>OX276336.1:34298037-34737262 GCA_946251815.1 Dasysyrphus albostriatus | reverse complement strand
CATGCGGAACATGTTTATCACAAAATAAGAATAAGGTTCGTTAAGCCTTATTTTTATAATAATAAGTATGTTGATTTTTTGAAATCGCTTACTAAATTTTTCATTTTTTTGTATTGCTATAAAACTATGCTCTATTCTCCCATTCTTTTCGATCAAAAACTCCGATTTACGTAAATATTTGACTCAATTATGTTGAGGTCGTTTGAAAATCTCTACAAATCTTGCGATCATTCCTACGACCGTCAAAAAAGCTTGCCTTAGTTCTTAAATGTTTCTATTAATATTAAGAACTTCGTTAATTTTCTGCGGAACTCAGGACGCAGGATGCGTATTCACGATAGAACCTGTCGATTGAAAATTTCTGCGACCGTCTGTCAATGGCCCGCTTTTAGTGTCAAAATGTCTACAAGTGCTCATTTATGTTGAGACAGTCGCAATGTTCGTAGAGATTTTTCAATGACAAAATTAATAACTTCTATTGTGAATGTGAATGATGTCATGTCTGTTTTAAATCTCTATCAATTTTGCGACATTTCTAACGACCGTCAATGTGAATGGCCTTTTTTCATATTAATTCCACTGCTAGTTAACATGTAGAATTAATGATTGTAAAATCGGGTCCTTAATTTTTTAACTTTTGAGTGAAATACCGCTGATGTTAAACACGAATAGAAGAATAAAGATGCATTTGATTATATATCACTAAACAAAGTGCGAGTGTTTGGAAAATAGCGAAGGTCTTAAAAGGAGTACATACATTGGTTTTGAAATTCTGAATATCAAAATACTGGTGTGCATTCTTGAAAGTGCGAGTATTAGAGTGGAATTGTTTTAGAGGAGGAATGCAATTTGCTATTTCGCTAGAACACTGTTAATAAAAATAGCGATCAAATAAGGCGAGGCATGAAACATTACGTAAAGAGATTAGAATGTTTCGGTTATAGTGTTGTCACCTATAATTTCAAAAGCTCTTTAAAGAAACGCTCCAAGAGAATTGTACCAAAGCTTTGGGCGAATAGAGGCTTTGTAGATTACAGCCAGATAGAAGAGGAGACAAATTTCTTGCATCTTTGAAGAAAGCCGAAACACTTTGTAGCATTTTTGGCGACGATAAATATGTGGTACCCAGAACTGAAAGCTGTACAATTTCTTCGATGCACATGCAAGTACCGCTCATGGAACACTAATTTCTTACATTTTAAATTGTTGAGCACTATATGTAGCTTATAGTCTTCAACTATTATAGAACATAATCATTCATTTAATTTACACAAACCGTTTATATCTTTATAGTATTATGAAGGCATGGCTGAAGTAGATTGTCTTTGTTGAAAATACAAAAAAATTTAAAAAAAAATATGCGAAGAATAATGGCTTTTATTATCTTAATATAATAGCTAAAACTGTTGCCATTCATCGCAAATAAAATTTGAGCAGTAATTTTAACTGACTATATTAAGCTGCATCAACAAACTTACACCAACTGCTTTCAAAAGCTTTTTCGCGAAACCCTATCAATCGTATTTAGCTCGAACAATTACCATTTTTACTATTAGGGCCGAAGAAGTGTTATTCTAGTTTTATAGTAACAAATAAAGCAGGCTTTTTTATTAACCGTATTAAAATCCTGGTTGCGGAAGTGCCTTCACATTTATATATAATTATTATTATAATGTTATTTAAAACAAAAACTAAGCACCCACTAAATACAAAGTTTATGTAGAAAACGGTTTTAGGTCAACAAAATTTTATTCGAGGTCACCCGTGCATTTGAAGTCTTACTTTCTTTCATTCATTTTAAATCTATTATAAGTTTGAAAATTGAAAATCAAATTTTGAAAAAAGGTATAACTCCAGAATTTTCTACCTTTTGACAATATATACAAAATCATAAACTTGGTCGTTGTTATTTTATGGAATAATTTTCTACGCGTTTAACGTACTAGAGGTACAAAGAAAAATAGATGAGCACAGAACAATATATAACGAAAAATGTCAAAAACTGGACGTTTCTTTTTCAAAATCAACTAAAGGTTATTTTTTAGGTTTTATTTTTGTTCTCTCTATAACTACAGAAGTATTTACGTTCATCCTTAAAAAAATTTCATTCAAAAAAACATCAACAAAGTTTTGTATTAATAAATAAATTTCACAATTTATTTAAAGTTCTGTATTAAGTATTTGGAATTTTAATATTTTAATGAATTTTTTCGAAAAAAATAAGACTTAATAATAATATAATTTACAAACAACACATATTTTTTTAGGACATAAACTTGATTTAGATGATGCCTAATTTGAAGAGATAAGTTTTTGAAATAACGGTCAGCCTACTGAACCTATAACATTCCTTTCTCTAACCAATCACAATTTCACAGTTAAAACAGTTCTTAAAACCTAAATAAATTCATAATCTTGTGAAAAATATGTATGTAAGTATTTATATACACAAATGTAAAGTGTCTGTATGTTTCTATCAACAAATAAGACACAAAAAAATTCAGTTGGATCGTGTTGGATCTATCTGCAGTTAATTAGTTATTACAAGACAGTTATTAGACAGATTTAAATTAGATTTTCTGTATATAATAGATTAACTGATCAAAGACATGTTTACTTAAAACAATATTTCCAGTGATGATTATGATTTAACTCTTAGAAACTTGCTTGTTTAATTAATTATAAGATAAATATAGAATGAGTTTGGCAAGGCACAAGTTCAAGCTCGCTCGACACAGCTATGAAATATATTTTCAAAACCATAAGGCTATAAAAATATACAAAACCTATATAATTTATATCTTTTGATATGCGTTGCACACTTCATATAAAAAAAAAACTAAAAATAAAAATTTTGATTTGTAGACTTGTTGTCAGCACAAATAATATTTTTAAACAACAGCATAGGAAATTATTATTGTTGGTTACCAATTTTAACTGTCAATCAATCGCAACTAATCTACTTTCCAATCATTCAAAAATGAATCCGCTTCGGTCTTTGGATTTTGAATCTCACAGGTTGAAATTGCGCAATTTTGGATATACCAGTTTTCGATATGCAAATATGTATTTGCTTGCAGTTTGAGTTTATCTTTGAAAACTGTTATGTTTTGAAGCGTTTTAATAAAGATTATACTAGGTATGCTTACAAATTAATTTACGTGTATACATAAATTCATTATGTATAAATAAATATTGCTCAGACAATTGTAGATAAATAAAATCTTGCAGTGAAATCATTAAATAATATGTACAAAGATGTACTTCTCAGCTGCTTGGAAGACACCCAAAAAAACATCACTTGCCATTACGGATGTCGGCAAAGAAAATCATCTCACTTGTAGTGTAAATGTTCGTAACACATATTATAAATTTGTATGTATGTAAGGTTCTTTTGTTCGTACAACATATTCTACACATGTATGCATAAGGTTCTTAATGAATGAAATAAAATTATGACAGAATCCAATGATTTTGAATTGATTCTTGAAAATGTAAACTTAAATATAAATGATTGTTTCTCATAAAAAAAATGGATGCTTGAACTTTAGGGGGCCTTTAATATAGTGATAAACTTGTTCAGCGATAATAGTTTGTCAAAGAAAATATGCTTCAAAATACTTGTATAGTAGCTAGCAGTTATTTCGAGAGCTGTGCTATTAAGGATTATGTTTAAACAATCAGCACTATCGAAAGATCAGCTCAGAAAAAATTCCGAAACGAAAATCAAATTCAATCGAAACGTAATAGCGTTCGAAGTATCTTTTTTTGTAGTACCTCGTGACATAATGATAATTGCGTTGGACTGTTATGCCAAAGATCTGGGTTCGATTCTTAGTCGAGGTAGAGGTTCCTCTTGCGAGGAACTACTTTTCATGTAGCCACTCGGACTCGGAAAAAAATTGTACAGGAATGGAGGGGACATTCCTGTCAACAAACACGCACATATGATTGGTTGGAGTTGTGAGTCACTAGGTCCTTGTTCTCCACGAACTGTTGCGCCACCAAATTTATTTATTTATTTATCTGTTTTGTAAACATAAATCACGTTCTTTTGATATACATATTTATGGTTAAGCCTTCAACGGCCAACTGCTATGTTCCATTATTTAAATCTCTCTGATTATTTGGAATCGAAATAAGCAATCCTATCATGAAAAGAAGTGCTTACGAGCTTTTTATATGCAAGCAAAACATAATAAAACGGAATAATTGCGGTTTGCTTTGTACGACATATGAATTTGTCCGGATATCGGGTACAAGTTAAATATATAATTTAAACATACTTACTTCAATCCGAATATGAAGGTTTTTATAATTTTGATACAGTTATTTGTTCTGTGCATCCGGGCCTAAGTATAGAATCGTTTAACACCCCATGAGTGGAATAGATTCACTTTTTTTATATCAAAATTGATGTCATCCTGCTCATTCAAATGTTATTAATTATATATTAAACTTTTAAGCAATTGGGAATAAAATAATAATTTTAATTAAAAGTCAAAACTTCAAAACTTACTAATTTTAAAGACCAACTAAATGCATAGACATAAACATTATTAAAACTATAACATACAAAGGAACCTATCCTCTTTAAAAACAAATTGTGAACAAATTAACAACTTTTATCAAAGCATCGGATCACTGCGAGTGTTTTTGATTGACAAAAAAAAAAAAAAAAATAGATAGTCGCAACAGAAATGGGTAATAGCTTCGATAAATTTACATCATCAGCTGCAAATAAAGTACAACCCCCTAATCGGCAGAATAATGAGCGTCTTGGGTTTAAGCCGTTATCACATGTATATTCAACACCTAATCTATCCGGTTGGTATATAAATATAAATAATTAACAAACAAAAATTAAGTAAGAATGCCTAAAATTCGCCACATCCATTCATGTTTACAACAAAATAAAATTCAGAAAACACAAATTGGCTTACAGATGTATAAAGTATAACTAATAATATTGCGCAATTGCAAATATGTAGTTTTTTTTTTAATCATGTACCTATACATACTCGTACCTACCGTTATCGGCATGGTTTTTGTTATAATCTTTTTCTCTTTCTCTTCTAGAACCGAATCCTCCTCTGCAAATGGATATGAGATCTTCATCTTTCTCCTACGGGGTGAACTATATTCCAAAAAAACCTATATATAATATTTGTTTTTGTGTTTTTTTTTTTTAATGCCGTTACTTGCGTTTTGTGTTCACTTACATATTATAACTAATGTTTGTTTTTAATGCAGTAGTATCGGTTATTTGCGTATTGCGTTTCGCTTAAATTACATAAATGTCTGAAATCAAACAAAATTTTATCAAGAAACGACTATTGTATTTGTTGCCATAGTAAATATCAAACGAAATTCTAAAATTTTGTAAAAAAAACCCAAATTCCCTAAATTCATTGATGGCCAAGAGGATTGTTGATTGCCGAAATAGAGTATAATGATACTAAAACCACGAAACTAAATTGAATTATTCCTAAATTGATTGATCCGATACTTGAATATCAAAAATTGAAAGTGTGTTCTTTATGATAATGCCAATATATGTAATAATACCAATATTTGGCAAAGAACTAGAATTAATATTGTTTTCGATAGACAACGAGTCAAAATTAAACTAAAGCGGTTAATGTTGAAACTTATTAAATTTCTTTATTTTCAAGAGTCCCAAACAAACGGTTATATATTTGTTATTGGGGTACCCAAATAGAAAAACAATGTAGCTTTTAATGATGCAAAAAGTTCCTGGAATCTTCTGTTGACCAGTAACTCAAAGCTAGACAAAAATTCACTAGAAACTAGTCTACTTATCAAGAACTTATAACTTCTACGTACTGGCTCCCTATAATAACTCAATGCTGCTTATGTCCTTCGGCCTAAAAACTCTTTAAGACTAAAATTCATTAAGGATTTATTTTTTACCGAGATTAATAAAAAAATCCATATCATTATCAATTAGTGCAATACGTTTACCAGGGGATAATTCGCAATACAGTTTTGAAATGTTCAAAATGAATAATTATAAATATATTATGTACTTAAATTTTATATCAATTGTATGACAAGTATAAAGTTATGGTTTAAGTTATATACCGGGTACTTCTGATGGAGTAGCAAAACTTACCCAAAAAGTTTTGACTTGCCAAGTTTTTACTCGGCTAGATTTCCCCTTCGCAAAACTAATCACGGTCTTATTGTTAATAAAAAGCATGCGATTTTTCCAGATGGGCTTTTACCTCGAAAGTATTTTATTGAGGCGAGTGTATACAATATCCTGTGAAAGTCTGGCAACAATTCTTTGAAAAATAAACATTTTTGATTTTTAGATTATCTATTAATCGATACCACTCAGTCAGATTTTTGTCGTTGCGTCAAATCAATTGCTACTGTTGATGCGTTTGCCTTTTCAGTTTTTTGATGTCTGCAAAAATGTAATGTATGTATATACAAAGTGATTAGACCTTAGTTTAAAATATATAAAAAAGAAGTGTTAAAACTTGTGGAGATTGAAAATCATGAAATGTTTAGTTTTTAATTATTTAAACTCGCCATTTTGTTAACATGATAATCAAAACAAGTAGAATAAAACCGTTTAGGGTCGGTTAATGAAGGGACAGTTACAAAACTGCGTATTTTCTAAAATGTTTATACACTTTTGAAGAGTAGTATACAATATACACTGTACAATGTGTTAGTACAAGAGCCTACAGCAAATTTCAGGGGTAGATGAATAACCAAAATCTGAGTATGAAGGCTTATAGGTATGTACATGTATCGTGATATTAAATGTCAAAGTCTGGCAGTTTTTTTCTAAGACTTTGGAAAGAGAAAGGGTTCTAAACCAGCTTGGTTTCTTATTAATGTCTAAGTTTCATCAACACTTCAATTCACCTATAAAAAAAGGGAAATGATGCTTTGTCATTTTCACTTAAGCAGGCCTTATCGGCATATTTTGTTGATTTTTTGTTTTGTTTGAAATCTCCAAAAAACGGGGCGATGTTCGAACAAAAATTGTTGTATCTTCGGCTCAAATTATCGGGACATTGGTATTTGATGTCACATTACATGGCCTTATAAACCCTCATACTCAGTTTTTGGTCTACATCCATTTAGAAATACTTTAAAAAATATTTCTGAATTTAGTAAATTTTTCAATTATATTTCGTTAAGTGGAAATTGATTAAAAAATAAGTTCTTATTGAAGTGTTGTTCTTCGTCCTGGCTGGTGTCTTTTTAATTCTCGAATGTGAGTTAATAAGTTACAGTTAAATTTCCATCTGCATATAAATAATTTTGGTGGCACAACAGCTCGTGGAGAACCAAGGCCTAGTGACTTACAACTCCCAACCATTCCTGTGTGCGTGTTGTTGGCGGGAATTGAGGGGACCTACAATTTTTTGCTGAGTCCGAACGGCTAATGAGAAGCACTTATTCATGACAAGTATACTCTTAGAGGATTTGTCAGTCCCTCGCAAGAGGCAGTACTTCGGAAAAAAACATTTCTGGTTATAGGTGGCAGTGGCCGGGAATCGAACCCAGACCTTTGGCATAACAGTCCTACGCACTAACCATTATGCCACGAGGTACTACAGCCATCTGTATACATATATATGACGATTTAAATCAATAGAATTAAATTCAATTTTATTGAATGAAATTCAATTTAATTGAACTATTTGATCCATTTTTTTGTTAATATTTTCAGCTAGTTATATAGTTATACAATTTCGTTAACAGTTCTTAACAGTTGGAAAGTTGCTTAGCCTGGGAAACCAATTCTGTAAGCTTATGAACTAAGTTATACAACTTAAGCCCAGCTGAAAAAATAATCTAGTTTTTAACGAGAACCTAAAAAGTTTAACATTGGTGCTAGCAAAGGTCTCGCAAGGGTAACTATTGATTTTCTCTAGGACCTTGCCCGTTAGATAACCTTTTGTCGAGAGAGACAACATACAAAAATAAAAAGTTGTGGCTGAGAGATTCGATCCTGCGATCTTCTGATTACCAGTCTAACATCCTAGCTACTGAGCTATTCGGCAATACAGTTGTGTAATGATGAAGATGAAAAACTATATACCTATTTAATTTTTCTTACTATTGTATAATGGGTATTAAATATTTTCTTTTTGCTTTTTTTATATATGGGGTATTTGTGATGTGATGAAAAGACTCATTCAACATCTTTTTTTTTAGCGAGGGTATTACTAGTATTTGACAAGTTTTCCTTGTCTACACTGCCCCTACCTAAACCTTTTCAGGGCCTTGACTAAACTTGACAAGAAACTTGCCATTTTTTCAGGCGGGAGGCTACAGTAGAAACAAAATTCAAAATCCATCCGATTAACTGAAACTCTACAAAATGTACTTTTTATGAAGTAAGAAATTAAAAAGTTTTCAAATTTTTGTATAGATGGCGCTGAGCAGAGAATCTGAAAATCTGCTCAAAACTAACCATCTAAATATTGGCCTAAAAATTACACAGTGACAACTCCGAGTCTACTTTTTTTGAGAAAGTTATAGATATTTTACTGCTAAGAATATGAAAATGTCTAATTTTAGAGAAATTTTGTTTTGTTAAGAAATTAAACAGTATACAACTTGGAGACCTTTTACCGAACTTAAATTTTTAAATTCGATTGAATATGGTGTATTTACGAGGCTTATCTCAGTTAAATAAAAGGACCTATGAAGAATGGAGTTTCCATTATTGTTAAGACAAAAATACTTTATGTGAAGTGAGTTAGGCGTAAATTAAAAGTTTTCAAGTTTCCCGATAAATGGCGGTGAACACCAAAATCTGAAAACTCAAAAACAAAATGAAAGTTTACAAGTTCTCAAATGTCAAATCTTAAAACTAGCTAAGAATTCAAAAACTTATCATCTGTTTGAGCTGAAACTTACATACAAAATGTATTTTGAGATGATTAGTGTACGAAAATCAGAAGATTTTAAGTTCCCTAAAAACTCTTGAGAATTTTGATCATGGTACAGCAAAAATGCAAAAAGTTAGAATAAAAAGTTTAAAAAAGTTTTCGACTTTCTAGCTCTTTTGTGTTGTCCGCCATCTTGGATTTTAGCAAAATGAGTTATTGCTTAATAGCTCGCATAATTTAATTTTTTTTACTAAAAGTGCGATTAATAAAAATTGTTAAAAGTTTAATTATCTACAACTGTTCACACATAATAGTTTTTTTTTCATTTCGATCTATATTTTTCGATAATCCGAAAAAAGGCTTGTGCCATTGTATTTCATTAAATCTATAAATGGGGGTTTTAACTACATAAAGAAAAAACAAATAATATATTTTGATTTCGTTGAAAGGAGAGGGCAAAAGGAGTCTTAAATAAGTTTTCAAACAACTAGCTGTTTACATTTGCCACCATCTTGAACTTAAGGTAAAATGGGTTTTTGTTAAATATACAGGGTGTTTTGCATAAGCACAGGGTATGACAAAAAGGTTACAGAGTGTAGATTGGGTTGATGCAAGAATAAAATCGTACCGAACGGGGGGTTCTGTTTTCTCCCGTCCAAGTTAGTGGAGCAATTTTAAAAATTATCAAAATGAAATGGCCACACTTAAAACGTCATGCTATAGGTTTTTTGAAAGCTAAAACCTAATTCTCAAATTTTCTTTTTGAATAAATCTATGTTTGTAAATACTTTTTGAAAAAAAATTATTTTTAAACTAAAAAAAAAAATTTGTTTTCAATTAAATTTCTTGCATAATTTTTCTTTATCATTTCAAAATTTAACTAAGAATAGATAAAAGCATTGAATACTTAAAACAAAAGTCCCTGTTAAATACGATTTTTTTCTTGTAGCAACCCAACCTCGACAATCTAGTATTTTGTGACACCATGTGTTTGTACAAAACACCCTGTATTCCTGTATATTTTTACAAAAAACCTATTTTCGTTAAATTCAATTATTGTAATCGGCTTTTAGTTATAAGTTCAACATACTGTTAATTATAGTTGATGCATGTAACCGGTAATTACTGTTATAATTTCTATTATTTAACTTAACAATATTGCTTGCTTTAACTTAAATAATAATTGCCTTGAATAAAATAACTGTGTGTGTGGGAGTTTTTGCACATCCAACGAAAAACTGATAAAGACGTTTTTTGCAATAATTTGTTTAAAGAAAACTAATTAAAAACGATAACAGACTACGGACGATATTTGCTCTAAGATGTACGTTTTATCTGGCTTCTATTTGCGCTATTTATTATAAAGGAAGCAAAGCATGCCAATTTTCGATCTTTAATTATTATTCAAAAAGTACCTTTGCGAATTTTTTGTGTATTTTCTTATATTTTAATTGTGAATAGAAGATAAATGAAGTAAGGTCATTATCGGTGTACTTTTTACTATTAAATTAATTTGCAAATGTTTTCGTTTGTGAGAATGATGTCTTTTTGGTCTTTTTCTGAACCGTTATTTTTTGAAGATGTGAGTTAAATATTATAGCTGGTGTTTGAAAATAACTAAATTTGAAAAGAAATGATCGAAAAACTAATGTCATACCAACAACTTTTATAAACTTTTAATTATAAATATATACGTGAAGTTTGTGTAATAGTGAATAATATATGGTGTATGTACCTACATGATTGGTTATAAAAGATGTAAGGGCTGTAGTTGAAAATGTTTCTAAATTCAAAGTTCTTAATTCTTTTTTTATCAAATACATTCTTTCCTGTAGAAAGTATAAATTCGTTACGGACTGACTGATACTTTAAGACATATTATGTAGCATCATTTTCTAGAGGTGAAATCCATAGAAAAATGTTTCCAAATAGTACACAATAAAATGAGTGTGTTCTCAGAAAATAAATCCTTCCGTCATATCAAATGGATTTATTATAAGCTTATATTCTTCATTTAAAACATATTTCTGTGCTGCTTTTTCCTTTGATTTTTTATTTTTATCACAAATACTTGCTCTTGATCGAGCTAAATTTCAGTTTTCACATGTTTAATAACTTACTTATTTTAATTGTAAGCTATGATTACTAACAAGAAGGATTTGCTTTTTTAAAAAATCGAACTCATAACAAAGGGGTTTTCAAAAGGGATGCGACTTAGAATTTTTCAGATTTGACAAAAAAAAGTTTTTATTGGTTTGGTGAAGCCAGACAAATTTTAAATTTGTAAAATAAAAAGTAAGTTAGTGGCCAAGTAGAAAAAATAATTTTTTTTTTTTTCATTTCTGAAATAATGTCTCCTGTGGGGAACTCCAGTACAATAACGTTGCTCATCAAGCTGAAACTCTTTGAGTCCAAAGTGCAAATGTTTCGCTGACATCTTCAGCAGATTACATGCTTTTGTTAACAAATTTTGTCGATATAAGCTTAAAGTCCTTGGACTGGACTGCTTAGAGAAAAATGAATATCTATATCAAAATAACGAAAATGGCGCAAGATTAGCCATACATTAAGAACACCAAACCCTAGGCTATGGCCTTGCAGTTTTTCGTAAAAAAAAATGAAATTTGTCTCCATGGAATCACCCTAAAACCTTAATTGCAACATTTGAAAAACATTGCTTCCGAGTCCTGGACTTTCGAGACCTACTTTTCCTGTTTTTTTTTTTCAAGATTCATTAAAATCTCGAGTTCGGGGTTTTAACACTATCCAAAACTTGTACTTAATATCGCAAAAAAAAGGGTATTTTTCAGGCTGGTTGATGGGATTTTTCTAATGAATGCTCCCCTAGCACTAGCGTTGTGTTAGATGTGCTTCAAAAAATGAATTCTTCGTTTTATCTGGCACTATTTGCATGTATATCTTATTTACATTTGAATGCATTGGAAAGTTAAATGTCGTCTTACTGAAGTATTTAATTATAATATGTTCTTAGTTGGTACCACCACGTACCAGGTGAACAGTGAACTGTACTTTGAAAAACATAAAAAAAAACACAAAATAACTACATAAATTGTAAAACACCAATGGATCTCATATTGGATGGAATGCTTGAAGCTAACTTTGACGTTGAGGTCTGAGCCCCATTTTTATACCACTAGTTTCAACTTGATGATGCTTTAGGTATTTTTTCAGATGGTATCCATTATATTCTTAGTTCACTTTGCCAATAGATATTTTCTCCTATTTATTCCTTCTAGATCTACACAGTTGGCATACACACATTCAATAAACCCGTGCAATCAGGTTGTATTTAAATAGAATGTAGGCCTTGGAGACATATACAACTATGTTGTCCAAATTATTATTAAAAAATATTAATTCGTCCAAAAATTTCAAAAATTTTAGGAGTCATGTGAGTTTGAATGACTCAATTATTATTAATGATCGTGGAATTCTAATGTGTTAACTAGACGAACTAGCTTTTAGAAACAAAAAAAAATCTTTGAAAGTGGTGCTTTTTCGTTGAATTATTATAAATCGAACTAAAATACCGGCTAAAGCCTCTGCCTGCTCGTAGTGAACAGAACCAACTGAATACACAACAAAAATCTGGTTTTTTTATTAGATTCACTTTGCAAATAATATTATAAATTTTTATTGAATTTGCTTCCAGCAACAATCGTTCAGCATTCTCAAGATTGATTTATTGCAGTGACTTAAATCACTTGAAAAACTACCTACCACTCTATTACTCAATATAAAAAAACTACTCTCACTTAATAGATAGGTTGGCACTCAAAAGTTTTATTTGTCAACCAATCAAAAGCGATTATAAAAAATTATTTTGCTTATCGAAAAACGATAATAATAATTATTAAAATACAAATCTCAGATAACGATTGTTCTCCTTTTATTGTCGTTAAAAATAATTTAACTCAGGCCCGTAGCCAGTAAAATATTTCAATGAAATCACAAATCTACATTGATCACTTTAAACTTAAAAAAAAAACTTTTTATCTTTAAATAAATCTCAAATAAAATTTAAAAATTAAGATTCTTTGGAGATTCATGTTCAGCAATGAAAAGCTGTAATTAAAATTTAGATAACATGTTTTGAATATTATTGAGTATTTTTCTTAAAAAAAAAAATACTTATTTTTATTTGTATTTTTGAGTAAATGAAGATTTTAATGAAACATTACTCTAGAAAACTACGTTTTTTCTCTGTTGAACAATATTTCAAAAAATGATGATAAAATAGGCATGGGAAAAAGCGATAAAAAGCCTTGGAAGCCATTTGTCCGGTGTGCTATTCCATACATAACCCAATCCTGTGTACTTTATGATTCAAAAAATAAAAACACAATCTAAAAACAAAAACAAAAATAACTAAATTAATTAAAATCTGGCGTACATTTTGGGACACCGTTTTCGAACTATGACCGCCAAACTTTCATTACGAATGAATGAAAACACGTTAGCTCGTATAATGATCCATTTTTCGTAACCCTAAACTATCAGCTGTCAAATTATATTTTTTAAGGGTTACCAACACTTTTTCTTCACAAATGGGAGGAAACTCAAACTTTTGGGACACCATTTACAGCAAAAATCTTCTTTTTTTTGAAGCAGTTATATATATCAATACATTAAAATATCAATTGAATTTATTTTAAAAATGCATTTTTTTAATTATATTATATATTATACGAGTTTAATACTAATACGTTTGCCTTTAAGAAATGAGTGGCTCATACTTGCTCTTATATTCAAGTTTTAAAACCATGGTATTTGTTCTTTAAATCCTTAAGCAACAATCTTAATAATGTGAAATAAGTATTTCAAAACATTTTTGAAATAATAAATATAATAGAATGTAAAAAATTAAAATTAAAAAAAAAAACTTTATATTCATTATTTTTACATACATATTATATTTTTTTGAAATATCGAATTTTCAAAAAATAGTGATTGTTTTTTTTTCATTCATATTACAATATTCAATATTACCTATTTAAAGTTCTTGCAAGTTTTTGTAAAAAAAAAACTATTTAAATCAACCAATAATGAAATAATTTAAAATCAAATATACAGTTCTAGGGGATTACTGTTAATAGTTGCTTAGCGTAATTTTTTTATTTTATAAATAGAAGGCTATTCTACTTTTCGAACTCAGTTATTTTTTTTTATCAAAATCTTAGAAGTTGTTTTCGAGAAAAATAAGATATTTTCTACGGTTTTTAAGATTTGTATGGTAAGGGATTTAGCTAAGAGAAGGCATTCAGAAATATGTTGAAAAAAAAATCCTTTTTAATTTTTTTTTGTCAAATTTTACCCGTAGTGACAAAATTTAGAAACTTGCAGAACAGACAATTCAGTGATTGCTTTAAACTACTGATTTTTCCTACTTTTACAAACGAGCCTGAAAAAAAAAGAATTTGTAATTGGCACTTGACATAAAAAAAGGAGTGATCCTGTTTATGACGGAAATGAAAATCGTTTGGTTGCGTGTTTATACAATCTGATTAGAAGTGGTTCACCGGCTCCTTTCTTTACTGCATAAGAATCCTTCTTAACTTCGTATAAAAACATTATTATTTGTGGCGACCTTAACGTTGATCTTCTTAAAGTGGACTCTCATTCCTTTCAGCTCCCTGATGCAGTTTCTGCTTCATTCATATATTAGTACTCATACCGCACAGTGAATTGTTAACGGGGCGGTAAACCTCCTTTGTGATTTCTCCTACCTACAGCTCCGAAGAATGTTTTTGTTCTTCGAAAACAAAGATTGTTTCTACATTTCAATTAGTGTTTGAACTTTTTGTATATCAACACAATGCAATTATTGTGCAATAGGCAATTTACTTTTTAACACTTCGATCGATTTCACCCTCTCAATACCCCAGATAAAAATACTAACTGCTTACAGCTGTCAACCATTTTTTGCCTGACGCTTTTCTGTCTGTGATTGAGAGAGAGAAATAGAGAGCATTGAATTGGCTATGAGATGAGACTTCTAGTGAGCGATCAACAAAGAGGCCTTCATATCTCATTCACGCTTATTACGACCAATTAAACGAACGGCAAATCAGTATAAACGATATTTCGCAGACGGAAACATCACCCCGCTTATTTCAAAAATTCAATATTCAGTATTTTTTTCTTGTGGCGGGAATAATTCGAAATAATATTCCACTGATCTGTCAATTTGTTGTTGATTCACACATTTTATTGCTTTAATTTTCACCTCATTAACAAACGGTGTGTTTAAACGTAATCAAAATAAACAAGACGTTGACAGATTCTATTTGTCGTCACTGCAACAATGGAATGGTCTTGGCTTAAAGATTGGTGGCGCCTTAAGAACTTAAATCGTAGACGACGTCGTCGTGTTCATGACAGTTTTGATCCTAGCGATGCTGATTCTGTCAAATCAGACATCCCCCATGAACAGGACGAAGAACTAGACGAAATCGATGAAATCTGTTACTGTGATGATTGCTTAAATGTACGGAAAGTTTTTATCATTGATTAAATTTAGTCGAGTGTGTGTGTTTAACTGTGCAAAATATTTGAACAGCTGATTTTGTTTTGTTCTTATTTTAGTTTTTGTTTTAATATTGAGGGCATTGGTCTATGAGTTTTCAATGTCACCAAAACAAACAATGTATGTTGATGACATACATACTACCTACGAGTATAATAAGTTCTAGATAAGAATTTTAAAATTCTATTAATCGCTAGATATTCTAAGGATGAATTGGGTTTTTCATTTTGTTTGTCATTGATACTATTTTAACAGTTTAAGTTCAAGTACCTTTTTTAGTACCTATACCTACCTATCGTGAAAAATATAATGGTAATTAATTATAAAGATACAATTAAGATAATTTTTTATCATTTTGTTTATGTAAACTTGATAATGGGCGTTTGTATGGTTTTGTTAAAAAAAAAAAAGTTTTATTGTTGTTTATGCATATTACGGCATGTGCTATTTATGATTATGAAGATATTTTTGCAAACAAATGAATACTAATATTTTGTTGATTACTTTGTGGTATATTTTTAAATCTACTATGTTAAATTAGCAACTTAATATACCTACTCATAGGATAAAACTATTTAATATAAGCTACAAGTGGCTTAAGTAGATAGTTAAGTAGTTTTAAAGATATAATGCATATAAATAGAAAAACACGTATGTACATTGTGCATATGTTTGTATTAGGGTGTCCGTTATTTACCAATATCCCAGAAATTAGACTTTCACTTCGAAAAAATTCAAACAATTATGAATTTTAGTAGAGAGATTTTTTTTGACGTTTAAAACATTTCTTAAAGGAGTACACATAATTTGGACCGATGCTAAAAATTTTAAAGGAGAGGGTGGTGAAAAGAGGTAAAATTCAGTTTTTACTAATTTCACGCAAACTATCAGTTTTTTGAAAAAATATAGAGCTACAAATGTGACTTTTGTAAATCTTGGTTTCAAAAAATATGTGTTCTCCCAGCGCTTCCAACCTCCCCCCTCTATTTTGCCTTAATTTTTTAAAATTGATTTATTAAATTATATCTATTGGTCTTAGAGAAACGGTTTTTAGACAAGAAACATTAAGCTTACAATTTTGAACAATTGTTGTCATGGCACCGACACTCTGTAGTTTGCCCCTTAAAAGATACAAAGCGGCAAGTGTTCTTTGGAAACTTTGTTGCTTCAAAGAGTAAAATTATCTAAAATAAAATGCACAAGTGTGTCGCACGTACTTGCTCTTATGTTCAAAGCGCTAAGGGTTTAAGAAAATATGTGTAAGGACCTGGTAATTATGCGAGATAAATGTTAAAAAGCATGAAATACAATACTTAAATTAGCTAAATAAAACTTCTTGGAGAGTTTCAGATGAAAAAATAGAACGCAATCTTAGTTGTTGATTGAATATTATAGTATGGAAATTTAAAATCGTTGGAGTGGCTGTTTTTTTTATTAATTGTTTATTTAATGCATATCCTTAATGAAAATCGCGAAAATGAGGTCAAACAAATGTACACTCAGGCGTATACGTACTTTTCCTTACATTTAGTTTTATGCACCTATGTAAGTAGTTTATTACTGTTATTGCTTTTGCTTTATATTTTATTGATTTCCATTATACTAAAGCTGGCGAATCAAGGTGATAGGATGTTTGATCTTATTATTTGCACCAGGCCGGCGAATGTTAGATATGTTTTTGAAATTAATAATTTTGTCTTTTTATATGCCCCGTAGTGCAATTACTCGTATTGAGATACTTGTAAAAACAAAGTCTTGATCTAACTAACACTAGATCACTTAGACAAAATTGTATAAACTCTGATGATAGATTTAAAGCAAAACATAAAAAAACTTTAATCATCCACAATTTTTACCTGACCATATATGTAGGTCCAAAGAAATTTTTACTGGAGACTTATACAACTATGTCCTGGGGGTGTTGTGGCAAATAATTTCAATTCAATTTATGTAGCATTTAAAACCATATTTAAGAAAAACTTTTGATATGCAAGTCTTAAGTATTGAATTATGTGCATATGAAAATAAAATTTAAAAATATTTCTTGATCTTATTGGAAATATTTTTTCATAAAAGTTAAATTTTTTCCTAATATGCTTTATAAAATATAAAATATTTTAAGTACCGAGATTTATAAAAATCGTGTACCCTTTGGTTTTCAAAATATTTGATTTTCAAAAAAAATAAAGAACATTTTTTAAAAATCCAAAAAATATTTTTTTTAAATTAAAAAAAAACTATTTGTATTGTTAAAAAAGTATGGAAAAATATTGAAATGAGCATAACTGTTTTGAAGAAAATTGGAAATATAAAAAATAGTTCTTTGGAAGGTACCATTAATAACCATTTTTTAAAAACTAGTTTCCCATCCAAAGGTAGCTTTTACTAATTATTTTTTTTTTTAAGAAAAGTTATGGAGCTGTTTTTGAGAAAAACTAGATTATGTTAAATTCTTGAAAAAATTGTATGGCAGGTATCTTTATTTTTTGTTCTAAAAAAAATTTAAGAAAAAGTGCCAGCAGAATCACCAAGAACTACTTTGTACCAAGCTTTAAGAAAATCGCTTGAGCTTCAATTTTTTTCGATACAGCCATTTAGATTGTAGCCTAACAGACAGACTTGTGAGACCTTCTTTTTTCGCTTTTCCTATCATGGTAATGACAAGTCTGATAAAAATCTCGAGCTAAATTTTTTTTTGGAATGCATAACTTGCCATATAATTTGTATGGCTTTTAATAAACTCTGTTTATTAATCTTAAATCTAATAATTTCTAATTATGATTTTGTACTGTTAAAGGAATAAAGTTCAGTTTGTTTTAATTATCAGAAAGTTAATATTACAGCTCATAAAATTCTACACAAGGTTGCAACTTTACTACGTTTGCGACGTATTTGCGAAGTTCTTGACTTATTATTTAAAAAATAATGTGAATTTTTTGTTCAAGTTGTTTTTTTTTTCTTAAAATATTGCGTAGGTAATTATGTAATTTTTAATACGGCTGATGCTTGCACTTCCTTGTCCCGCAAACTTGGATTCCATTCAAGGGACCCCTAAACAAATCCCTTCAACATAATCAGTTCAGTAGAAAATTGTAGAAAAAAGTACCCTTGACCTGGTAACTATTGGATTTATTCCAATCTTCATAATACATACAGATTTATTTTAGCTGTATAGAATATATACAGAATTAGCTGTTTTTAACTTTAAGCGGACAATATTGCGTATTGTAAGTATTAAAATAATAAACATACCTCACAGTGTACACAATATATTTTTTGTGTATGAACTTCCCACTAGAGGTATTTATAATTGGTTCGATTTGTCAAATCAAAAACTTTGACAAATCTTCACGTTTCGAGCTCCCTAGAATTGGATACATTCGTACGTTCCTTAATTGATTTTCGTTCACCATATATCAAGAACGAATATTTGTATCGACTTCGGAAAAGAATTAATTTTTAGATAGTTATTCCGTAACAGGTATCATTATTGGTCAAAATATAAAATCAGATCAGAAAAAAGTTCTTCGGCTCAAATGTCTTGAGAACAAACAATTTTATTATATGCACTGCATACTTCATAATTAATAATTGATAAAATTAGTAAAAATATTCAATAAATAGCTTTTTTTAAACGAAACTTTATCAAAAATTGTCAAAATTTGTGTCCGTCTCAAATATCTTGAGAACAAATAATGGTATTGGATGTCTGTTAATTTAATTCTACACACTTATTTAATTATGTTTATGACTATTATATCACGAAGGCAAACCAATCTTTGATTGGAGAATTTTTATTAAAAAAAATAACATCGGCCTTCTACCTTCTGACGGCACCAGTGGGAAGTTACCAGTTTGGGTCGTAGGGAAATAATTGCTTTTAATTTTTTTCAAATACACCCTTTCTAAATTATATTATATACATAAATACATATGTGCATAGCTCAAATCTTATAGGAATTTGCTTGTACTTATTTGAAAAAAAAAAAAAAATAAAAGGGGTGCGTCAATAAAACAAAAAACACATATTTAAGGACCACCCTAAGTGGGTATTTGGATAACATTTTTTTTAGTAAGAAAACTTTAAATCTAAATTAATTTTCCGCTGTCACCTAACCCTATAATACCCTAAGTGGGTATTTGGATAACATTTTTTTTAGTAAGAAAACTTTAAATCTAAATTAATTTTCCGCTGTCATATTTTTATCATATAAAAAAAATGTTTCTTAATTGAAATAAATGATAGTGCTTATAGCTAACGTGTGACAGTATATTAATATAACTATTTTTGATATAAATAGATTTATTTTTACCATCGATAAAATGTATTCAATGCTTAAGGTCAATTAATTACTTAAATTCAGACAACTGATTGTTTATGAAACATCTATCACTCTTGAAGTCCAATCATATACATACATCATTACTATCATACCAAATCTGGCAATAAAATTGATAATGATAGATATTTATGTGCATGCATACGTTTTGTACACTGTGATGACTGAATCATTTTAATATAAATAATTAATAAACTACATAAATCTATGTAGGTAATTAATTTAAATCACATTTTTAGACCAACAACTATCACCTCAAGCATATCAAAAATCCAGACATTTTCGTTATCATCCTAGACAACAGGGTGATAATGATAACTAAACTGCAGAAAAGAAATGTATCTTCAAAAAATTCGATTTAAATGAGAACTTATTTCACTGTCTTCTCTACCGTTAGATATAATATTTACTTCATTTTACTGGGACTTCATTTTACTGAGTCGATGTTTTTCCCTCATGTATATTAGAAACATGTCTGAAGTAAAACGCTTGGCGCGATTTAAATAAATAAACACTTATATTTTAACCTCCGGTTTGCTTACTGGTAAAGAAGCCTGATCCTGTGGTTCTGTTTTCAGAGCGCTTCCACTGAAATTGCATCTAGCAAGAGCATTAAAGCTTCAACATGAAATGATATTTAAAAAGTACCCTATTCGTAAGGTGAAACAGTTCCCAACTGGATTTGAGAAAATATTTTATTTTAAAAATTGATACCGACATAATCTCCTAAACTAAAATGCCCCCGCATTTAAAATTATCCACAAAATCCACCAAAAACAAAATCCCCATACTTTGAACAGTCTACAACAATGTACAAAAAGTCTTCTTGCGTATATCGTACTTATACTACTAAAAACCAACCAACTAGTTTCTTCCAGCCAGCTCGGTCCCTAGATAACTGCCTCCAGTCATTCAAGGTTGGATTGAATGATTTTCTATAAAACAGATATTGATGAGAAATAAGGAGCTTCAAATCGAATCTTACACCTACGAGTATTTAGCGGTTTCAATTTCAATTATTAAGTTTCTATAGAGGCAAACTTCATAAACCAATGCTTGCATACCTTAATCATCCTTGCCAAACTCGTCGTTTTGAGATGATGCTGTAGTAGTAGTAACAGCCCTGTGTTGAAGCGGCAAATAAGCCCATGGTTTCTCGTAAGCGAGTTTCACTGTTCAAAATTAGCTTATTATTCACATTCTCCTTATTGTAATGAAGCCGTATTTAATAAACTGGCGCAAATATTTTTTTTATATTGAAGCGAAATCAACTGGCTGTTCGCTTGCACTTAAAAAAATAATTGAGCAGCACAGCCATATCTCATACAACTAAAAATTTCACTTTCCCCAATAAACAAGTAAATAAGCCTTATTTTAAATTACGGTAAAATAATAATAAGTAAAATATTACAAACCACCAATAATTATTTGCAATACAAACAAAAATTAAAATCAATACTTTAACTTTCACGAATCATGATTTCGTTCGCCTTCAGTTATTCTTTTTTATGAAATTTCTGTATTAAAACTGGGATCATAATATGTCTATTGGGGATGTTTGTCAAAATGACAAAAAACAAATTACTTCTACATAATAATATAAAAAATAATCTAATACCTGCTGCTTAGTGCGTGCTTTAACTAAATAATATTTTTTGTTTCTGGATTTCATTGTTACATAACAACATACATAAATTATGAATATTTTCCATTAAAATCATTATTAAAACTTGATGTTTCAATTTTGCAGGGCGACATTGATATGTGCGGTGAAAGCAACGATGGCATGGACTCTGATTGCAGTATATCATCATGTTCTGGCAAGCAAGTTGTTGTTGGGGTTTGTGCCATGTCAAAAAAGACCCAATCAAAGCCCATGAAAGAAATTCTAACGAGACTTCAAGAGTTCGAGTATATAAAGATGGTTGTGTTCGAAGAAGATGTGATACTAAAAGAACCAGTCGATCAATGGCAAATTGTCGATTGTCTAATATCATTCCACTCAAAAGGATTTCCACTTGAAAAAGCCATCCAATATGCCCAGCTTCGGAGGCCTTTCGTAATAAATAACTTGCACATGCAGTATGATATACAGGTGGTAGCCTAAAGTACATTAGAAACACTTCTAGACACTGTACTTTTTTTTTATTTTTAATTAATATTAGGACCGCCGAAGGGTGTATGCGATTTTGGAAAGCGAAGGAATTGAAATACCAAGATATGCTGTTTTAGATAGAGATTCTCCAGATCCTAAGCGTAAGTTGTGTCTTTTAAATTTTATGATTTTTAACCCACATTTTTGTACTTTTTCTCTTTAGAACATGAATTGATTGAGTCTGAAGACCATGTTGAAGTGAATGGAGTGACATTTAATAAACCATTTGTGGAAAAACCTGTGTCTGCCGAAGATCACAATATTTATATTTATTATCCAACATCAGCTGGAGGCGGTAGCCAAAGACTGTTTCGCAAAGTATGCTTTTAAACAGATTTAAATGGGCCTTAAACTAAAAAAGGTTTTATTTTTAATTTCAGATTGGAAGCCGAAGTAGTGTCTATTCTCCGGAATCCCGAGTTAGAAAAACAGGCTCGTTTATTTACGAGGACTTTATGCCAACCGATGGTAAGTTGTGTGTTTTAAATCTTTTAACTTGTTGACTCTTCTCTTTTTCATATTTTTATTTGCAAACACCTATATATATTATAATCTGTCGCTCATAATGTTTGGTGAACTTTTTTGAATTGAAAAAAAAAATACATATTTAAGAAAAAAATTAAGATTTAAGTAGATGATTTCAGACATACTCGTACATAATGTATAAGATGCTTTCATAAATTTATTTATTGTTTGCCGCTTTGTAAGTATTTATAAATCTCACTTATCATGGATTTGTCTTGTACTGTTTGGTAAACTGATGTCCTTAGTTTCGTTGAAAAAAATATTTGTATGAAATGCATGTAAGCTTTTTTTTATATTTCTTATATTAATTTCAAACTATGTATTATTTAGTTTACTAACTACTAACTACAAATTTTGGCTAAAATTGATTTATAAAAACTTTGATCTTTAAGAACGAGAATAATAATTTGTTAATTGATGCAAATAATGATGTAATCGATGAAGGAAAACGTAATATGCGTAGATTTATAGGCTCCATGGTCGTTGAGCCCAATTATGTTGACAAATACGTTGTTTAGCTTGAATATTTGCTACAACAATCTTTAAAAGTTTAACGATTCAAAATTTAAAGTGGAATAAAATCCACAGCTTGTGCAATTTGTAAGACATACAAAGTCGTATTTATTAGATTTTTTGCACAACTCTCTTAGACAAAATCTTGAAACTTGATTTACTCGATTTGTCGAAGGTATTAACTTGAAAACAAATTAGACAACCAATTTCGGTGAATATTATCGATGAAAATGTTTATAGGTTTTGAGTTGAAAAAATGTTTTAAGCCTGACATATTTTATAGAATTGGTTTATTAATACGACTGACAATGTCTATTTTTACTTACAATTGCCTTAAGACCACTGTAATTGGTTTTTTGTCCCAGTTGATCTTACTCAAACTCAAAGGTGTCTACTGAAGGCCTTCGTCAAACGCAATTAATATTAATTTGAAATCGATTGATCGCATGAGATGGCCCCTTTTAAAATAATAAACAAGTGATACGACTCGGGTTCTAAGGGACTCCATCTGCAGTACAATTCCTATAGAAAAGTCATTTAAAATAGCAATCCTTGCTCGCAAATCGTGTGAACATTTTTTTAAGGATAATTTGGGAAAAGATTGCAAATAATTTGTCGGTTAGTTTAAATGGCCTAAGGTTTTGTTTCATCAACCACTTTTAATTTTACCGAACGAACATTTGCAAAGACAAAATTGTTCTTCTGAAAAGTTAAAAAATTGTCCGTATTTGAAAAATTAATTTCACATTGTTAAAGGTAAATGTTTAAGTAATTTTTAAATTAATGGATAGTGAATAAGTCAGGGCTAACAAGCTTAGAGATTTGTATTTCCTTAAGTGGTGGATATGTATGTTTGCGTGTGGAATGTAAAATATTCAATAAAAAACAAAATGTTGCATTATTATCGCATGTCCTTTGTCTTTTCAATTTACTTTGAATGTATTTTATGTATTTTAAATTTATATTTTAGATCTTTTGCAACAAAGCAAAACCAATATTTTCATTTTTGCACTTTTGCTTTCAGATAACAAATTGGCTATAGACTAAAACAAAATATGTACATACATACATATTAGCCAGTTCAAGTTACTGAGATCTCACAAATGTTACTCCGAATTAAAACCAAATACAAAATTTTGTTTCCTCAGTATTTACAGCAAAATTGATACCTCAGAAACCTAAACTGGCTAAATCATTAAATATATTTATTCTTGTAGCGTTGACAAATGAAATAATAATAAAAAAAAACAAACAAGTTTGTCGTTCTTGATCATTATTATAACTCACTCATTGCTATATAAAAAAAGAAAAAAACTGCCTTCAAATCCTTTTTAAGAGAAGTGTTTTGGTAAATCTTTCCCAATCTGACCAATTATTTTATTTTAGATCAAGATTCAAACATTACTTTTAAAACTCAGTGTATTTTTCAGGTACGGACGTTAAAGTCTATACCGTTGGTCCAGATTATGCTCATGCCGAGGCAAGAAAAAGTCCAGCATTAGATGGTAAAGTTGAACGTGATAGCGAGGGTAAAGAAATACGATATCCTGTAATTTTAAACAACGCAGAAAAATTAATATCCCGTAAAGTTTGCTTAGCTTTTAAACAGACTGTTTGTGGATTTGATTTATTAAGGTAAGTGATGTAAATAATTACATTTATTGCACTAAATAATATTATCTTTATAATTTTTATAATTTCTATAAAGTAGCTAGCTGACATATACAGTACAAACATCTGGTCATTCCATTAGACCATTTTTTCTATTTTAGATCAATTAAGATATATTTAATACAATTTACGTTTTGTTAACTCAAAACTTGTGGCTCTTTTATTTCCTACCATGTTTTTGTCGCATACGTAAAAGATAACGTTGTTTACCAGGTTTTATGATGGTTAAAATAATAAAAACAGTACCTACTTGGTCTTTTAAACGAACGTTCAATCTCTTTCCTCGCATCGAACCTTGGGGCTAGTTTTCAAAAAGTCTCTTGTTTTTAATAATGAATTCAAATTGTTTTGAGAGTACATTCACATCTTGGTAGGGTTCATAGAGTTTGCAGTATAAGTTTTTCGTCTCTGCTTGCCATTTCAATCGAACAAGAGCGCCACTATAAGGATCCTGTAGTATAGTGTATTTTAAAAAGATATAAACAAATGTGTCAGATTTAACTTTTAATTCTAGGTAGCAAAACTCTTAAGCTACTTCTTAGTTTCTGCTATTGACCATGACGTTGTTAATTAGACACCCTTTTTCTGGAGCTTACGCTAAAAATGGAATACGAAAACTATTATTTTTATTTTATTCACTTTGAGTAAACATAACACTTTTTTGTTTAAAGGGCCAACGGGAAGTCATATGTTTGCGATGTAAACGGTTTTAGTTTCGTCAAAAACTCCAATAAATATTACGATGACTGTGCCAAAATACTTGGCAATATGATCTTACGCGAACTGACGCCAACTCTACACATACCATGGTCAGTTCCATTTCAATTAGACGACCCACCAATTGTGCCGACAACTTTTGGAAAAATGATGGAACTAAGATGTGTTGTGGCTGTGATAAGACATGGGGATCGTACTCCAAAACAAAAAATGAAAGTTGAAGTTAGACATCCTAAGTAAATACAATCTTTTAATATTTTTGACAATTTTGTTTAAACAAAATTCTTTATTAGGTTTTTTGAAATTTTTGAAAAGTATGACGGCTATAAACATGGTCATGTGAAACTGAAAAGACCAAAACAATTACAAGAAATTCTCGATATAGCCAGATCACTCTTGGCTGAGATACAAACAAAAGCTGGAGAATCAGAAATCGAAGAGAAACAGGGTAAATTGGAACAACTAAAGAGTGTTTTGGAAATGTAAGTAAAAAATTAATATGCAATAGCATGCAGTGTAGGCCAAAAATATTAAGTGCATTTTAAAATTGAATAACTTTTTACCTGGTTAATAAATTTTGACAAAATATGCAAAATTTTTCATAATTTTATGAAATTTTTCACCACATTTTTTAAAGTTTGTCCCAAGGTATCTGGCGTAAATCTGTAGATTGTCAATAATACATCAGAGCATCTTCTTGTCATAAAGTGGATATGCAAGGCACGATCCATTTTCTCAACTGTGAGCCCTTACAATTGGGATATGTGCCGGATGTAAGATGATTCAACAATGAATATCTGTT
This sequence comes from Dasysyrphus albostriatus, assembly GCA_946251815.1. Classification (NCBI taxonomy): domain Eukaryota; kingdom Metazoa; phylum Arthropoda; class Insecta; order Diptera; family Syrphidae; genus Dasysyrphus; species Dasysyrphus albostriatus. Next base: position 34,711,107 of record OX276336.1, on the reverse strand, counting down.
CAGTCACTGAATGACGAGGATTTATAATCGAAAAATATAATCTAGAACAGATCTAATCATTGAAAAATATTGCTTCGCTGCAATGTTGTACACTTGTAAAATCCGCTTAATATTTATGGCCTACCCTGGGTATACCTATTTATTTTTATTTAATTTTTGTATAACTTTTATTAAGGTATGGTCACTTTTCTGGTATAAATCGAAAAGTCCAAATGAAATATCAACCAAAAGGACGACCTAGAGGTTCTAGCTCCGACGAGGGTAATTCCTTAAAATCTAGTATGTAGTCAAGAATAGAGTTTTTTTTTGTTAAATTTAAAGAATTTATATTTCTGATAAATCTTGTATCTGAGTAGATGCTCCTAAAGAACCATCGTTGGTCCTAATCCTTAAATGGGGAGGAGAACTAACCCCTGCTGGACGAATTCAAGCGGAAGAGCTTGGTAGGATTTTTCGTTGCATGTACCCAGGTGGTCAAGGTAGGCACGACTATTCTGGAACTCAAGGATTGGGACTACTGAGGTAAGATTTGTAACAAAAAAAAACCTTTCTTTCGATTATTTATTTTATAAATTGCGTTCCTTAAGGTTGCACTCGACGTTTCGGCATGATTTGAAAATCTATGCTTCCGACGAAGGACGAGTTCAAATGACTGCTGCTGCATTTGCCAAAGGTCTTTTAGCACTTGAAGGTGAATTAACACCGATCTTAGTGCAAATGGTTAAGAGTGCCAATACAAATGGACTTCTAGACAACGACTGTGATTCTAGCAAATATCAAAATATGTAAAATTGTGTAAATCTACTATTCTACCAACTATATTCTCATATTTTCAATGTCTTAGGGCCAAAAACCGTCTACACGAACTTATGCAGATTGATCGGGACTTTACAAAAGATGATCGCGAGGCAATCAATCCTGGGAATAGCATCAGCATAAATCAGGCAATGGATTTTGTGAAAAACCCAGTCAAATGCTGTCAACATGTGCATTCCTTAATACAAGAACTGATGTCAATAATCAGTGTGAAAAAAGATGATCCCAAGACAAAAGATGCGATCTTGTATCATGGTGAGACGTGGGATCTGATGGGCCGTCGTTGGGAAAAAATCGAGAAAGATTTCTCGACAAAGAGCAAACAATTTGATATCTCGAAAATTCCTGATATCTACGATTGCATTAAATATGACCTTCAGCATAATCAACACACCCTGCAGTACGATCAGGCTGAGGAATTGTACATTTATGCCAAGTATTTGGCTGACATAGTCATCCCACAGGAATATGGTTTGACGATACAAGAGAAATTGACGATAGGTCAGGGCATTTGCACGCCCTTGCTGAAAAAAATCAAGGCTGATCTTCAGCGAAACATCGAAGAAGTTGGCGAAGAGAGTGTAAATCGTTTGAATCCTCGTTACAGTCATGGAGTTTCCAGCCCGGGGAGACATGTGCGGACACGACTGTATTTTACTAGCGAGAGTCATGTGCATTCACTGCTTACCGTGTTGCGATATGGTGGACTTTTGAATGTCCTCACCGATGAACAGTGGCGTCGTGCTATGGATTACATCTCCATGGTTTCCGAGCTGAATTACATGTCTCAGATTGTAATTATGCTTTATGAAGATCCCACGAAGGATCCCTGTTCAGAAGAAAGATTCCACGTGGAATTGCATTTCAGTCCAGGTGTAAACTGTTGTGTGCAGAAGAATCTTCCACCAGGGCCAGGGTTTCGGCCGCATAGCCGAAACGACTCAGCCCATTCCAAGAATATTGTAAGTAAATTCTAAAAGGTTTCCAAATAAGCATGCTTCCATTATTTATGTCCTCAAAAGACTCCGACTGTTGGTATTCGTATTTCCCAGAGTCCCGATGATGCCAATCCTACAAGAATCGATGAAGAAAATGATTTGAATTTGGAAGAGACCTCACCAGTACACTCAAAGCCACATTCAGATGTGAGTATTTGATTTTAAACTATAATTCGAATTCTCACGAGATTAACTTTCTTAAATTAAAGGAAAATTCTCCAGAGGAACAAAGTGAATTAGCAGCATTGCCAAAGACAGAAATTCGCTCCAAACACCTGAAATCCAAACCTATTCCAATTGGCTCACACCATACTGTTAGTGGACATGAAGCCCAAGACTTGGCCAAGCGATTAAATGAAGAACTTGCTTCCCAACAAGCCAAACAATCAGGTTCGCTAGAAGTTAATAGAGCCATGAGTCCCGATGGTGAACCACGCTCAAGGTCATTTGAACAACGTCACCAAAAAACAAAAGGTAATTTATTTATTTATAGTTTTTTAGTTTTACTTTTGGTTGTATTTGCCTGCAATAATATGAAATTTACTGAAATTTGTTTTTGGGACCGGGGCGGGATGATTTTAATACAAATTATAACGCTTGCATTGCCTACAAGAAATTTATCTATCGCGATTTGTAAATACAAATAGTTCTCTGTGTGTTGGGGTTTAAGTCGTTGATGACGGGTGTTTGAATGTTTTTTTTGTTCTTTTTGCAAAATTTTGTCAAAAATATGAGGCAAAACGATTTATCTTACTTATCTGGTTTTCTTTCTTCAAAATTTATATTATTTTTTTTTTAATATTTAAAATGTTGCATGAAATATTGTTTGTATTTTTGTTTCCAGTTTTTTTTGTGATGTCGTTTTATTTGTTTTAAAATTCAAAAATAATTTCAAATGCAAAAGTATTATTGTAGATGAAGACTATATATGAGTTCATAACACAGAGGAATTTTGTTGTTCACAATGAATTGAGTGGTGCACCAGAACTACATACTATTTTACCTTAGTATAGGCATCATTTCTTTGATTTGGCAAAAAAAGTGGAAATATATACAAATGCCGAGATTTCCATTTTTGTTATCATGATGTTGTTTTTGAAATTGGACATTCAAAAATTCTCATTCCCACAATATTGATATTCGAATCTGAGTCCTCGAATTTAGTATCTGAAATAAGAAATCACAATCCTTCCTCCTCCTGCACATAATATAATAGTAGGGAGAAGAACTAAAGAATCACAATCCTTCATCCACTTGGACATAATATCGTAATAAGTTGAAAGAAAAACTTGCTCTTAAATCAATTCAATGTAGTTGCTTTCGGGTTTGTTTTACAAGGAGCTATTGGTTCTTATAATCAAAAGGCGTATAATTTATTGGAACATAGTAACAGCTAATTTTATTAAGACTTTGAACATTAAGGTTTAAAAAAATTGTGTAGAACTGCAAACTCTTAGAAAAAATCGAACAAATAACATTGCGGTTTAATTGCATTCCCAAACCATTTAGAACTGATGGTATGGCGTGGGAGTTCAGTGCTTTAAGTGCGACTTGATGATCTGACATAATGAAAATATTCTGTTTACAGTAGTTTCTTCTGAGATTATGATCTACACATTTCACTATGGCCCTGAACTTCCACTGAAAGATGCTACTAGACTATGATGCCATTGTTATTGAATGTTTCACTAACCGCACACGATTTGTTCAAACTTCACAGTTCAATGACTAAAAGTCTCCACAGATACCCTGTGAATATTTGTTTTTAAGGTTGCCATTTCATTTTGTAGAAAATTGAGAACTTATCTCTTTCAACTTAAAACTTTTCCGTTATGAACTCATGTTTTTTTTCAAGACTACAATAATATGCCCGCTGCTAATATAGTATTTTAAGAAACTATTTACAAAAGAAAACCCTTAAAAAGTAAAGTAATCAACAATTTCTTGTGTGCAGGTAAATAATAACCCAAGTACATAGATCTCAATTTGTGAGAATACCGATGGGTTTTATTACAATTTATAATCTTAATTTTAACATAAAATTTATATAAACAAAAATATTTACTTAAACAAATCAACTAAACAATATCTTATATATCGTATGTACATGTGCGCATCTGGCCGGGAATTCCGTGTATTTGGCTGAAAGTATAACTATGTATATATTTATCTCTGTCGTCGTCACATTTTTTTTGCAAGTCTTTGTAATTTTTTTCACTCATAAAATGAAAACGAAAAAAAACTAACTGCTGGCAATATTGCAGAAGGTTTTCATTTACAAATTTTGTTTTTGAAAATCTTTTAAAATGAAAACAAAGAAAAATAGAAACAAATATTTTTCTTGCTTTTGTGCCAATATTGAAAGCAGATAGTTTAATTAAAATCAGTCCTTTTTTCATCTCTCTTAAATTCTTGCGAATGAAAAGTAATGAATTTACAAATTTTCATACATATTTCTGTTTCATTTCGGGTTCTTTTTTATTATTATTTTTTACTCTGCACGTAAAAACCCTTTTTCTCAATTATATCCAACTCAACTCTATTTTTTCACTTTTAATTATTTTTCTTTTGTATTATGCTTTTAGCAAAGAGCAATCTTTAAAAAAAAAATTTAATAACGATCTCCATGTGATATATTATTGTACATAATAAATTCATGTTCTGGTTCGCTTAGCATTTATGCTGATAAGAAAGCGTTAGTTAGTATATATATTTTTATATGTAATTAAAAAGGTGAAAGCTAAAATTTTAAAGTTGCTAAATTTTGTGATATAATTTAATTTTTAAATGAAAATAATTAACAAAATAAAATCGAACCATTTCCATAAACATACTATTACAACTTTTACAGTTTTTACTTGTATCATAAATCAAAAACTACCTTAGTCAATTCATATAAAATAAATCCCACTTCCTGCTCCACCAGCGGCAGCCCATATATGTATAAGATTCCTTTTTATCAATTTGATTTCATTCAATTATTGGATGTTTCCGCAATTTACGCAATTGTATGAACATTTTTTCTCAAGTTTAGAGCAAGAAATGAAAATCTATGAAAGGAATAAAATCAAACGAAAATTGAAATTTAAAACTAACTGGGATGAATGCGTTCTTTTTGAATGAATTCGTTTGAATTGTAAAAAAAAGTTGAATCCCTTCAATAATAGAATATTATTATTATTTTCTTTTTCTGAGACGAAAAAGTTAAATTATTAAACTAAATTTTATAAATATTTTTTTTGGGATACATTTTTGGCTTTGCTTAGGAAAAAACAAAACGCATGAAATGTATATGTCATTTAACATCACGAATCGTTTTAGTTTTATCACTCACCTTTGGTTTATCTATTTTTTCCTATTAACCAAATTATAATCTTCTGCGTAACCAAACAAACAATAAAAAACAAAGAAGTAACAAATTTTAATTAAATTAAAACTATTTTCTTTTATTTCAAAAATTCTGTACTTGAAAAAAAAAACATAAATTTCATTTACCTTCGATCATTTTGGACACGCTTAACCGCTATTTTTTACCTATACATATTATGTGTAACAAAAAATATCCGTTTTGTGTTATTTTTTTGTTTCGTTTCTAATCAAATTTTTCTGATTTTATATTTTTTGACTTCTTCCGCTTTTATTCGTTTGTATAATTGTGTTTTCTTTTCTGCCATAACAACTAGAAGAAAAATCTATAGAAAAAGTGGAAATTTCAAAATTCAATGAAATACCTAATGCTAGGCATATTAACAAGACTCCAATACAAATCCGCGTTACTGATTCTGTTGCGTTCTTTAAAATCGATTCCTCAACAAATGAATTACCTTTATCCGAAATAGATTTCTCTCAGAATCCCTGCACTCCAGAAACTCTCATTCTACCGCAGAAGCATCCGTTGGCCGTTGACGATGTTGAGGAAACGTCTGGTCTTCATTACCACCGCAAACGACACTCACCTAAAATGTCTCCTCTGGCCACTAACGAACGTCCCTTATCCTATACTTGTCTAACATCACTTTCTTGCGCAGATAACATCCATTTTCTTCCTGATGGTGGTAGCTTCCGATCAAGGAGTAATGTTGCTTCATTGCAATCATTAGGAACGGATAATTGTGCTTTGGCATCGCCTCCCTCTGAACCGGCAGAGATTTTGCAACTTTCTTCTTCTGCACCGGCAGCTATACTAACTCATGACATTGCGTGTGAGGTTTCTGAACTAACTGCTGGTATAAAAACTGTGCATGCAAAAAATTTTGATTCAATTTCACCATTGAAAGTCTTTGATCAACCAGATGCAGCTGTAAATCCCTTAACAAAGTCGCCCAAGTTGGTAGATGGTGGTTGTAATAAACGACTTACTCGCCATTTGTCCCACGACGATTATCCCTTGTTGAATGGTAAATCTGTTCTAGTACCCCTCTTGCTGGAACCCGACCCAAATTCATCTGACTTACCCCCAGGCACTGGTAGCTTGAACGATTTCAATCTCCCCACTACCCCAGAAATGTCATGCGATTGCATAAATACAGCTAACAATACTAATATTTGCTGTTGTAATCCGCAATTATCGTCATCCGTGTCCATGTGTAATATGTCTTTTAATTTGTTTGCTTCAAATTTATTAACAAACGATAATAATTCTCACCATCAATCCACCCATGCCACGTCCATTCCCACCACACCCACCATGAACTTTCAACCAAATATAAAAAATGACATTGCGAAATTGACATCTGCCAAATTACTTAACATGACAAATTATGACAAACTTACCACAAAACAACATCAACAATTATTATTGGCAAATAATAAAACTAAACCACATCATACAAACATGAAACTCACTACTACCACAGACAATGCGACATCGACTTCAAGCTCATCGTCGGCATCATCTCGACGCCAAAGGCACAGTATTGCCGGCCAGATGACATACATGAAAATGCTGGGATTCGGAGGCTTTGGCAAAAAGATGGCCACCAGCACAAACAGTTTATTTAGCACAGCAGTAATTAGCGGAAGTTCATCAGCGCCAAATTTGCGTGATATGATACCGAGTACAGCAACACCATCAGGTAAATATTTAAATTATATTGTTTTTTTTAGATAATGTAAAATATTTAATGTAAGCTAAAACTTAGGCCGTGTCGCGTATGTCAATTGAATTAAAAATTCGAATAAATTTGATCCCAGATTAAATTTTGACGTTTCCACGTATAGATCCACCTCATTAGTGTCAAAAGTAAACTTGACATCAATTTTAACGTCATTTTAACGTCATTTTAATGCAATTGACAGGCAGCTTCTAACACGAACAGCTTTTAAGACGAGAGTCAGAGTATGCAAATTTAGTTTTTAAGCAGATCATTATGTATGTATGTATATGTGTATATCCCTTTGCAAGAAAAAGGAACTAACCTCCCCTTATCTAATAAGAACTTAATAGTTCACAATACATCCTTTGATAAGAGTAAGTTCAATGGCTAAGTGGGAGTTAATTCCTTTGAAAGTTTTTCGTGTGGTTATCAATGTTACATCTTAAAATTTAATTGTAATTCATATTGGTTAATAAGAAAATAATGTTTTGATTTCATCAAAAATATAAAGCAAAAACATACATACATACATACATATTTGCATACTCGTCCACAACAGAAGTCTATAATTACATCAAAGTTTGTAGTCTTAAGATAAAAATCAAATATAATTAAAATAATCTAATCAGCAGTCCTTGAAGGCTTTGGCGGTGTTCCACCAATTCGTCCACTGGAAACTCTGCACAATGCTCTTTCCTTAAAGCAATTGGATGTGTTTTTGGAAAAAATGACAGTCGCACCATTATTCAAGACACCTGCATCGTCACCACCGAAAAATCCATCTACACCGATCCCGACTCCATCTCAAACGTCCGTCAATCTACCCATAGAAGCAGAAAAACCTGTAACTACTCCAACAAATCTATGTAGTGAGTCATTGAAAGAAAATGAATCAACAACAGCGACATCAATAATAACCGGAAGTTCTTTACCCGGATGTCCTTTGAATGATCCTTCACCTTGCGACAGCAGTAGTAAGTTCGATGGGGATAATATAGTTTTGTAGATTTGTATTTTGATAGCTTTTCAATTTTTAATATTTTAAAGTTTTTTAAGAATGTTTATATTTAATTTTTTTGTCTTAAAATTTTTTGTTTCTCTCTGTTTTGAAGTTTTTCGGTGCAACAACAAATTATTAGTATTTAATTTGCCTTATTATATACCTTATTTTTCTTTAAGAAATAATCAATTTCTTTTTATGTAAGATTTGTTAAATAAATAAAATCAACACTTTCATTGCTTTAATTTTAATTCCGAAAAAATGGCATGTTTTTGTTTGCTATTCAGAAAAAAAAAATAGTTCTTTGGGCTCTTGTGAAGATTATACACTCCGCATCATTTGATTGGGAACTCATTCATTTTTTTTTCATATTGCTTTTTAATTATACATTTTCTTGTTGGAATTTGTCGACGTGAAATATTTAGTACCTATGGCTTAAATAACTTCATAAAAGTAAAAACAGATAATATATATTTTTTTTATTTAAAAAAGCGATTTTAGATGTCAAATCTTTAAGATTTCAATTAAAATGACATTAGACTGAGACTCCACGTCTTTATACCTTTACATTAGGCTGTTTGGAATTTTGTATCAGTGGACTTCAGATTTATGGCATTTTATGCATTCAATAGAACAAATATTTTTATGAAAAGATATACCTGTGTATATATTACATATTTATATTTTAAAAATTGCAACATGCAGAAATATAACAAGAATTCGTATATAATCAAATGAAGCGGAGTGTATTTCCTACTTTTCTCCTTCTATTTTTGAATTTAATTTTTGTTAATCTCTTTCTATCAAAAATTCAAATAAGGTTTTTGCATCATTTTATCTTGTTTATTTTTACCCTTCTATATTAATCCTCTTGAAAAGCGGCACTGTTTACTTATGATGCACCAAAACAAAGAAGACAGGAGTCCTTTTTAAATCAGTTAAAATGCTTTTGGGTTTTGTTTTTAGAAAGAAGGTACCTTACAAAGTGTTCATCTCGTATTTCACTCACTTTCTATCATTTTCTTTGTTATTTTATGTTCTATCACCTTTGTGATGCACATTTTCAAAACAAAACATAAAGGGATTTCGAATTATGACAGGCAGGAAAAGTAAACAGGATACACGATGACAACTCAAATGATGATGAGTATTATAGAGTTAAAGTTCGCAAATGGAACATCGGATGGTTCCTGTTTCTATATCAACTAATGATGATTTACGCTTCCATAAACTATCACGTCTATGTTGAACTCTATCAAAAGCTTTCACAAGACCGTTTTTTTTGTTTCTTTAGCCTAGGACGTTACTGATAAAAATTAAATTGTTCTGTGGTTTACATCACGGCAGCAAAATGCCCAAGAAAACACAAATAACAAATTTTTTCTTCTAGCCCATGAAAATTAGACAAAAAATCCGACAAAGCTGAGTTTTGGTTGATAGCTTAATTTTGGTTAGGGCATAAATTTATATGTAAGGGGTGTTGTGAAAGGTTTAAATTTTCTTGAAAACGTAAGAAGTAATGGAAAATTAACAATGGAGCTGCACGAAAACGACATTATAACATAATTGTTAGAACGTTATCATAAACCTTGAATAAAGCCTTTCAAATGTTTTAAGACTCAAAATGGACCAACAATTCTGTCGTTGCTTATCAGGAAAATTATGAAAAAGATGTCCAAAAAATGACCCATAATATTCAATAATGAGGGATAAAATTGAAATATAATTTAACAAAGAGAGTCCGTCAGCACAACTATAATGGCACAGGCTGGGTGTGATTCGATTAAAAAAAAAAAAACGCGAAATCCTCACGGCACCTTGTTTCGTATGGAGTGGCATTTATAACAAGTTGTTCTGATTGGGGTTAGTTAGAAGTGCATGAATATTTCATTAATATTTTTTGTGTTAGTAAAATTAGCTTCGAAAACACTAACACTTTAGATAAACATTCAAAGTGATAGATCAGAAAAACTTAAACCTTAGATAAATATTACGTTCGCAGATATAGAAAACAAACAAATTTAATTTTTGTTGTAAAAATTCTTCAAAAACGCCACTTTAGGTGCTTATTTTATTCTTTATTCAGAATATAATTTGATGTTTTAGTTTTATTTTTTGTTTTCAGATGTTTAGCAGCTCTTAGTCCTTGACTTTGAATACTGGTTAAATTTATTTAGCAGTGAAGCTAGGTTGAAGTCCAGTGTATCTTCTATTCATACCCAACAACAACGACAGCAACAAAACCGCACCCTTTTTTGTCATTGCATTTTATTTTCATTTCAGGATCTTCCAATTTTATGCCTGGAGCTCTGTAGACTGAACGATTTGAGCCAAAAAATAATAATAAAAAATTGTAGTATAAAAGTAGTTATTTCTTTCTTTTATTTGACAAAAAAAATCTTTGCCTTCTCAGTTCTCGGCTTCACATTTGTTATAAGCTCCATTGTTCGTTTGTATTCCTTAATCGTCTTCTGAATTCAGCACTCACTTCACTTATTTGTCTTTTGTTTTTGTTTAAACGTTGTATATTTTCTCTTATGACAAACCAAAAAAAAAAAAAATAAACTGTTAGAATGGAGTAAACAATCAAGTTTAGCTAGCAGCACGGAACCATCATCACCTGCTGTCTCTGATAGTTATTCACATGGCACACCCAGTGGAGAGATGTCAATGAGTTTGACCAGTACTGATGGGTTCGTCAAATCAAGTGACTCTTTGAAATATTTTCTAAATATTTGTATTTGTATATTATTTGCAGTTTTAATGTCTTGCCAACAGCTGAAGAACTGGCAAAATTCTTCCCACAGCTCGATGATGATCTTAACTCAGTTTACGTCCAGCTTAATAGCGATAACCTGGACACTGATGTCTTCAATCCTCCAATAGAGGGAGACAAAAGTTGCTGCTTAACTCCTGTTAGCATGTGCATGGATCTAAGTACTGCAGCTACCAAAGGTTCAATAACACTTTCCATCGAAGTAAGTTTTTCAAAAAAAAAAAAAATGAAATTTGTGTATATGCTTTTCTTTCCTTATTTTATAGAATGAAGACGAAGATGAAGCTACACTCTCAGCTGCAACAACACCATCCCTTCCACCAGACGAATTCAGCCCACATACAATAGAGACTGAATTATATCGTGAGACTGAGCGTTTCGAATTGAGACCTCCCGCTCGAAAGCCAACCGATCCAATTTCTCCGAAAATCCAAAAGCAAATAAGTCTCTTCGAAAAGGAACCACCTTTATCACCTTCAACTCGATCCCCGCCAAAAGTTATCCGTCGAAAGAAATTCGACAATGTTGCGGCTCAATTTTTGACTCAATCAGCTTCAAATTCAAATTTTAAAAACTTCGAAAGTAATACATTGCAGAAAAAATCGAAACCTGACAAAGAAGACGATGAAGAATCTAAAACAAGATCTTGTTCGAATTTAAAAACCGAGTCCACATCGAGTCTTTCACAATCAGCACAAAATCATCCCGGTGCAGTTATTGTCAAAGAAATTTTTATAGAACCACCACGAAGAATTTCAAGAAGTTTTCATGGCAAAACCCAAAGCATGGATGCGGGTTTCTTATTTTCCGATTTTTTAAATGTTCCAACAACGACTCTTACAAGACAAGGAAGTACCGGGAGAACAACTTGTGGTAATGATGGAAATCAAAGTTTTAGTGCAAATACTTCACCCTCGGCTAAGCCAAGATTTACCACAAAAAAAGTTGATGATAATTATCGAAAAGCTAAATATTGATTATATTGTTAGTTTCGTGCTCTTTTTTTTTAAACCAAAACTGTTTCCGTCTGTGTGTTAAGTTACTATAGAACTAAAATTATAAATAATTATTGCACTATGTGTTCTTAAAAATTTAAAACAAATGTTTGAGAAGTATTCTTTTCTGTAATTAGTTTATTAACTGAATTTTTTAGGTTTAGATAAAGAGTGTATTTTAGAATGATAAATAAAGAAAGTCTTCATGGCTGTGCTTTCAATTTCTGATTAGAAATTTTGTTTGGTTATGAATGTGGTTTTAATTGGTATCTACGTTTCTTAGTTTATATTTTAGGCCAAGACGATTTAAAAAAACTACATTTTTTGCGAATATATTATGTACAGATTTATAATATCGTTTTTAGAAAGTTGTCTAATCTTAGGATTATTTCAATACAAAATTCAAGCGGCCTTAACCTCAATCTGCGTCAATTGATTGGCTTTTTTAAAGTAATTTTCTAAAATTCTTCATCCTTGTAGCTTAATAAATATGTCTGAAAAAGTTATAATTCAAAAATTAATCTCTACCTCAAGAGAAGTATTAGCAATACTCGTAGTATTAGTTGAAGACCCCTTTTTAACATACAGATGCACTTTAGCCATGTAAACACCACTTATGGCAATCATAGGAATACTCTTCTTATCAATCCTCATCTTTTTGATATAATAGACACCCTTGGAAGAAACAAACATTTTTCCATAAAATTATTATTTTATAATTAATTTCATTCTATTAATCTTCTACAAACCTTATGAATTGGACAATTAATTGGTATGTTGCTGAACTTTTTCAAATTTGCTGACCATAACCTGGCTACTGTTTGGCTCATAAATCCGTCCATAAGTCTGCAAGCATTGAAATCATAAGCAAAGAATTCCGTGTATTCGGTATCTTTCTTACTTTTCACATAAAAAAGCAATCCAATGTGTAGGTCCTTGGTAATATCGGTCAGTAAATACGAATTCAGATCAAATGATTGACCTTTTGATTCTGGTGTAATACCAACATCGCAATATTTCAAAAATTTCGGATTTGGAATTGTTGAAATTGATAAAAATTTAAAATCCACTGGTTTCTATATGTATGTATATTATGAATCAAATGTGATCTTTTAATGACTATAACAAGTGTGAAAAGCAATAATCCTGAAATGAGCTTACTGGTTTTCTACATTCCATTGACCACACCAATGTGACTAAAATGAACAATAGCATTCGTTGTATTTTTATCATTGTTAATAGAATTAAAGAAGAATCGATTCAATACTGATGCCGGATGGTTATAGATTTGCAGCAGACCAATGCTAATGCACAGAGATTTATACTTCACCATTTCTGCTTATGTCACTCTTGACGTATAATGTGATGTTTGATAGCGTTGAATTCTGCTTGCAATACTTGGTCATGGACATGGTCATGCTTGGTCATTGAGCTAATTACATTTTAAACAAAATAAGAAACAATTAAGATGGTATTTTAGATAAACATAAATACAATTTTTTTTATTGATAGAAGTTTTAAACTATTTGGTTAGTTTGAATCTGATTTCCGAAACGCAATTCTTTTCTTTTAATGTAAAATATTATAATTATATGTACATATGTATAAGTACCAACAAAGGCTAAACAAAGATAATACATCATCAAATTTCAGTTTCTCAATAGCGTGCTTAGTAAAAATTTTGCTTTACTACTACTACTATTATTTTAAATTCATCTAACTGGAGCTATTTGTGGGATTAAAAGATATTATAATTATAATAATCTAATCTATTTACTTGGCTGATTTATTCCATCAGCCAAATTGAATTTGTATTATAAAAACTTTTTAATATAAATTGCTTTAAAGTACTAAACCCAAGAAGTTTAATTACCGTTCACTCGTGCGTATGCGCACTTAATTTTTTCTTCGAAATTTGTAAATTATAAATTGTAAATTAAAAATTTGCAATGCACAGTTTTGTCTCATATTTTTTTCATCAGCTTTAAATTAACCTTTCCCAGATGAAAATGGATGTGAATTTTAAGTCGATAAAGTACACAAATATTGGATGAATTAAATAAAAAAACAAATTTTGTAAAATAGGTTGCATACAAAAAAAATCATCTCTTATTTAACACAAAAGCTAACCTGGTGAATACAGTATGAAATATAACGATGCGTGTATGAAGTTTGTGGATTTTTTTTTTAATTTAGATACGTAAAAAGATATTAAATCATTGGTGGTGTTCTAATATTCGGTCGGATTGAATCCGTACGGATTGAAAACGGGAAACAAAGAGATACCGAAACTGAAAACTTCAAATAATTGCGGATTGTGGATCCATTCGTTTTGCCGAACATCTATGATTCATAGACATTCGGAATGAGGTACGGCATGACGTTTTTAATTGGGGTTTCTTTTTGTTTTCCGTTTTCAATCCGTACGTATTGAATTCGACATCACATGACACACAGCTGGCCAAGAATTAAAAGCATAAGCAAGTAATCTCGAGAAATATTCAGGTTGAATGACCAGCTAAGTCATACAATTTAGATTACTTTTTTGGGGTAACGTATGGTTGTTGGCTTTTACAAATAAGCCCTTAACTTTTCAGTTAGGTTAAGTTAATTTGTCGACCACTCTGCGTAAATGAGAGGTGGAAAATTGGCTCCAAGGAACATTTCGTTTCTGTCTGTCTGTACCTTGACCTGCAGCCTAAACCACTGAAACGATTTTCTTCAAATTTTGAACTTAAGGTTTTTTTGAAACTCTCAGAGGGAAAATTGAAAAAAAATTGTTTAGCTCTGAAAATAACGGTGCTTTCCATGCAACCTTTAAGGAAAAGCTAATTTATCTCGAAAACGGCTCCAACAATTTTAATAAAAAAATCAGTGTATTATTGTAGGTGGAGTGTAATTTTTGATATGATTCCAAGCAACTTGAATATAAGAGCAAGAACGTGTGATCCAGTCGAATCAACTTTTACTACAAGTTACAGCTACTTCTTTCACTGTGTTCAAGGGATCATATCAAATTTTGTTCGTTTTGAGATTCCAAAAAAAAAAAGAGGGAGGGAAAGTGGAAACAGCCAACCTTAGAAAATAAATTGCCCATCCTAGAAAAATCGACAGTAAAACTTTTCTGGTTCTATAACCCATCAAAGAAGTAAGATTGCACAACTGTGAAGGAAGTTTCACACACCGAAACTTATATTTTGGCTAAAGTTACGGGTGGTCGTCAGTCGTCAACACAAAAGCAGTTTTTGCCCACCTGGAAAGCTTTTAACATTTTCCATTGGACATCCAGAAGCCTTTCGGAGCGCCCGGAACTTTTCTAAAATCATTCCATTGGCACAAAAAACTTCTTCTGACGATTCTGAGAAGATAATTTTTCTTCTCGATTTGAAATCAGAATCCACTCAAGAAGCACTAATACATTTAAACGCAAATGTAAAATCAAACTGCCGTTTAATTTCATATTTTATCGACATTCCATTCGTAATAAGCGTGCACTAGAAAACAAGGAATTTAATGTAATTTAAAAGAAAAAGAAAATTAATGTAATTTAATAAGCAAATTATGAAAAAGAAAAAGAAAAATTATTTTTGTAAGTAAGGGGTATATATGTACACTATTGTTTACAATTTCACTTTTTGTGAGCCACCAAAAAGTTTCTACTTAATGATTCACCAATATAAAGACAAAACATCGGAATTGAGTAGGAGTAATACACTCACTGTTCCATTGGATTCAGAATTAGTGTCTTCTTGAGTAAACCAATGGAAAACGACTTAAGTGATTTGAATCAACTCTGTTTATTAAATCGAAGCAAACCGAGTCAAGTACAAATTGAGTTGAACCGGTTTAGATTTGTCTTAAACAAAAAAAATTAATACTAAAAATATTAAACGATCAAATTACTGACATCATATGTCCCTTTTTATCTGCTCAAAACATCAGCAATTTAATAGAAAAAGGTGTATAAAACTCATTAGTTTTAACACCTTATTCTTTCACACACAAAATATTGAAGTCAAATTGATCAATGTTAAAAGGACTTACATTAACCGCGAATGCATTTCAAACGCTTCGGTGGCGATCATCGATCATCATCATCGTTGTGTTCATGGAAAATGACATTAATAGAATTCGATTAATGACTGACATTTCGCTTATAGTAAAAATGTGACATTTCGCTTATAGTAAAAATGTCAGAATTGTGTCTGATTCCCTTCTGGCTTATTCATCGGATTCCGTAATGTGGTTGAACCCTAAAGTCACCTTTAAAGCGTTTTTCGAAAAACCTGAACTTGCCCTGACGAGCCAATATTGTGTTTTTTTTAAATCTGGGGTCGCCTTGAGCTCGCCCTGAAGTAGAACTAGGTTTTTTGTTGAGGTACAGAACAAAATGTGGGCACGAGGCCTTAAGCATTTTTTTGTTGTAGTTCATGTGCTGCAAGTAACTCTTCTGTTTTTGAAATGAAAATTCAAGGAATACATAAATTTACTTTACTAATAATAAATAGAAGTAGAAAATGGAAACTTGGTTTCTTTTTGTTTTTTAATTTTTAAAACAAATTTTCTTTTTAATTTTGCTTATCTCAACAACACAATTGAGAGCCCTTTGGTGTTTGTCGTAAGCCGAAAACCCCAGGTTTTTTTTTTAAACAAAATCGGATATTTGACAAATCCAAATAGAAAAATAAATTGACAATAGGGCTTTTTAACAAACAGCAATACATCGGTTTCTTGTTCATTTCTAAACGTCAAACTCAAGAACTTGGCGCTGATGACATTTACGTGACACCCATTTATATTTTTTTATTTTGGAGGAAAATACACTCCACTTCAATTGAAAGAGCACTAGATTTTTAAAAGTGGTTTGTCCATTTTTTTTTCTTCAAATATTGTACACTGTCTTCAAATTATTATAAAAAATAAAAACTTTTTTAAAAATTTGTTTACTTCCTTCCATTAATTTCTATATTTGTGCTGAGAGCCGTAGAAAAAAAAACAGTGCTTTGTAAATTAAGCCCTAATTACATAAGCCAAAAAATTGAAAAAGTACAAAAGTGAACATTTTCAAACTCATTTTGGGATAATATTTCTCACTGGGAAACTTATAAAAATGATGCAGAAAGCTTAAATTTTCGTTTAAGAAAAAAATTATATATTCTTTTCACAAAACAACTGCTCTATCGGGAAAAAAAAATATTTTAATTTTGTAATTTTAACGGGTGATTTTTTAAGAGGTTTAGAACTTTAAAAAAAAAAACACAAAAAATTCAAAAAAATGAATGAAATATTTATTTGAATCGATAGTTTGAACCTTGCAATTTAATGTTTAAAGATAATTTCATGCAAATGTTGACCGCGGCTGCGTCTCAGGTAGCCCATCCGCTGAGTCCAATTTTGGCATACTCTTTCACACATATCGGCCGGTATCTCACGAATGAATGCATGGATGTTGGCTTCCAGTGCGTCAATCAAAGCGGGCTTGTCCCTATAGACATTAGCCTTGACATACCCCCACAAAAAATAATCTATAATGGTGTCAAATCGCACGATCTAGGCGGCCAATTGACCGGCCCGAAACGTGAAATTAACTGTTCACCAAACTCGCCTCGCAATTGCGCCATTGTTTCGCGTGCTGTGTGGCATGTGGCACCGTCTTGTTCAAACCACATATCATGCAAGTCAAGAACTTCCATTTCGGGCAAAAAAAGTTTGTTATCATCGCTCGGTAGCGTTCACCATTGACAGTAACGCTGCGATTCGCATCATCTTTGAAGAAATATGGCCCAATAATGCCGCCGGCCCATAAACCGCACCAAACAGTGGCTTTTTCGGGATGCATTGGTAGCTGTTGCAATGCTTCTGGCTGATCTTCACTCCAAATGCGGCAATTATGCTTATTTACGTACCCATTCAACCAAAAATGAGCCTCATCGCTGAACACAATTTTTCGATAAAAAAGCGGATCCTCGGCCAGCTTTCCAAGAGCCCATTCACCAAAAATTCGGCGTTGTGGTAGGTCGGCTGGCTTTAGTTCTTGCACCAGCTGTATCTTAAAAGGCTTTACGCCCAAATCCTTCCGCAAAATTTTCCACGTAGTGCTGTAACAAAGGCCTAACTGCTGGGAACGGCGCCGAATCGACATTTCGCGGTCTTCTGTCACACTAGCTGATACGGCCGCAATATTTTCTTCACTACGCACAGTACGTAAACGTGTTGGTGGTTTAATGTCCAATGTGCCTTGCAATTGTCAAAGGGGTAGAGATTTCTATTGAAAACTATACAACAACATAAGCTTTTATTGGTCCTTTTTTATCACTTGTTGTAAATAGTGAAGTAAGTATACACAGTTTCAAAGAAAAGAAATGATAAATGATGAATTTGAAATTCAATATCCTTTAGGTTCAACAAAAAATCGTTAAACACTTTTTTAAAATGTAGCATGTAAGTACAAATTGCAGAAAGCATAAACAACGGATAATTCCACCGGAAAAGCATACAATGGGCTTAGATCCATCGGCTTTGTTGCGGTACCAATACCCGTATTGTCACTAATATGCATCTTTATCCGTTTCCCAAAACACACAATCCAAATTCAAAAGGGACAATTCTATTTGAATACCTTTACTGGGATCAACTTTAGATATACCTACATTACCTACGCTATTCAGAGAAAATGTTCAAAACGGATAACCCTCAAATTCACTGGAAAATAATTGCACAATTTTTGGCCAAATAAGAGATACACTCCATTTTGGATACAATTTGATACCATTGCTACTTGCAATACGATAAACGCCTATAAAAGAGATTTAAACGACATTGCTGAAAATGAATTTCGCAAATAGCAGGTATTTATTTTGATTAGAAGCTGAAATTTGGAGAACGAGTAGGTTGCTACTAAGGAGCAACATACACACAAAAACGTGAATTAATGTTTGCCATAATGCTACAGCTTTTTGGATGCATGCTAAATGCAATTTGCTCATGAATTGAAATGAGGAAACTACTTTAATAGTTAAAAATGTTAGGATGAGCAGTTGGTTAGCTTTGGCTTTTAGATCGAAATTCAATATATTTTACTCAAAAGCTTTCTCAGAAAACGTTTTATTTTGCAAAACTGGTGTAATTCAAACTGAAAACACCCATTCACCATCTTACTGAAAAAGACTAAAACATTTTTCTTACTAATCGTCACTTTTGTTTGCATTTTTGTTTACCAATAAAGGGTGACATGATGAATTTCTTTTAAATCGCATCACCATGCATCGTCGCCTTGTTTGCGATTTAAACGGAATAAATACGCTAAGGAGCTTAGTCATCATGACGATGATGGTGTTACTGTTAGTCTTTCTCCATCCATTTCCTCTTTTCCCGTTTTTTTTTTTTTGTTTTAATGCTCTTAGTAACTCGGTTACATTATTCTCGACATCCAAACAGTACTGACAAAACCCTAACAATCCTAATTCGGCTACAGAAAGAGGAAAAAAGAGGATAAAACAAGAAAAAGAAAACTTTCATGGAATAAGGGAGCCTAAATTCCATGTAAGCCATCCCAATGAATATTAGGAAAATCTCTAAAACTGATGGCAGCAATGCAATGGTGGCAGTTTTCACAAAATCACCTCCTCCATCAAAGTTCTATACTGCCTATCGCCTCACCACCCAACTAATCCAACAAAAAAATGCAGTGTGAATGTCCTCTTTATCACTTAGAGGCAGAGTAGCAGCAGCAGTAGTACCTCCACCATATAGAGATGTCCTGAGAAGGACTCTTCAGCTCCAGCAGCACTGAGAATGCAGCTACATTCATACTTTTATGCTGCACTAAGCAAACCCTATTGGCATCCCTCTAAGATGTAACCAAGTGTGCATGCATAATTAACGTGCGACATGCCCCAGAGTCTGCTGCCAGCTAACCAGCCATCCAGCCATTTTGGTAAGGCAAGGCTATATAAAAGGGGGAGAGGGGACTTTCTGATGGGAAAAGACCCATCCTGCTGCCTCAGGTACTTACTATCTGTCTCTATGTTCAAGTGCGGCATGTGTAAGGATGCTGCTTATTTTATTTTCGTTCCATTGAGCTTGAGGCCTATACTCCGGTATTGCCAGCTAACATTTTCATTCATTTATATCCTGCTGCGCTTAGCTCTCCTCTGTGATTCATGATGATGCTCTTCTGCCCCTTTATGTAAGAGTGGTGGCAAAGCAAGATATATATTTTAGTTTTCAGACAAAATGTAATGTATGTGTGCGCTATCATGTTGTGTTTAACAAATGCACCTTAGTCTAAAACGAAAGAGGTTGAACTGGAAGAACAGGGATGTTATAAATTTTACAGAATAGAAACTTTTAAATAAATCGCTAATATGAAAATCAAATAATAATAACTTTACTCCTTCTAGGACTCAAATGAATATTTGACAATGTTTTTGATAAGAAATAATTTACTTGATTGCTTTTTTAAACAATTCATACGATGCGCACAAATTCTTAGCTAAAAAGTGGAAAAATGAAATTTTTCTATAAATAAAATTATATACTCTTTTTTGATGACCTTTTTTTTAATTTGTTCGGGAATTTAAGTGCCTGTGCAATGATACTTAAATTTGAAGTGATTTTAAATAAAAATATATACCGGACAAACAACACTCATATAACATCGCTGCTTAGGACAAGCAATAATATTAGAAGAAAGCTTCTTGTGGGCAAGTGGGAGACTTTTAAGATAGAAAGGACATACGATGATGTAAAAAGCTATTAGCCTCGGTGTACGATGTTGACCTCATTCCCTTTTCGAGATTTAATGGATCTTATATGTATGGAATTTCTGAAGTGAATTGTGGACTTGTGAATTCTTTGGTGTGGTTTAACTATTTAAAGAAGTATGAAAGGGATTTGCTTTTGCCTGTTAAGCTTTGATTTGTTATATTGTCGATTCAAACAACAGGAAGTAATCCTGTTTTCATTTTGTGGAAATATGATTTAAGATACCTAAATACATACTAGTAGAATGCTAAAAGAAACAGACTTAAGCAAAGAGTGGAATGAAGAAAACTTATTTATAAAATTTGAATTGAAAGTTGAGTAGGAGCTAAAATATAATTATTAATATCATTCATTAGTTTAAACTGATTTACAGTTGCGACAGTTTTCAAAAAATGTAAATCTGGGCGATTTTCTGCCAGCTGTAAATGTTGCTTTCAAAAATTTTCAAAAATTCAAGCTCATGGGAAAAGTGTTTGGTTTGTTGTTGTGGCTTTATTAAGCCTAGCCAGAGAATAAAATCTCTGACTAAATTATGCTTACTGTATCCGGGTTGGTGGGCAGTGTTTGGCAGCAATTGGATCGACCTTGTGCAGATTCCACTGCACACCAACACGGATACAGGGAACATAGTTAGCTCCCAACTTGCAAGCCAACAACAACAGCAACAGCAAGAAGCAGAACTTTCGGTGCAGTTTTACAACCCGCTTAGCCAAAATCGGTCTTAACATCTCTTTGGCAGTTTTGCGGTGACTACGCTCGATGCAATTCGTGGCGAAAAGTTCGGTGTATTGAATATTAACAACGCTGCTAATCCGAATAATTTAAAAATATCCAATGAAAACAACTACGCAAACCTTAAAAATTATATTAGTGTTTCAAGACCATTAATTTGTGAAAATTACATCAAGGCCCTTGTTTTCAAGCTTCACGATTCTACTTGTACATTCTATGAACCTGATGAATTACATCCTTCATTTTCAAACGTTTCATTTCCATCTAGCCCGTCCTTTCAATTTATCGATTCAAACTGGTATTTTTCGTAACGTGTTCCTTTATTTCACCACTCTTTAAAATAGGAAACAAGTAATATATCAAAATATAGAGGCCTTGATAATTTATCATCTACACCAAAATTATTAGAAAAAATATTCTAGAAGCCATTGAAAAAAGGTAAAAGATTTCGCTTAACCAACAGGGATTTTTTGCTCCGATGTTACTGTCAAAAACCAAACTATTAAAAAAAAGTTTTTCAATTTGAATTTTTTAAACGGTCTGGCAGGGCGAACCATACACTCAAATGGACTCGGATTCCGTGATATGTTATCCGAGTAGCTTATCTAGGGAGGGTGAAACCCATTTTAGCTAACACGATTGCCTTCGAAGTTGCATTCATATTTTTTCAGCCCGGGCCTCCAATGTTCGGGGGCCTCCAATTCCAATTTTACCTCCGTAAAATTCTTTCGTTACTTTTCACTGAATAATAAAACAAAATTTTTAGAATAGATGAAGGTATAGATATTTTGAGAAAAAAAAATTAATTAGTCAGTTATACTATTTTTGTAATACATAAATGTGCTGATATTCAGTCAAATTGACTCCATAAGGATTGAAAACAAAAACCAAAAAAAATAATTAAAAGCGTTTTGAAAAATGAATTATTTTGTGCTAGCTCCTTTTTCTCAAAAATGTTCATTGCTAACAAACTAAATATTTTTTCTATATCTGGAGAGAGAGCGGAAAAATACGAGTAAGATTCAGGTAGATATGGGTCAATAAGGAACAGAAAAGATCCTTGAAACAAATCATTCTTCATCTCATTCATAGTTATGAACTCATTTATTTTTTTTTAAATAATTTTTCTTAAAATGTGAAACATAAAGACGTTTGAGTTGGTTAAATATTTTTCTTATGATAAAAAACCTGGTGAATTGTTAAAATGTACTTTGTCTCCAACTGTCAAACCATTAATTATCAAAATTCTATTAAAGAGTCTACAATGTCGACGGATTAAAAACCTCTAAAAAGTCAAAAAAGTACAGTTTCTTTTACTGCTCCTCAAAAAAAAGTTAGGGATTTTTTGCATTTTAATTTGGATCGAAATGAACTTTTTCCGTCAAAAGGTGCTTCGTCCTCCATCTGTCAAGACATCAACTGTCAAATTCTATAGAAAGATCGCTAAAATGTCGATGAAATAAAAAAATCTTTTAAAAATCAGAAAATTAGACAGTTTTTTACACAAAAGGGTGATTTAGATTCTGTCCAGCAACCAACCGACCAACTACCAAATTTTATAGAGAGATGGCTACAATGTCAAAATATTAAAAAAAAAATTTAAATACCCAAAATGTTCAGGTTTTTTCAATGCTTCGGGAAACAATTATTTAAGGGCAGTTGAGTGGCACTTGGATCGAAATTCGCTATACACTGATCAAAAAGAAATATTGAAGTAGCACTCTAATTTTTTGTAACTATAAGAACGAATGTGTTGTGCCTTTTGCCTACCTGAATAATAAAAAAAGTATATTTTTCTTTCTTATTTGAACGGTTTGTGAATGGATTTTCAATAATTGCCACATGATAAATTCAGAAACAAACCATATTTTACAGATCTCTACAAATTTAATTCCATTGTGAAAACGATTTTTTTTAAAGGCACCAAAAAAATAAGATTCGAGATCGAATCAAAAATTAAATTCCCTTTTAAGTTTTTCACGAGAGGACGAATCATACCTTATGGTTTCAAGCACCTTGTTAAAAATCTAGTTTTCCTTAAATTTAAAAATAACAAAAACTATATTTCAGCTTGTTTTAATTTTATAAACATCAAAATACTCGCACAACCATATTAAATCTGTGACACTACTAGATTTACACATTCAATCAATCACTTTGTTTTTTATTGATGCTACACCACTGATTAATACTTCTCTCTTCTCTAATTTCAACTCAGTTAAAGTTAAGTGCTTCACGTATAGAGCCAGGGGTAACGGGTGCGTGGTTTGTATTAAATATGCAAAAGCTCTTCTTTTGCTTTCTTTTCATTTTTTATTTTCACTCTACCTGTGATTGCTATGCCTAATGAAGTGTACTTTTTCTTGTAAATCTGAAACAAATTTTTAAACATTTAAAACCAACTCTAAATCACTCTTAAAATGGGAGTCTGCTCGAAAAATGATTTTTAGACCGAGAGTCGGTTCTCTTGCAATTTTAAACGACATAAAGTATACTTTAACGCTAAAGCACTCGTCTAACTTTAAAAACAGCAAAACCCTTATTTATCTCATAAAAAGTATACTTTTATCTATAGAAAAAAATTATTTCATGAAAAAGGAAAATGTTTAAAAAAATATTTTTAGACTTTTGAAGATTGTTGACTTTATAATAAGCAAAACCATGAAATGAGACTGACTCCAATGACGATACAACCCAACGAATAACGAAATTGATACAATTTCGAAGGGAGTGGAAGAACAATTTTTTTAGATCAATGATATAAATTTTGTCTCCTTTTAAAACTTACTGCTATTATATCAAAACAATACAATCTTAATCTATATGGCACTTTCACTATACATTTCATAACCTCCAGCGCGAAATTATTTGTTTGGTGTACTTTGTGGCTGTTCGTTTTAAATTTGTTTCTGTTGTGTAGCTGTGTCTCTTTCCTTATCTGTCAGATTTGGGCCTGTTCGACCCTAATTTGCTAACGTTACATTGCGAAATTCGTTCTAGTTAGAAGTGTTGTTTAACGCGTGAGTGAAAATATGAATATTTTTAACAACGATTTTAAGCAAAACGACTACTTTAACTAGAGCCGGTTCTTTTCCTTGAACGAGCAATGTTTAAAATTTTACGTCATTATGACTACAAAAATATCAGATCACACAAAGGGCCTCATTTAGCATTGCTGCCCCAGGCCTCTAGCAAGCTGCCAATACCACTCTGAAAAGTGAGTGTGGTAAACAATTTGTATGTCCTAGTTTTTAAAGATGGCATTTCCTAGAAATTTTGTTCTAAATATCTTTTTTCATGTTTTTTTTTAGGAAACAATTGAAAAGGGAAATTTTATTCACAACGTCCTCAAGAGCGGGCAGGAAAAACATTTTTAATAATTGTTTATTCTTAACTTGTTATTACAGCAATCTGTTCTGTTTTTAGACAAATTAGTTAAAAAACTAATTTTTTCCAAAAACGCCCCAAGAGTGGACGTGGAAAAAAGTTTTGTATGATGAAATCACTACAAATTACATTACCTTCATCTTTTCTAAGGAGCACACCCCTAATTTAAGTCAACTTTCGACTTGATGACCGGGAACCTGGCTTGCTTAAGGATCAACGCCGAAAACACAAAAACGACTGTAGACCGAAAGCAATACACAACAGCATATTATTCTGAGGCAAAAAGCTATTGAAAAGAGGTCACACAATTCAACTATCTACGACGACAACATAGCGAAGCAGTCTTAGCAAGAGACCAATAGGTCAACTGTACTTTAAAAAGCTAAGTTCATTAATATTCAAATGTGAGCAAAGCTAAAACACAATTCTGCTAACCAACATTTGACCTTAATTTACTAATCATGTCTGACTCATCGCATAATAGTCTCTAAAATATTATTTGCTTATGATGTTTTTATTGGAGCAATTGATTCTTAAAATCTCTGTTATTTGAAGATTTTTTAAATTATATATTATATATATATTATATTATTTTTTATAACTTTGTTAATAATTGACAGAAAAATCTTAATTTTTGTCGTAATAAAGTCTTATGTGACTACATCAAAAATTCGGTACAAAACTCATAAAAATCGAAATGGAATATTTTCCCAATTTGAAACCTATACGCGAACATTGGAAAATAATTACAATGTGACTACGTTTGTAACAAAATTTGAAAGAGTTGTTAAAACAGTGGGCATTAAATTTCAATTTATTAAATAAAATCAATCAATCTTAATCCGTCAAGTTAATAAAAAAAAAAAAAATAAATAAAATCACGAATATGAAACTCACTTTGTTGAATTTCTACAACATTGTTATCATCGTAAATTTTTTTAAACAAAAGCAAAACTTATGCTCAAGTAAAATCTCAGATGAATTTCTCAATCGTGCACGGTGTAGCAGGTTCAAAAAATGTACACCCTCAACACTCTTCTCCTTAACTTTGTTCTTTAATTTCTTAAATTGATTTATTTCAATTCCTGTACAATCAAATGGATTTTCTTCAATACTACTATTCTTTTGCCTGACAAAAGTAACCATAGGTACAAATACAAAAAGGTAGAAAACATTCCATTGACAAAAACAAAACAAAAAATATCTTAAACTAACTCTATGAATTAAATAAACAAAATTAAACCTTTCTTCTTTGTTTATTTCCATTTGCTCAGGAAACAACTTTTAACAAATAAAATTGTTGTTTTTTGTCAAACAAATATACCACACTTTCCGTCCCTGTATAGAGGTTCGTCTAACAAAGCACATTTTTCAACCTCCAAGAACCCCTTTTTGTCCTTTTATTTGTATTTATTTTTTTTTGTTTAACAAATTTTCAATTCGATTTGCTTTAAATCAACCAAAACAACTCAGCATTCTCTTCTTCCTCACAAGAATAAACGAACTGTGAAAAGAATCCACTGATGATATTTATTCTAAGGCACAAGGAAAAAACATCAACAATGAGGTTCCAATAAATTACACTTTTTATTCGCTCTTGAATGGAAAGGATATGTAGAGGAATCCTTTCCTCTACAATTGCCAAGGCAATGAATGTCCTTCCGCCCTCTATCTGCAAAACGTAGGAGAAAGAAACAACATTAAGATGTCTGCTGAAATTTCTTTCAGTTGAAATAATTTCAACGTTTGTTTTGTTGCCTCTGACTTGGTATAGTGAATATGAGTATAGTGAAGTGAATATACACAGTGTGTATAGTCCTTTTAGCCTTTCCATCGCATCGTTGGCGTCGGTCGTCGTGCCGTTTGTACATTGAGCATGGTTGGAATTTGCTTTATGGTGTGCACGCCATTTCCGAAACCACCATTCGCGACAATAACTTCCCGCATAATGTGCAAAGTTTCACTGCAATCGCAGGTCTTTCCTTACCTAGTTCTTTTGGTTTTTTTTTAACATACAACCCAGCTATCTCTTTCAAAGGATCCCTCCGCACCATAGATTTGATCTTGACGACTTAATTTCTTAAATGTGCTATGAAAATTAAATTATCAGAGTGAAGCATTTGCGCTGTATTAAGCTAATGTAAATTGCTAATTTTGGCCATCAGGGACATTATATTTGCTGGAGTGATGATCAAGGAAAACCGAGTGCTAGAGGACTTGGTCGTCGTCGCCAGAACTTCAAACTCTATTTAATTTTTAATAAATTTTCCACTTTGGAGAAGAGGCACACAGATGCGTTGGTTTTTTTTTGTTTATTTGATGGTTTTGGGCGTAATATAATATTATTTCCGATTCAGTTAACCGGAAAAGGATGCTATGGCCAGCAAAAGGATATGAGGGTTTTTAGATATATTTTTTTGTTTTCGGTTTTTTTTTATGACTACTTTGTTTGTCTCTAAAAATATGTTTTAATTTTCAAACAAAAACTCATATCATGGTTTGAAAGAGTGAATGTATCGAATGGCAAAAAAAAGGTTACGCATACACCACAGTGAACAATAAAATATTATTTGCTTGATTTGAAAAAATTGTTATGATATTTTTTATAAATTATTGATCAAGCATTTATAAATTGTAACAAGTCTTTACTTTAGCAAAATGGAGGTATGTATAAGCAAAGGGAAAGGTTTCATGGATTTGTTTGTAGATATTAGAAAAATTAAAAAAAAAAAACTTGATAAAATTCATGTATCCACATAAATTACACGTGATAAATTCATCAAAAATTTAAAGTAAAAAAGGGGAAAAGAGAAAAAAGGTGACAAAGTAATAACAAGCTTGTAACGGGTGATTTTTTAGCTGGTTTGGTTTTGGCAACACTGGTTTTGACAGCTGACGTGTGTTTAGTACCTTGTGTCACTGTCAAACAGCTTGAGTTTGGTTTGCAATTTAACCATGGATCGTCTTACAAATGAACAACGCTTGCAAATTATTGAATTTTACTATCAAAATTCGTGCTCGGTTCGAAATGTTCATCGCACGCTGCTTCCATTTTATGGTCGGCATTCTCGACCTTCTGAGCAGTCTATTCGGAAGATTGTGACCAAATTTCGCACCAAATTTACTTTGTTGGACATTAAACCACCAACACGTTTACGTACTGTGCGTAGTGAAGAAAATATTGCGGCCGTATCAGCTAGTGTGACAGAAGACCGCGAAATGTCGATTCGGCGCCGTTCCCAGCAGTTAGGCCTTTGTTACAGCACTACGTGGAAAATTTTGCGGAAGGATTTGGGCGTAAAGCCTTTTAAGATACAGCTGGTGCAAGAACTAAAGCCAGCCGACCTACCACAACGCCGAATTTTTGGTGAATGGGCTCTTGGAAAGCTGGCCGAGGATCCGCTTTTTTATCGAAAAATTGTGTTCAGCGATGAGGCTCATTTTTGGTTGAATGGGTACGTAAATAAGCATAATTGCCGCATTTGGAGTAAAGATCAGCCAGAAGCATTGCAACAGCTACCAATGCATCCCGAAAAAGCCACTGTTTGGTGCGGTTTATGGGCCGGCGGCATTATTGGGCCATATTTCTTCAAAGATGATGCGAATCGCAGCGTTACTGTCAATGGTGAACGCTACCGAGCGATGATAACAAACTTTTTTTTGCCCGAAATGGAAGTTCTTGACTTGAATGATATGTGGTTTCAACAAGACGGTGCCACATGCCACACAGCACGAGAAACAATGGCGCAATTGCGAGGCGAGTTTGGTGAACAGTTAATTTCACGTTTCGGGCCGGTCAATTGGCCGCCTAGATCGTGCGATTTGACACCATTAGATTACTTTTTGTGGGGGTATGTCAAGGCTAATGTCTATAGGGACAAGCCCGCTTCGATTGACGCACTGGAAGCCAACATCCATGCATTCATTCGTGAGATACCGGCCGATATGTGTGAAAGAGTATGCCAAAATTGGACTCAGCGGATGGGCTACCTGAGACGCAGCCGCGGTCAACATTTGCATGAAATTATTTTTAAACATTAAATTGCAAGGTTAAAACTATCGCTTCAAATAAATATTTCATTAATTTTTTCGAATTTTTTGTGTTTTTTTTTTTTAAAGTTCTAAACCTCTTAAAAAATCACCCGTTATTTGCTTATAAAATTGCAATTTATAAACAATGAAAGTTGCATTGAGATTGAATTGATCGGGACATAGACACAATACCAAAATTCTGAATCCCGAAAACTCAAAATCCCGAAAATCAAGGGGGATTCTGAGTTTAGGGGATTGTGGGATTTTGAGATTTCAGGTTTTCGAGATTCTGAGCTTTTGGGGTTGCGGATTTTGGGTTTTCGGGATTCAGAATTTTGGTATTGTGTCTCAAAGTTGGTACTTTGCTGGCTTTTTTCAATATGGAACACAACAAACTGCTTTCCCATGTAAAATGTATCTACTCGCTCATGAGAGCATATGCAGGTGATAGTACTAGATAAGGGTTTTCATCTACTCTCAAGTACTTTTCCACCTCCAAAAGAAAACGGCTAAAAATATAAACTGCTTTATCTCGTTTAGTTCAAAATCTTAACGAAAATCTACTACAACTAACAAGAACTCTGCTGTTCCCAAAGATTATTTTTTGAACTGCACATATACTTTCTCACAAAATGTCAACTTTTGCACATATACTCTCTCATTTGAAGTTGTAAGAAGCATGTGTGTCACTAGCGTTTGTTTCCTTTTGCTTCTAGTTTTTGGCAACAATGACAGAAGTGTTTTTAACCTAATTCATCATTTAATGTACCTGTTTGGGTGAGTTAGTTAATCACCTTGAGTTTTGATTTATTGATCAGATTTGACACTTAACTCACTGAATAAAGATAATTCGTGTTTTCTTTGCGTTTATGAATACCAGTGCATGTGTTAAGATGTAGCGCTGGTTATTTTGCTACTTTAACGTTTTATCAAATAAAACTCGAGTTCTTTTAAGACTTGTTGGCCAGTTTTTATTTCTTGAACGCTTAGTATTTTATGTCAATTTTTTGACAGAACAGGAGAATTAAATATAAACAGCATTCCTCACATAGAAGTCAAAACAACTCACTTTTTCCTTTTTTCTTAAGTAATAATTTAATGCGATAAAAAAATTGAGCAAACTAATTCAAAAAATATCAGTTTCAGTTTTTAAGGAGAAAAGTGAGGAATTTTTTAGAGGAATCCTGTTGATATTTCTGAGCGTTCTGAGATTTCTGAGATCACAGAAATATAAACTGGCTAATTGTCTTTTAATATTTCAACACTCAAAATTACAATGGTGTCAAGTTAAAGTTTTCGAAAAGAATGAAAAATCTTTTTATTTTTTAGATGTCAAAAAGATGTCTTTGCATAATAATTGATTACATAATCATTAGTTAGACAAGAAGTGTCACATTGTGATATTACTCGTAACTTTTAAATGATGAATTCACAATAGTTACACTTAAAATTTAAAAATGTTATATTTTATTTTAAGTGTTTAATTTGTTTATATATTTTATATGTAAAACAATAAATTAAAACATTTATGTTGTTTGAGAAACATTCTCCGACCCGGTGAACGATGTTCGCAATTTAGTACTGGAGGTGCCCTTGATAAACACATTCGTAAGAATCGCTGCACTACGGTAACTCCAAATTAGTTTTTTCATTGACTTTCTTTAAAACATGTAAAGAAAAAAAAAGTTTTTGTTACAGAACAAACAAGCAGTGTTGCCATAACCTCAAGTTTTATTAGGCTAGGTTTCAAATTTCATAATGTTAAATCGCATTGGAGCCCTTGTAGAACATTTAAATAAGGTAATGTTAAATAAATACTTATTTTTTCAGAAATACTTTGAACTTATCGGAACAAAAATTATTTAAAATATTATTGTGTATTTAAATATTTGATATTTAAAATATATATATAATTGCTTACACAGAACCAAATCCTTACGTAAATAAACTGGATGCAAAAGTAAAAACATTTGATTTGTGTAGATACTTAAAACTCGACTCTAAATTAGAAAAATGAAATTTTGTACTGTAGTTGTCTTGTTTTTGCACCGCATATGAAAAATTTGAAAAATGCTAATATTGTTAGAGGTACCGAATATTTGGAGATTTGACACTCAAATGAGGTGTTTCAGCTTACAAATTATTATATTAAATTGGAAAACAATAGTTGGTAAGGCTTTTGATGAAGAAGACGAAGCGTCCATTTATTTTCACCAAAAAACGGAGCCAACATACCGTTTTCGAAAACGTCAAACCAAAGTCAATTTGATAATCAAATGATCGTCATTTTTTGTGGCAGATACTGCGATCTTCAAATAAAATCAATTTGATCAACGTAAGTCTATTTTCTTAGAGGCGCATTTGATAAAAAGTGCCCAATTAAACGACAACTTTTGAGTCATACATTTTTTCTAAATTAATTGAGTGTGAAAGTGAGATCAGATGTTTGTTCTCGTTCGCACTCATTAAATTTCAAAAGTCATGCGTAAAAGGGCACTAATACACACGCTCTCTGGCTTTTCAATATTTTGTTCGTCAAGTCCATTTTTTAACCTCAAACCTCAGAGATTATCTGCTTTTTTTTATCTCCGGGTCTGTATTTTTTATAATACAAATACAAACTTGAAAGTGTTTATCTACTACAAGAGATTTAATCTACATGCATCATTTTTTTTTAATCTACTAAGAAAAATTTTCCGATAAGTGGTAACGCTGGTTAACACCAAACACTTAGACGAAACTAGAAAAAATTTGAAAGAGAACGCAAACATCTGAAAAATCGTGCGAGTTTCCCAGGAACGGAAGATTTGGTCCTTACCCCTCACTTTATACTCCCTTCACATATGTACAAAAGATTGTCTGTGGAAAAATTGGGTCATGTTAATGCTGACTAACGTTACTTTATGTTGTTGTTTTCGTTTTACAACTCGAGATCGATGTCAATAGGTTTGTTCGTGTACTTTCGGGGCTAAATTTGGCAGTCTGTCAAAATTGTGAGTGGATAGGCAATTCTCTCAGAGAGAAGTAAAATTGTGCAAAAGTACACGAATGCACAGAACCAAAATTCCTACCAATTTTTAAATGTCAAAAAAAAAAAGTAAACAAGAAACATCATAAGAAATCAAGAGAACAAAGCCACAGCAATGAAATTTTAATTTTAACTTTATATTAAAAAAATGGTATTTTTTGGTACATACATATATTGATCTACTAATCACAAACTTAGTATTCCAGAATTTAAAAAAAAAATTGAATGCACTTAAAACAAACCTTCTTTATTATTAAAAAATATTTCTTTGGAAATATCAGTTTTTCCTAACCAAAAGCCATTCACAATAAACAATCCCATGAAATTCACTATTGAGGCTCTCCCAAACCAACGCGAATTCGGTGCGATTCTCAGCGAATCATAAAACAACTACAAAATTCGTCGTCGCTCCGCATTCGCGTTGGTTTCGGAGAGCCTTAATAGTGAAAAAGTCACATTTTCCGTTTAAAAAATTGATCAATAAATTTATTTAGTACAAATAACGAAAAGATTAAAAAAAAAAACACTTTTACCAAAAAAAAAAAACAAATTTAAAAGTAAACAACAGCCATTTTGTTTTTTGTTGTTGCTCTCAACTCAGGGGGGTTATTATGAAAAACGATACTGGCTCAAAATAAGGCGTATTCGTTAAATTGCGATTAGGAAAAATGATTTTAGTAGCACTTAATCATAAAATTGCGATTAAGAGAAACGAGAATCGTAAAAATGACGATACTCGTATTTTTATTTACGAGTGCCTTCAGCTCTCGTTCAGCTTTCGATTTGGGGGTAGTTGTCAAATGTCATTTGTTTTTTATTTTGGTTTGGTTGGTTTTTGTTTTCTTAAGTGAGTGAAAAAAGTAAGTAAATAATACGAGTAAATACAAAAAAAGTAAGTAAATAATAAATACAAAATTGAAAACATAAAAATTGACATTTGTTAATAGGAGCGAAGTAAGTTGCGCTTCTAAAAAATTATCATTTTTCATTTTTGTCTGTCAACTTTTTTTGCTTTCTATTTTCATATCTTATAAACGCTCTTCGCCATGGCTTTTGTTTCTTCGAGTTTCGTTTTTTCTTCCGTTCGTTTCGTTATTCTTAATGAGCGCCCAGAACTTTACTCTCTCGCGAGCGTTATGTTCTGCCAAAAACTATACAATTTTTGAGTACGCGAACGAACAGCTTTGGGTTAAATTTGGAAGATTTGGGTAGAATTAACTAGTTTTGTTAAGTACACGAACAGATTTAATAATTATTGTCAATGTCATGGTCATAAAAACTTTCCAAAATTCATTTAAAGCCGTGTAAATCGTTCATTTCAAATGATCAAATCGTTCAAGCATCCATCAAAAAAATGATTAGATTATTTCAATCAACCAATTATTCTCATTTTTATTTCACTCATTTAATTATTCGATATTGCTCTGATTCGATTTTGATTTCGATTAAATCCAATCTTCAATTCAATACTGCACCGTTGATCAAATCTTAATTATTCCAAATTAACAAACAATACAATTTTCAGTTGTCTTTCTGCTCCGGTAAAATGTGGTTTTTCGTCGATTGGTTCCGATCCAAATCGAAATACAGCTATCCTGTCAAAACATAGTTTGTCTCCTAGCTGTCAAGCCATCAATTGTTAAATTCCATAGAGGGATGGTTTCGATATCGATGAAATCAGAAATTTTTGAAGAATTTTTACTGCTTCCGAAAAAAGGCGATTTTACACACATACACTTTATCCTGTCAGAATATAGTTTGTCCCCTATCTGGCAAGCCATCAACTGTCGAATTTCATTAAAGGATAGCTACGATATCGATGGATTGAAACACCTCGAAATCAGACATTTTTGAAGAATTTTTTCTGCTCTGGAAGGCAGTTGATTTTAGGTCAAATGGGTGACATTTGGATCGAAATACAACTTTTTCTGTCAAAAGGGGGGTTAGTCCCCTCTCTGTCAAGCTAACAACTGCCTAATTCCATTGAAGGATGGCAACGTTGTCGCTTGATTACAAAATTTTTAAGAAAATTTAGACATATTTGTAAACCAAAAATCGAGATTCCTTATTGGAATGATTGAGATTGAGGTGGAAAATCGAGAATCAAAATGATTGAAAATGAGTTGGAAAATCGAAAATCCTCGAAATGATTGAGATTGGAATAAAAAATCAAGAATAATCGAAATGATGGAGATTTAGATAGATTGAAGTGAAAATTTATGATTCAATCATCGATAATTTTCGATGAACGGGTTAAATAAAATTGAATCGTTCATGATTTACACAGCTCTAATATTCATTGTGATCACTGTGATCAGTCGGCTTGCGCGGGCGACCGGGCGTGGTAATCATCGTTGTTTATTTTTATTTCTGCAATATTTGTCATTTGTTTTTCGCGTTGTGTTGTATAAATTAATTATAGGCTTAAAAGTATTAAATTGGTAGTGCGGTTACCAATAAGATCTATTGAAAAAAATAATTAAATAATTAATCCGGTAATTGTGCTCAGTTGTGTGAAAAGTGTTAATTAAACAATAATTGTGATTTGTGTGAATAAAAAGTGCATAATTATGCGCTCAGTGAAGTGTTTTGTGTTTTGTGGTT
Source organism: Dasysyrphus albostriatus (assembly GCA_946251815.1). Taxonomy (NCBI): domain Eukaryota; kingdom Metazoa; phylum Arthropoda; class Insecta; order Diptera; family Syrphidae; genus Dasysyrphus; species Dasysyrphus albostriatus. The sequence goes on along the minus strand of OX276336.1, from coordinate 34,676,877 downwards.
GGTGGTTGGTGGTTGCTGCTGCTTGCTGCTGAGGCATCCTGGAAATATTTGTTCCGCATACAGCGCGGACGGATTTTTGGTTAAGTTTTTTGTTTTATTTATTTATATTTTGATTTATCCCTTTTTATATTTTGATTGTAGGTTTTTAGTTAAATAATTTTTATAATTTAAATCATCTAGATAATTTCCAATTTTCTTATCTTGTGTGTATGTGCTTTTCTTATTGATTCGGTTTCGCGTATAATTTTCGAATTGGGGGGTTTACATGGATTAACATCTTGTCCAACAATGTTAACAGCCACCGATATAAGATCATTTAGACGCAAAAAAAACATGTTGTCAATCTGTGTTGCATGGCTTTCATAATATTTTGAAAACTCAATCCATTCCATCGAGCAATGTTGTAAACAAAGTTGATGTTGATCCAATTAAACCCCCCATTAAGGTGGATTTACCAGCAAATTGCATGTGTGTGTAAGAGCCTGTTTAGATTGGGAAATTTGAGTCCGAACTCGTGAGTCTCTTCGTGTCTAAATTCGACCATTTGAGGTGCCTTTAAACACATAGAAACAACAACAACTTCAATGCATTGCACCATAGATAAACAAATTAGGATGGCAATCCTCAGCTGTCAATGGCCGCTTTCAATTTTCAATGGATAGCATATCTAGGATAGCTTCGTAACCAAGTATGTGTCTGAGCGCCAAGCAGCTGCTGTCGACATTTCTCATTGGATATCTTTGTACCCGAACATTTTTAGGATAGCTTGGGATTTCTTTTTTGCCAACACCTGTTTTCTCATCAGCTGTGTTTTAACAAGGGATTACATCAACACAAACCAATCCAGATCGCTTTAGGTACAACATTGAACGCGGCCAATTTGTCTTGCCTACAAGCTGAAAACGAACAGCTGATGTATTAGATTTGCAAAGTATTAGTGAAAAACGCACACATAGAATCAACTTGTCTATTCAGCACATCATTCAGCACAGTTCTTGTTGTTGATGCGATTCACATCCGTTCATCGACACGAAGTGAAAAAATACAACAGTGTAAGCAAATGGGTTTTAGAGGGCGAAACGTACGAATGATTGGCTTCTTGATAATTGATATTCTCTGCTTTGCACATTGAAACATCAAGAAATGAGTCTCATGAGGTCGGTGTTTATGTTTTGTTCATGCCTCACGACATCCCTGACCGCCCACTTGTCTTGCCAAGAAACTACCGCGGTGAGACCAGTCTCAATCTTCCCAATCTAAACAGCGTCTAGGAGGGTGGATGGTTTGTTCTAATTTTTGCATATTGCAAATAATTTTGCTAATGGCCATATCGGATTCTGTAATTCTTCGAGTGTTGATAAATTTAATAATAAATTAAGTTCTTTTCATGATTTCTTAATCAATAAAAGTGTTAAATTTAAAGTGTTGTGCAAAGTTGTAGTGTAAAATTTCGTTGTTGAAGTGTGGCCTAGGTGTCGTATAAATTTGCTGTGTTCCATTTAGTGAAATGTGAAATACGTCGGCAATTTTATCCGACGCGAATTAAATTTTGTAATGTTGATGGGGTTTTGACATTTTATGTTAATATTTAATTTTAGTAGAATTTATGTGTTGAATTTTTGTTTTTACTAAAGTTGTAGGTATAGTGTAACTATTCAATAATTGTTACCTATGTGCTGTTTCGATTAGGTATAAGATGAATTAAAAATATTTTAAATATTGTAATTTTGTATCAGTTTGTTTATAAAACTTGCTCACTTTATTCACAAATTAAGACACTTTACTTTTTCTTACTACAAAACTGCGTCCTCTGCCGGTCAGGCTTGTGCTTTTATACTTTTCACAAGGTTCCCGAAAAAGCTGGAAGGTTCTAGTATTTGCTTTTAGAGCTTTTCATAGGGGGAATTTCCCATAAAGTTCCCTTTCCAAAGCTTTCATTTTGACGTTTAGTATTAGAAGTTCTAAAGCTCACCAAAGCTCTCCCTAGGTTGGTTTGTGTCATGTCTAATCCGGGATTCAGTGTTTCTTTTATTCGAGAGTGGTTTTAGTTCATTCGAGAGTCGTTATAGTACCTACAAATGTGGCAGTCGTTTCAATATTAAAATTAAATTTTTCATTATTTTTTAGGTCTTCATTTTGATATTTGTATGTATTTTGTTTATAATTTATTTTATGAATAACATTGATGATACTTTCATAAAATTTTCTATTGAATTAATTTTATTAATTTGTTTTTTTTTGTTATTATTCCTTATTTCTGATGTTAAAACGGACTGTATGATTTATTTCAAGTGTTGTGTTGTGTAGGGTAAATAATTGTTTTAAAATTATTTTATTTTTTAATTGTGTAGGGAGTGTTGAGTGTAATTTTTACTTTGGTGTCTTAACTGCCTGATCAGAATGGAGACGGAGCTGCAACTGGAGCTGTAAACTGCAATTGGAACAGCTGTCAAAATGTTGAATACACACAAATCCACAGATACGAACAGAACGTGATGCAGTTGGACAAGTTGGCCAACTTTTATCTTTTGCATGCAGCTTTTTTGACGTTTCAAAGTTGTAAGCGCAACCAAGTGTTTACATGGGGTTTGAAGGGAATTTCAAACTCTTTTTAATCTCTGACAAAGACGGAAAGTAATTTTAGCTTCCATTTCATCAGTATCCACTTCTATTTTTATTTTTGTTTTATTTTTTATTTTTGTGTAGAATTAAACTCGCACAGCTGACTTCAAATGCCCAAAATATCAGAAAACTGTGCAGCACATTGTGGGTGAGTTCAAAAAAGCACGTACAGCATTTTTTGACAGCTATTCCAGTTGCAGCACTCTATTCTGGACAGGCAGCAAGAATTTAAATTAATATTTCTTCATCGGTGGAATTGTTGCTGGGGAGGTAGTAGATTTTTGTGAAAGGTCGTTTTATGATTTTAGATTTGGCACGAGTACGATAACTTGCACGAGTACGATAACTTGCACGAGTACGATAACTTTGGCACCAAAAATTAATAACGTTTTTTGTGGAGGGGTCAAAAATAAGCATTTTTACTGTAGTAGGGGGGTCTATCCCACCCTGTTGACTAGGTAGGGGCAATTTAAAAAAACGGCTTTATATGAAAAAAAGTATTTAAAAACAACGGCAACACTTACGATGGCTATACCGTTTTTGAAAGCCAACAATCTGTTCTTTACTGCCTGAATAGAATGGTGGCGGAACTGCTACTGGAATAGCTGTCAATAGCAGCTGGACAAGGTAGCCAACTTTTAACTTTTGCATGCAGCTTTTTGACTTTTCAAAATTATGAGCGCAACCAAGTGTTTATACGATGGTTGAAGAGAGCTTCAAACTCTTTTTAATCTCTGATAAAGAAGTTAAGTAATTTTAGCTTCCATTAAATAATTTTCTTTTTTATTTTTGTTTTAATTTTATTTTTTGTATCGAATTAAATTCGCACAGCTGACTTCAAATAACAAAAATGCCAGCAATCTGTACACATTGTGGGTGAGTTAAAAAAACTACATACAACATTTTTTGACAGCTATTCCAGTTGCAGCTCCAGTTGCAGCACTCTATTCTGGTCAGGCAGTTAATCCTTTAGGCAGTTAATCCTCAACAATTAACAATATTACCTATAGTATTATTTCCAGAAAAGAAGGTATAAATTTAACACCACAAATAGGACCTCGATTTTAAATTTAATAACTCACATCAAATAATACTTAAGGAAATTCCATTGACCCGAAGAACTCTTTGAAGTTGAAATACTACTCATTCTCTAACAGGATTTCAAATAGATTTCTTTTTAAATTAAATATAGAAAAACAATCAATTCCGAGTTCATTCTTGATGGATTGTATCCTGTAAAATATAATACTCGGAATTGTATACCCTAAGCAAAGTTAAACACATTTAGGGACAATTGCTTTAAGCCCGATTTTATATTTACGACAAAAAAAGGAAAACGAAAATATTTATTTTGTGATTCAATTTAATATAAATTCCTTTTAACAACTTCGGTATTTACTTTTTAAGTTTATTTTTAGAAAAATATTTCCTTAGAGGTAAAAAACAATAAAAGAAATCCTATAAAATTGTGTTTGTACAAGACAAATTCTTGATGGTCTTTTGTTTAACTTTTTCAACAAAACAAAAATAAAACTCAAATAAAAATCAAAACTTAATTTAAAAAGTCGGATATCCGTTTTAAAGAGGCAAGTAGTTGCGGTAGCTAATGACAAGAAGTATGATGTTCATCATGGACCAATAAATTAATCTTCATTCCATTGTCATCCTCATCAACTTTTACCAAGGAAACTTCTTTCGCAGCAGTTGGCAATTTCAACAAAAGAAACACAAAAATTAAGGTAAAAAATGGACTGGAAGTAGGAAGAACGAACGTCAAAAAACCAAAAACAAAAAATATCAAAAAATCACTTCCATTCATCAAAAGCAAAATGAATTTTAGATTCCCTTACTCTTTTTGGCATCAGACAAGACAAGTTGGCTGAGTTGTGGTCAATAATAATAAAAAAAAAAATACAAACGTGCCCCGAGCATCCTTCGTCGTATCAACCAACGTAGTGATGTTGTTCACCTCTTAGACATGGCAATCTATTAATCTTTCTTTCTTTCACTCTCGGCAACAAATTTTCATTTGATGTGTACTAGCTTCAGTTGAAAATTGAGTAGAAAATGCCCCAATGAGCTGGACAGTATGTGCAGAAAGATAAATCTTACTTCTAATAATTCTTTCACATTGTCAACTTAAAAGTAATCAACATGCATTTTATTTTTTAGGGTATTTTCAAAATTTGAAGATACAGTCTGGATCTGAAAAATAATCTAGTTTTTAATAAGGCACTAGAAGGTTTTTACACCGGCAAGGGTAACTCTCGATTTTGTCTCGGGCCTCACCCCTCAAGTAATCTTTTGCCTCGAGAGTCAAAAAAAGTTGTTTTAACTGGGATGCGTTTTTACGATCTTCTAATAACCAATCCTATACGCTTACAACTGATACGATCTTCTAATAACTGATACGATCTTCTAATAACCAATCCTATACGCTAACAACTGAGCTATGTCGCAAAAAAGTTGTGTAATAGGCGTGTTTATACATAGTGCTGTGAGAAATTCCCAACTAAACGCATCCACAGCTGCCTATATTTTCGTATTTGATATATGGTATACTCCTGAACAGCTGTCAGAACACAAAAGTGAATTTAATGAAAGTTAAAAGTACAAACAAACCAAAATTATTTATAAAAACCAACTTATATTCAAGTAAAATGGAAAATATAAAAATCATATTTATATAATTTATAATTTGAATTGAATGTTTTTGTCTATTTTTGTTTTGTTTGCCATTACCAAACCCGAAAATTGATTTGACAGCTATAAAGAATAAGAAGGTGTAGGGGTGCGTTGGTAGACTATGGTCAAAGCCAACAAATTGTCAATAAGTCTGCTTTTACACGAGGACTTTTTATAGAAATTAAATGAGAGCGAAGATGAAATCAGTGTTTTTTTTTTCATTTTAAAATTCATAACTCAAAAGTCGTCGTATAATAGCAGACTTTACTACACGTGGAGTAGATGGCATTTTTTGTGATATTTTAATAATAATTATAATAAAGTCATGACTATGTCACAACTTTCAATATACATATTATGAACATACCTAGTTTCCCATTGATAATTTTAACCCACAAATTTTAATGGGTAAACTGAGGTTCAACGATATTTTAAGTTTGTGATAGTAGCCAAATATGCTTGAACTTGAACCTTCCTTGAACTTCAGTTAGAGCCAGTTTTGCAATCGTGGCTTAAATTTGAATCAACGGTTCAGCAATTTTAAATAACCGATTTTGGCGAGTTAAATAAAGTTTAACTATGGTTCAACCAATAACAAGCTTGAACCATCTTTAAACGTCAGTTAAACCACTGAAAGTCTAAATAGTTGAACCACGGTTCAAAATTTTAACCATTTTAACCATGTTTTTACAACTGTCCCTCCAAAGCAGTGAGTTAAAATTGCTGAACATCGGGTCAAAATTTGTACCACGTTTGTACTAATTAATCCTTATAAAAAAGTGTGATATTAAATTCGAACGAAGTTTTCATTCGCTGGGTTGTGAAATGCGTCCTGATGTTGTGGATTGGGAATTAATGCTTGACAGTTCACAGAATATACTTTGATAGTTTATATAGAATTGCTTAATTTAACAACTAAAACTAATCTATGGCCATGTTTTTTTTTAAGATAGAATTGGATCATTTTTTACTTTGTTCAAAAGTTAAAACAAAACATCCATGCACTTATGAAAGACCCTGTTTAGACTGTGTTTGTTAACTTCGCCTTGGTCATAAGCTTATAGGTAAGATTTTCTCCTCACCGATTTCTACTATAAAACCATCGTCATGACGAAGCCAAAAGTAATTATATAAACAGGGCTTAATCACTCAACATAACTCTACTCTACAAACACAGCCTTCAAGAATTTGTATCAATCGTACCAATAACGAGACACAAAAATTCTATTCAATCGAGTTCGATACTCGAACAAACGTCAAAAGTTTATCCGCAGCAGGATTCCACTTTACCTTTAATCGGCAGAGATTTTGTGTTTTTGTAATTCGTATGGATACAAATAAAAATAAATTTGGTGGCGCGCAACCGCTCATGCAAAACCAGGGCCTACGGACTTACAACTCTCAACCATTCCTGTGTGCGTGTTGTTGGCAGGAATGGAGGGGACCTACAATTTTTTACAGAGTCCGAACAGCTAGATGAGAAGCACTTATTCATGGCAAGTATACTCTTGGAGGATTTGTCAGTTCTTCGCAAGATGCAGTACCTCGGAAAAAATTTCTATTTTTAAGTGGCAGCGGCTGGGAATCGAACCCAGACCTTCAGCATGACAGTCCAACGCACTAACCATTGTGTCACGAGTACTTCGGAAAGTTTTGCCAAAAAACACGCAAACTATACTTAAATTTTTCATACTATTGTATGATGGGTAGGCATATTTTATTTTGTTTTTGTTATATATGGAGTATTTGTGATGAGATAAAAAGACTTATCCAACAAGATTTCCTTGCAAGGGTCTCATTAGTTTTTGACAAGTTTCCCAGGTCTAGATTGCCCCTACTGACCCTTGTCAGGGCCAGACAAAAACTAGTCATTTTTCAACGTGGGTTGTATGGCTTACGTTCACATACACAGCTTCCTTTCACAGACAAAAGATTGAGATCAAAGCTTTGCAAGTTCAGAAACATGATCAATGGTCGATCTGCTTGGCCGGAAACCGGATTGCCGATTGACACACCGAATATTGGATCTTGTATACGATGTTTAGGAGGAATATATATATATAATTCTTGCAGGACATAGGACTACCATTTTTATAGACGGGTCATATGGAGCAGAACACCCATTAATTGGGCAGCCTTTGAACACTATAGTTGAAAAGCTCAGATGATAAACCAACAGATCCGGTGACCTTCTAAGCCTCCTTAAAGTTAAGACTTAAGTTTCTATCGATATCAACAAACTATTTTTATTCAATAGAAGGTATATCAATGCAAGTCTCTTTCCTTGTGAGACATACTTTTTTCTTCTTAGGCTATTAAAAACATTATTATAGAGCACCTTGGACGTACATATTACATACATATACGTAAATTACTTCATCGCCCACAGCTTCCGGCAGGTAAAAACAACAAAAAGTCTATTTCATCTTTTGGATTTCTATGAGAGAACCTTCCTTTGGGTTCGTGTCGCCCGCCGTCCATCTAAAAACTTAACCATTATAGCGTGAAGAAGATATCTACAAGGACGACGACGGCGTTGACGCGGATGAGGCATGGCGCATGGGACTGTAGAGGATTTAAAATTATGATGGCTTTGGTCTCTTTTATGATATTTTCGGATGCTTTTTGCTGGCCAAATGAATACCATGAACAAAAAAAAAAAAATAAAAATATAAAAACGAAAAATCTTCTTGCACGTTTCAGTAATAAAAGTAATGAACAAATCATAAAGAAACCTTGCAGCCACTTTAAGGCTTCCCCCTCATCACAGCAAGCTGGAACTAAACTTCGGTGAATCGGGTTTAATGGACTACCTACCCAGGAACCCAAAATTGATAATAATTTTCTTTTTAGTTGTTTCTGTCTGTGTTTAAGTTGTTTTTATCTTGTGTTTTTTTGTTTTGTTTCTATTAAGTAGCTTAACTTCAATTCTGATTTGCTACTATTTTCTCATTTGTTTCTTCTTTTTTTTTTTTCATTAAATCTAGATACCTACAGGTAGGTAGTCAAGGGAATGCTGAATAAAGTTCTGTAAGTAGGGAGAAAGACCCTTTGGGTCGGGCGTTGGGATGTGATGAGAACTGTTTTCAAATCGGAATTAAAAGGAAGAAGATTTCCGTTCTAGCTTGGGATAAAGGAGATTTATTTAATGGCTATGGATATTCTTTTATTACAATTTTACCTTAAGAAAAGCTTCTTTGAAGGTTATATTTTCGTTTATGAGGTTTGCCTGATATTGAAACTTTTTTATATGAGTACCTATAACCATGGCATCAAAATAGGGATTTCAAATATAATAAATTCAAATATAATATATTTTGATCTACATACATACATAGACAAATTTGAAATTTTATTGGTCCCCATAAAGTCGATAATAATACCTTACATGATTAGTTTTTAAGTTTGTTTTTGGGGAACATAGAAATACTTCTGATACAAATTTTTGAATTCGAAGACGGTGTTCACATTAGACTGAAAACTGTTTTTTTTTTTTTACTTTCCCGTATTCACATCTCGCTTCCTCTTATTAAGTGAAGTGAGATATGAATACTGAAACGTCAAAAAATCCTGTTTTTCAGTCCAATGTGAATATCGTTTTAGTTATTTTTATTTTTTTATTTAAAAAAACTGAAAGGTACTGTAAAGGAAATTTTTTTGGCAGAAGTTTTAACAGTACCTATACAAGTTGAATTTTTTGCAGTTTATTCATTAAATGGTTAGTGTCATGTCCGTAGCAAAAATAATTGTATTTTTTATTACTAGAAGAGCAAAATTTGTAATAATTCTATGAGAATCAAGTTATTCAAAGCAACTTTGCTCTAAAATTAAAATTAATTTATTGTGACAGTTTTGAATTTGCTGTTCAATATTTTCTATGTTTTTTGGGTACTTTGTTAATTTGATATGAAGTAAGCAAAGCACTCTGTCGAAAATCGGTAAGAACTCCTTATACGTGATAGTTTATGTCTTAATAATTTGCAATTAATGAATTGTAGTTGTGACAGATTTAATTCTGTTTGGGTGCTTTGCTTACTTAATAAAGCAACTCTCACCGATCAAAAAATGGATACGTGAATAATTTGTCGTTAATACCTAAATTGTGACAGTTTCAAATTTGTCGTTCTGTTTTTTTTTTGAAAGAAAGTAAATAATTCCTAAATTCAGTATTTTAGTGCTTACTAATTTGACATTAGTTAGTCGTTAATTAGTTGTGAAAAAAGTCAATTTAGTCAATTTGTCATGCGATGTTTTCTATGTGATTTTGGATTATTTGTTTTCTATGATTGTTAAAATAGCAAAGTTACTTTGATGAATTTAAAAATGGAAGGTGACAAATTTGTAGTACCTCGTGGCATAATGGTTAGTGCGTAGGACTGTCATGCCAAAAGTCTGGGTTCGATTCCCGGCCACTGCCACCTTAAAACAAAAATGTTTTTTTCCGAGGTGATGCCTCTTGCGAGGGACTGACAAATCCTCCAAGAGTATACTTGTAATGAATAAGTGCTTCTCATCTAGCCGTTCGGACTCGGCAAAAAATTGTAGGTCCCCTCCATTCCTGCCAACAACACGCACACAGGAATGGTTGAGAGTTGTTAGTCACTAGGCCCTGGCTCTCCATGAGCTGTTGCGCCACTTAATTTATTTAGGTGACACATTTAATTTGAATGTGCAATGTTTTCTACATTTTTAAGGCCCTTTGCATACTTGATAAAGCAAGTCTTAAGAATTGAATAAAACGGATAGGTGCATAATTTGTTTGTATTTATTTGTGATAGTTGCAAATTTTTCGTTCTGTTTTTGTTTTGTTTGAAAAGTTTACAACTTCCAAAAATGGAATATCAATAATCAATATTTTTGTGCTGTGTTTTCTATGTGTTTTTTGGATTATTTTGTTTCTATGAGTTTCAAGTCTCGAAAGCAACTTTGTCTAATCTAAAATTGGGTAGGAGTATAGTTTTTTGTTAATTTGACATTAATTAGTTGTGGTAGTTCAGTTTTTTCTATGTTTTTTTTTGGTTGCTTTGCTAACTTGACCTAACTCAAAAAGTTGTAATTTTCCGTTAGTTATTCTTTACCGGTTGTGGACAAATTACATTTTTTTATTCTATGTTTTCTATTCAAATTTCTTTTCTGTTTTCAACTCATTTTCAGATATGGAATTTACGATGTAGGTTCGGATATAATTCTAAGCAAATCTTCTCACGAACATTTAATCGGGTTTAAGTGAAACTTTTCTCACTTTTTTTTTTTAAGTGAGAAGAACTAGTTTAGGGTTAACTTTTTTTCTGAACCGTTGCTAAACAAATTGTGCATTTGAATGTGTACATTATATTTTATTAATTTGACTATTTTCGCTCTAATTGCTGTATAATTGTGTTGTCAAGGTCTTAATATTATTTTGCCTAGATTTGATGAAGAAACATTTTGTGTAAACCCATATTGAACTTTTAAGTCAAATAGGAGTTAAAGTTGCGCAACGATGAATATTCTTTTGATTTAAAACACAAAATCAAGATAGTTATTTATTAAGAAAATGCCATCTAATTGGTCAGTAATTGGCTAAAAAAGGTCAACTTGTCTTAAAAATTGGTCAGTCTTATATAACTTGCAATAAAGGCTTAAATTGTAGGGTGTAGTACCTCGTGGCATGATGTTAAGTGCCTTGGACTGTCATGTCAATCTGGGTTAGATTCCCAGCTGCTGCCACCTAAAACCAGAAATGTTTTCCCGAAGTACTGCCTCTTGAGAAGAATTGACAAATCCTCCAAGAGTATACTTGTAATGAATAAGTGCTTCTCTTCTAGCCGTTCGGACTCGGCTAAAAATTGTAGGTTCTCATCGCGGTGACGGCCATTTTCTTAAATCCAATAGGCGTTTTTATTTTTTAGCTCTAAGCAGATCGTGGAGTAGAGCTCATGTAATCGGAATTAGCTCTGATCATAGTATGACCAGAGCTCTCCGATACAATTTTGAAACAAATCTGACAGTTCAATATGTCATATGATTGCGATGCGTTCAACACACTGACTTTTAACTATCATCTGATAGCTGCCCAATGAAAAACTTGGAATTAATAAAAAAAAGAGCGAAGTTGGCTGCGATCAGTATTTACTCCATTCGCTCGGTCCTTTTATTCTGAGCTCATAGAGCGTACTCCGAGATTAAAAAAAAAAACACAAGTTGGGCGCTCTGAGTGCTCTGAGACTTAAAAGAAACACAGATCCTTTTTTGACAGCTCAGTGCTATGCTCGGAGCTAAAAAAGAAAAACGCCAATGTATTTCAATCGTTCAGCACAGATTACACCAGCCAGCGCCAGCAACGTCAACAGTGTCGTTAGGCCAAAGTCCTAAATTTGCTATTGCTGGGTGCATTGAACTGAACTTTTTGTTTTTATTTTCACTTTCTTTTTTATGTGAAATGTCAAACAGCTGGAATTATGGTGGTGATGTGTTTGAAAAATATTCGCTGATCAGCGTGCTGTCTTTCGTTGACGGTGCTAATGGTGCTGCTGGTTTAATCTGTTTCACGCATAGAACTTTGTGGATTTAGACTCTCCAAGAAGTACTCTCTGCGGAAGACAAACGAAAAACTCCACAGAGTATTTTTTGTAGATGTATTAAGCTAATAATTTTATAAACCCCAAAATATGTATTAGGTTCAATAAATATACAATACACTTTGTCCTTCAGTAAATTAAATTTATCTCAATTTGTTATGTTCTTATTTTTGTTTGTAAAAAAAATATAATTAAAATCTAAGTTGCCAGGGAACCCTATTTTCTAAATATGACCTCCAGCACGATCTAAGAAATAAATCCATTTTAAAACTTCCCATTTACCTTATACTTTAACCGAAAACTTAAATCTACAAATTTGCAGAGAAAAACAAATACAATTTATGCCAATCATTTGTAAAAGAACAAACAACCCCCGAACCCTCTATGAAGATAACAAGTTTCATATCATAAATTCAAAAAGTGTAGTTTATAGGTACGTCCTACAGAGAGATGCTTGTAGAGATCATGCTGGGAAAACTGACACACAAAGACACTGTGTTCCATTTGAAGAGTTGGTACGGTTGGACCATATATATACAGCTTCTGCTGTCTGCTCTAGCTCCACATCAGAGCAGCAAGTTTTCCTCCTAAAATTCACATCCATTTATGTATATTTGATCTAGCCTTGTTATTGGCTTTGGACACAAATATATTTCCTTCCCTTATGAAGGGATGCTTGTTGCATACAGTCAATGGGGAATTCTACTGCCTTCTTTGTCAAACCATGCATAAATGCAATTTTGCAATGCAAGAAGTTTACATCATCAAACGTGCCCTTAGTCCTTACTACACCCGCACCATATCCCGCTAGTACTCTTTCTCCTGAGTCATAGTCACAGAAGAAGATGAATACATCTTAAATATAGTACGAGAGGTACTGTTTTGTAAATGATGAACTTATTTTATGTGGACTTATTTTATTTTTAAACCTGATATTAGGATGAATTTTGTTGTGTTATATCGAATGAACTTTCAGTAAAATACATCAACTCTTGCTCAAAAATTATGTACCCAAAAATGTACGGTACCTAATTAAAAAAATGCCCTGATAGCAATTTATTGTACAAATCTTTTGAAACTTAAATCCGACTCTAATTATTATTTGATCAAATTCATACAATCCATCAGCGCATTAAATTAATTTGTACTTTATTTGCTATAAATGAAAAAAATAAAACTAAGCTTATTTTCAAATACAACTATACCTTCCATACTATTGGTTATATGAATTTATGATTTATCTGTCGAACGAACAGTTTCTACCCTCCAGCAGCTGTTCGATTCGTTTACCGATAGAAATTGGATATCGAAGGGGAAATTTTTCATACGGATGACATAAGCCGAACGATGCGCTTTCATTCATTTGGATCCAATAGATGCATGCATTCGTATGGTGTATTCGTTGCACAAAATACACTGAAACATACATGAAGCGAGCTTAATTGAAGATTCCACTTAAATACCGCTCTGACATTGATTGAAGTTGAAGTAAAACCGTGGCAGTGAGGGAGAACTATTGGTATTTGATATGATTGCGCACTCAAAAAGGACGATGTCCTTTTCTTCTTCTCTTTAAATATATGAATATATAGCTATATTTTGGATGATGATGAATATGCTTGCTAGTGGATTCCTTTGATTTTTATTTTTTATTTTATGTGTGCTAAGGTAAGAGTATTGTGGAAAGTTTAGAGGTAATTGCGTGGTTGGAAATGCATGAAAAGTCAAAGGGAATATTTGTCTATTGTTGAAAACTAATGAAACGTTTTTTGAATTTTAATAACGCAGTAAGGAGTATTTTAATGCTATTGACTTTTGATAAAAAGGGATTTATATAAAAGAAATGTGCAAAAAATGTGCTAGTTAAACTGTTAAAAATTGAATCGATTTTTTTTTTGTAATTTAATTGCTTACTTAGCCAAATGTAAAAGATTGAAAGCATATTAAACAAAAATTTGATTAAATTGTTGCGAATATTTTAAGAAATTTTTGGTTAAGAAAAGATTTAAGTTTTCGAAATTCTACTCAAATTGTTAATCGAAGAATGAAATTCATGTTCGGTTGGGCATAAAACACCTCACCATGGTCAGAGTTGGGTAATGAGAAGTCTAATTACATTACATGGCAATTCTACTGTAATTTAATTACAGTTAAATAATGAGGTACTGGCTAATTGTAATTGAAATTCTCAATTAAAATTACAGGTAATTAAAAATTTGATTTTAAAGACACAAACGTAATTGAAATGTAATTAAATCAGTAATTAAGTAAGAGTTAATGTAGGTAATTAGAAAAATTCAATTATGAAATTTTCTAATCAAAATTTTGATTTCTTTATTTTTAAGTTTTAATGTCTTAAAAAAAAAAATTTTTTAAATATTTTACGGCTAAGCGTCATTAAAAAAATAAAACAATTCAAAAATATTTCATGTTTGCTCTAAATGCACTATTACACGACAACTTTTGAGTCATGAATTTTTCGAAATTCAATGAGTGCGAACGAGAAAAAATATCAAATCTCATCTTCTCGCTGATTTAATTTCAAAATAAAGTAATGACTCATTATGTCGTCGTGAAAATAGGTCACTAAGCAATACGAACCTTTCGAAATTTGAGTCTGAGAACTTATTTTAAGAATTGATTATAAAAGTAAATGAAAAAAGTTTCTTATCTTAACACGAGCTAGATACATTTACTTCATTTCCATATACCCAAAAAAGAAGACATTGGAGTTGTAACAGTGTTTCGAAAAAACAAAGTTTCAAACGATTAAGTTTTGAAAAACTTAAGTTTCGAAAAGATAAGCGAAAAATTTGTATTCCCCAGGAAATTTAAAAGCTTTTATGAGTTTCGTCTGAATTTCTCTTTGCCTAAATTATAAAGAAAAAAACTTGCGTGAAGGCACCAATCAGTACCTTTTTTCTGTTGTTTTGTTTCCCGTCATAAATCAGAGACAATTTAAGCTCATGATTACGAATAAATAACCAAATGAGTTATGAGTATGAAAGGGGAATTTTAATTTTTCGGTTGAAACAAACAATAGGCGAAAAGTGAAAAGTTAATTTTTTCGCGTGGAATGTTATTCAAGTGAAACTCACAATAACGCTGAAAGTTTCGAAAAACAAGTTTTGAAAACCGAAATTACGTCAAGCCTTAAAAAAAATTCCGATATTCTCAGAAATTCGTTATTCCTTAAGCGATTTCAATGAAATTAACACAGATGATAGCTGATATAGAATTAAAAAGAAAAAAAAAATATTTTCAAAACAAGGTCTTTGAAAAAAGGTCAACTTCGTTGTTAATTGAGTTATTTCAATGATGCTGATGATTTTGATATATTTTTAAAACGCCCTGTTTTGAAAATATTTGTTTCTGTTATAAATCTGTCATACAGCTGTCACCTGAAGTGTCAATTTAAAAGAAATCACTCAAGGAACAACGAAGTTGACATGTTTTTTAGAAAACCCTGCTAAAAGTAATTTTTTTCTTTTGGAATTCTTTTTAAGCTATTACTTATAACAATTTCATAAAAATCAATCAAAGAACAACGAAGTTTCGAGCATTCGAAACGTTTTTTTTTTCAAAGTGTTGTCCTTCGATATACTTTATATCTTGCGAAACTTTGACTTTTCGAAACTCTCTCCTTTCGTAACTTCGTTTTTCGAATCTTTGTCTTTTTGAAACTTTGGTTCTTCGAAATTTTGCCTTCGAAGCTCTGATGGATTCTCGAGGAATATGAAAAGGGTTTCAATCCTTTTGGACGGAGGCAACGAAGGAGAAAGTGGGAAGGAGAACTCCCACTAAAAGGCACTTCCCTTTTTTCCCAGGCGGCCGGCAGTGGAAGAATTCTTCCAGATGAAAACAATGGTAATCGTAGCATCTACCGTTTCAGTCAAGATGAACTATACTTAGTAATCACCTTATATCATGGGCTCTCCTACGACATAATGTATTTTACAAGTGTCCCATCGGGAAGTGACTTTCTAGACTAAAGCCTAGACCGGAAAACTCGAAGATGGAAGGCTATCAGTCAAAAAATATTGATACTATACCTTCAACTAGATAGCCAGATACTTATTTGTCTGAAAGAAGCTTGTTGGTTGATGCCTGGTCCACCATCTAAAAAGAAAAATAACGGGAACTCAATTTAATGTAAAAACAACGAGAACTCCGGGGTCTGATGGTGGGCTATGACCAGTAGCGTAGCTGGATAAACTAGGGCCCTGGGGCAGAAATTAAAATGGGGCCCCTTCTTTCACCTTCATCAAATACTTTCTTTTATAAAACTTTGTATTTTTACTAATTGGTGACTTATAGGGCGCTGGCGCACCACCCAGTTTGCCCCAAGGTAGCAACACCACTTGCTATGATGATGATGAATCTCACGTGCCTAGTCTTTCCGCTTAAGCTGATGGCGATGACCTTCGATGGAACAGCTGAAGATTTTCAACATAAGCTTCTTTCGGAGTATTGACTTGAGCCAAATAGGCGTCTATATCGGTGGTATTTTAATGTTTTTATATCCACTAAGTTCATAACCGTTGACGATTAGCTCCATCAACAAATTTGGCAAAAGGCCATAGTGGTGTTGTTTTTATAAGCAAATTATCTCTTCGCGTCTCTCTTCGCCATCCCATAACTCTCAATTTTTTAAAAATATAAACAAAATATTGAGTAGTCTCAAATTGAATAAATTCGCACATAATTTACACGAAAGGTGAGAGTATTCAATTTCGCAACAAAAAGGGCTCCTTCAACATCCTGATGGGGAGGTACGAGTAATATTGTTATCAATCCAAACCAACACTAAAACTAGGAAGGTACATACGTCCATGATTTATTTTCTTAGCACTCATATTTATCCCTGGCATGACCGTATAGCTCTTTAAATGTATCTATCCTGGTCTTTCAAGCCCTCCTTCATATATTTGTAAAAAAAAAAAAAATACCTTGAACAAACATTTGCTCAGTATATTAACCAAATTAATTTTCATCAAATATTGCCACAGTGTCCTTTGTGCCCTCCTTGGCATAGGTTGTACGGCAGGGTCGTATGTTTGTGCGCCATTATCGTATGATGATGATTCAATCGAGTGTTTGTGTTGCTATTCCTTGAGGCTCTATATTTATACTTCAAGTTCAATATGTATTCCACTCATACCCAAGGATCCTTATCCGTCTTCAAACCCATTGCTTGCGTATGCTCGTATCCCCATTTCTGACAGTTCATCTTAAAATAGAAACAATGCATGTTAGTGTTATGGTTGGGTGGTTCCAATGGCGGCAGCCTAACTTTATATGTATTACGCGCTTGGGGCGCACCTACATATAAACTTTGGCCTGAGGATACGGGTGGTAAAATGACATTTTCAATTTACTTTAAGAGCTTCGAAGCGGAGCACTTTTGGATGTTACTGCGGTGTGTGCGTTAAAAGGGAGAAGGTATATTCTTAGGGCTTTTTTGGTGCGTGATGCTCCACCTCTCTTTAGCCATTCAGTGCTGGCACAGCATCATCATCATCAGCGCCAGAGCCCAAATAAATATTTTACTCGTATATCTATGTAACTTCTCATTTCACCGGAAACGAAATAAAAGTAACATCCGTTTGGGTTGAGGGTTAGTGTTGTTTGCGCTGGTAAAATGTATAAATTGTGTAAATATTTGCAATTTTAAGGATGGACAGGACACATCCCAACCCATACATACTAAATAACGGAAAACGAGCAGCAAACAATCGGCTTATTTATTGAAAGGCTGATGATGGTAGGTCGCAGGTGGGTTGAGTTGAGTATACAAAGGTCTATGTTATGAGCTTTTGTATAGAAGGCCACTTCAGTGGAATACAACAACGTTCGAAGGATAAGGTGCGATTGTTGATTTAAATTAATGGATGTGTTTTATTTTTGTAATTGAGTCACAAAGGGGGAAACTTTGAAGCTGAACCTTTTTATTTTGAGTTCAAGAATAAACTTCATTGAAATGTTGAACATGAGAATGAGTTTGTTCAACGTAACTACCTACTGCTGCATGTGCATCGCTATTACTACTTAAAGCCTTTATAAGTATCGAAATGTAGGTATATTTTTTAAAATCTATGTAAATATGTAAATGTATGTATGTATATGTTAGGGTGGCAATTATTTTTGAAATTTTTTGAATTTCTTTCTAGGTAATGATAAAAAATTCTTTATAAAATTATATTGAAATCAGTTAACGTTTACACGTGCGTGCAAGCACTTGAAATTTCCTACTAAATATATGGAGATTCCTCAGTCCTTTACTCAAAATTTTGGTAACAGTGTGAAAGGGGATGGAAGTCTTTAAACGATTTTTATAAACTCGGTATTTAGGGTTTTTTTTAAGCTCTTCAAAGTATTTTAAGAAAATTTTTTACTTTTATGAGAAAATAACGGTACTTTTCATACAAATGTTAAAAAATCGTTAGTGAAAATATTTTTTTCTTAAAAATTGCTTCTACGAATTTTGTAAAACTCCTTCTTAAGATACCTACGCTTAAATTAGTGCCATACAAAAAAAAAATAAATTTGATGGCGCAACAGCTAATGGAGAACCAAGGCCTAGTGACTTATAACTCTCAACCATTCCTGTGTGAGTTTTATTGGCAGGAATGGAGGGGACCTACAATTTTTTGCCGGGTCCGAACGGCTGGATGAGAAGCACTTATTCATGACAATTATACTCTTGGAGGATTTGTCAGTTTCTCGCAAGAGGCAGTACCTCGCGAAAAACATTACTGTTTCTAGGAGGCAGCGGAAATTAGTGCCATATACTACCAAAAACTCTACAAATTTACAAATAGTACCTAACTACAGGGTGTCTGCTGGGAAGGTATACTACTTTGTTTGTTTATAATTTTTGATTAAATGAAAGAGAATGTATCTTATACATGTTTCAATTAATGTCAGCAATTATATATGGAATACAATATCAGGTAAATTTCCGCCTCTGTTAGTCTGACAAATGTGAGCCCTTTTGAGCACATTTTTCATTACATTCTCACACATTTCACGCGGTATTTCATTTATTTCATCAAGAATATTTTGTTTGAGTTGCTCAAGCATTCTGGTTTGTTTGCATAAAACTTGCTTTTCAGATATCCCAACAAAAAGAAGTCCGGAGCAGTCAAATCAGGCGACCGTGGAGGCCAATCAACATCACCATTACTTGAAATAACTTGTGGAAAGAGGTCTCGCAGTAATTCCATTATAATAATGGCTGCATGCGATGTGGCGCCCTCTTGTTGATACCACATGTTAATCAAGCCCAAAGCATGTAGTTGTGGCGTTAAAGTTTGCAAAATTGTGGCCAAAGTTGTTCTTTGAACTTGAAGACCAAGCTCCTGAGCATGTCGTCGAATTGAGGTTGATGGATCGTTTTGAACACTTCCCTGAGCAGCAGTAATGTTTCCAGCCAATCTTGCAGTACGTTGTGGTTCATGCTTGGGCCTATCACCTAGAGACCCTCTTTCTTTGAAATCATTTAGTACACGATAAATAGTGCGTTTTGTTGGCACGTTGTTTCTCCCAAAAATTTCACGTAACTTTCTCATTGTCACAGTAATCGATGATTGATTTTGATAAAATGTTTTAACGATTAAAACACATTGGTTTATCCAATATTTTTCCATAAAACATTTGCTACGGGTCTACTTCACGACAGCCAAGTGCCAAATATGAACTGTCAAGGCACTTTGACTTTCTTAATTACTTTAATGAAGCTTTCGACGCCTTTACTTCTTGTTTTGCTATCACTTACACCCTAAATCTCTTTATTTTCTTTCAACACAAAAAAGCAAAATGGGTGTTCATTAATGTCATCAGAGCCAAATTCTTGAGTTTGACGTTTAGCAATGAACAATACAGAGATGAATTGCTGTTTGTTAAATAGCCCCATTGTGTTGCGAATCTGCTGTTGTTTTTCTTCATTCCCCAGAAAATCATCATAAAGAACAAAAAGTGTAAGCTTAAACTTAAAATTCTGAATGTAAAAGTATAGTTTAATTAAAGTAAAGTATTTAACATTCTTTTTATAGAAATAAATTGTTTACAATTTTAAGATGGTGTTCAGACAGGCTTCACATGAGGTGACTTATTTCGACGTGAGGCCTGTCTGAACACCCTCTGAGATTTTGGGAATGTCAATAAATGACAGAAGCGATACTATAGTTCGGATAATGGTAGGGAAGTTCAAGAATGGGTAACATAGTTCATTCGACGAATTCACTAATTGAAAAGATCGCGAAAGAGAATCCAGCGCGAATCTGGTCAAGAGTAGAATATTGCAAATTCTATAATCGGCATGAATATTATTTGTTAATAAAAGCTGTCTTTAGCATAGAGAAAAACTGATACCTTGTTTAAGCCTGTCTACATTGTCTTCTTACTTAAAGTCATTTTGATGAACACCGTGTCTACATTATGCAAAAAAATCCTTTCAGTTCAATATACCCATCCTTATTTCGCGCAAGAAAATTCCATACATCTCTCATTCGCACAAAAAAAGAATCGTTCATGTTTTATGAATTATTATTAAAAGTGGCGCATCGGTGGATTTTGGCTGAAATCTATTTTCTCTTTCTTTCGCACCCAAAATCTACCTATCTCACTGGATCCACCTTTCAGTAAGAAGACAATATAGACACGCACCTTACATGGATAATTGAATCAGGATTTAGGTCCATGTGGACCTGGATCGGATTGAATCCGGATTACTCGATCCAATCGAGCACGTTGTCATAAACCTGGTTCAAAATTTCGATCCGAATTCAATCCGATCCTTCGATCCGCTCATATAAACATAGTATGACCTACTTATTATTATATGAGCTACTTATTATTATTTTCTGCAGCACTGAATGTAGTCATCAGACATTCCAGTTATCTATCTAGTCAGTGCTGGGAAATTGGTTGGTTGGTGGGTCGGAAAAATCGAAACGTCACATTAAGTTTTTGTTCGGTTTGAGTTTGGCTACATCTTTTCTTTATGAAACTAAGTTTTTGGGGTGCCCGGGGGAAGGGGAAGATTACCATCTTGAAATAGCAACTAAGTCCAAATTTACGGAACTTTTTAGAAAATGCTTATGACGTCAAAACAAAGCTCTCTACCAAAATTCAGTTTTGTCGGAATTTTTTCGAAGTGAAAGGCAAATTTTTTTGGGCTTTATGTTTCTAGGTATCTGAGGAAGAGATTTAAGCTGAACTTTCTAGCTTGGATTGCAGTTTAAGCACGGGACCCGACAGAAATGGGGGGCCCGCGCTTAAACTACAATTTTTTTTATTTCAAAATTCTTCTAAATGAAAAAAAATTATTTTAAATTCAAATGAATTGACTTCTTTTTCTGATTTTTTTGTTGTTGTTGTTAGTGTTTTTTAAAATCATCTTAATTCTTGATCCTCGAAACAATAAAAACTCATTACAACCTTGATGGAAAAATAATATTAGTTTTTCAAACCTTTCCTCCCGGAAATGTTGGTAATTTTTGTGCGGTTAAATATTTTCGCACCACTGTAAAGTAAAAAGTACAATTTAACTTCCAACTAAAAGTTATCACTGTATAAAATTTATTTTCTTCTTATAAAATCCTCCACTTTTTCACTTCATAACTCAAATGAACAAAAAAGAAAACCGCAGGCATTAGAGAAATAATTAAAATTACACCAAACTTCTTCTTCTTAATGTTTTGTTATTTTGTACACCACAAAGCACTCTGCACGCTCCACCCGCCCATCTGACGTAATAAAACCTGATAGGGGTTCGTATACCCCTTAAACACACATACCAACAAATGCAAATTTAAACTACTCTGTGTAATGTCTTCCGTTAAGGACCTTCCTGGTATTAAGTAAAGTATACGCATAGCATAGCAGTTAATTAACGCTATCATAACATTCAAATATTTATGATGCTGCAAACAACAGGACCATTCTAAATGTATAAAGAGAGAAAGAGAAGAGACAACGAGGACATCTCTCGAATTAATTAAAAACCAATTACACTAGTCCTTTGGCATCATTTGCATATTATAATTTCGGGATGACGCACTAACGGCAGCAGCAGCAGCAGTAGAAGCAGCTGGACCAGATATCATCAACGTCCTTAACAAACAATATTGCGAAGCTTTGCTATGTAAACATACAGGCAGACAGACAGACAGACAAACAGAGCGCAATAGCCGCCTCATTCACCACATAACGGCAACGGAAAGACACAATCACAATCTAATGACAGTGTCATCAGGGAAACATTACCAAGTCAACTGTTGTTGCAAAGCAGTAGGACGACCGCGACCGACACGACCGACAACCGGCATAACGATGAAATATCCACAATATTATAGTGTCCTCCCCCTCCTTAGGGAAAGGCGATATGCACAGATAATGCCAAGAAAACGGAACTAAGGATGGGTGCACCCATCACCCAGCAGCAGCCGTCGCTAAGCCAGGCACAATCACCAGACACACACACAGAACACGATTAGAAAGGAAGTTCCATTCAAAACATTTACAGACATCGCATCGTCTTGGTTGTTTTCAGGAACGGAATACCATGTTACCAGCGTGTAACAACAACTATCCAGCAGCAAATCCCACAAAGTTTTCTCTTCTTACATCTACCGCATTCTTGATTTCTCCTACACATCTTTGCCTTTCAATCTGGGTTGAATGCAATCTCCAGACGTTAAAAGGATTTCAAAAGCAATTGTAGTAATTTCTGAGTCCTTTCTTCATATCCTTGTTTTTGAAGTCTATATTTGTATGTGCGTTCGATATTATTTTCTCACATAGTGCCAGGCTTTGAACATTTATAAACGGTTATACTCTTTTCGTTAACGATTTCCGTTTAGCCAGGGTTTCCACTCAGGCCTGAATTTAAAAAAGGTCACGGACAAAATTCTAGGCGTCTGTTGATTGGGGGGGGGGGGGGCAGCGGTTCGTCAGAAATTAATAGGATGGCTCATATAGTCGGGAAGAATTATTTATCCGAAGCTGTTGAAATTAATCCACAGTTTACCAATTCTTCAATAATTGGTTAAAAATGCAAACTCCACAATAAAACATGTGTAAAATATTCGGGTACTTTTAAAAAATTTTAAATTTCCCTTTTTAAGAATTTTTTGTAGCTCTACAAAATAAGTCCCAAAAAAAATGAATATAAGGAATATATTGTTGTAATTTTTCACCGAAATTAAAATAGCATTCAAAAACTACCGTCCCATCATGGTTGTCAATTAAAAAATTGATAATTGATAAACCTAAAAATTTGCGTTTTTTTTAGATGAAGTTCGTTGCAAATCACAAGAAAATTAAAAATTATAAATGAAAAGTTGATCAATTTTTATATAAATCTCAATTTATTAAAAAAAATGATTCATTTGTAATTTTTAATTTTCGCAATGTTCTTCAACTTGTCAATGATCCTTTATCGGTTGGGTTTTTAAACATCGAATATTAAATTTATCAATTTTCAATTTGATAAATGATAACCATAATAAGGCTGTAATTTTTTGTTGTTAAATTTTTGTCTTCGAAGAAAATAATTCGATTTTAATGAAATTTAATGAAAATGTAAATTAATATGTCTCAAGCAAGTTGTAATTTCTTGGAAGCAAACTATACATTTTTGGATTTTTTGTAAATTGGATTTGAAAAATGGGCTAATTTTCAGTTTCAGATTTTTGGTTTTTGTCAGAAATCGTTTTCGCACCTCCACTTTTTCGTATCGCCACCGTACTTTACTTCATCTGTTTTGTCACCTCATTTGTGAGATACCTATTCTTCACAAAGAAGATCGAAAAGATCACTTATGGTAATATTAATCCCCTCCCCCCAAAAAAGGACTTAAAATATTTTCCCACCATAAATCCTCTTATGAATATTTTCCCACCATTCTTACCACCAAAGGGATTTTTTCCAATAATTTTGGTTGGAAAACCCGCCAATCTGGGTACACTGATTGGCATTACTTTAATTTTTAGACTTAAATGAAAACAAAAAATAAAAATAACTCCAAACTCATTTATCCATTATTTCTGTTTTCAGAGCTCTTTTTAATTCTTAGTTAAATAACAAAAACCTCATGGTTGAATGTATTAAAGATTTAAGGAAATTTGCAAACTAATAAAATAACTGTTTGCCATAAATAATTAAAACAAATGTTTTTATATTTGCCATTATTTTACTACTAGATATATTAGCCATTAGTCATTAATAGAAAAATGCTCTATGCCGTGGCTCTTCCCCACAACTTCTACCCTTATATTCCAAAAATTTTCCAAAAAAAAGATTTGAAAAATAGTTTTTTTTATTAAAAAAAAACTTTATAATAATTCTTTTAAAAACGTAGATTAATTAAATTTTTCAAAGCTGAGTTTCGAATTCAGCGTAATCAAAAACTACCTACATACAAGAAAAGTTACTTTGCATGAACAATAATCTTACAAAGCAAAAATTTGTTGGCCAGTCTAGTTTAATTGGTTACCGATTTAATGTAGGTAAACACAGTCGACTCCCTCGCTTCATAGCTTTGACTGCACTTTCTGCTTTGTACTTGATATTGATAAACAAGCCTTTCTTTTGGCGAAGTAGAAATTGCTATTTTAATAAGGAAAATTATGCGATGAAAAACTGTTGAACAGTAATGTAAAAGTTCTTCAGTTCATCTTTTGTGAATTGTTTGTGACTATAAATTCTCATTTCACAGTGACTTTCTGCAAGAAAATCAATATAACATGAACCGAAGATAACTTAAATTGCATTTTTTTTTTAAAATTGCGCTGTAGAAGACTACTTTTCCTTAACAATACAAAAATTTCGATAATTTTCATCGAGAAAAAGGCATGTGCTTCCCCACAATGATGCGCTCTTTAATTCATCAAAGGAATAAGTTGAAAAGTGGCAGGAGCAGCTTGCATTCCTCAAGGAAAATAACTGGTTTTTCCTCAAGGTTTTTTTTCCGCTGGGCATAATTTAATTTAAACTACATAATCGTATGAACTCCAATGTATGGGTGATTCTACAAAAAATGGAAAATGATGATAATTTCGACATTACATTTTTGGAAGCAAAAAGTCGTAAAACCTGATTATAACGGGTGATTTTTTAGCTGGTTTGGTTTTGGCAACACTGGTTTTGACAGCTGACGTGTATTTAGTACCTTGTGTCACTGTCAAACAGCTTCAGTTTGGTTTGCAATTTAACCATGGATCGTCTTACAAATGAACAACGCTTTCAAATTATTGAATTTTACTATCAAAATTCGTGCTCGGTTCGAAATGTTCATCGCGCGCTGCTTCCATTTTATGGTCGGCATTCTCGACCTTCTGAGCAGTCTACTCGGAAGATTGTGACCAAATTTCGCACCAAATTTACTTTGTTGGACATTAAACCACCAACACGTTTACGTACTATGCGTAGTGAAGAAAATATTGCGGCCGTATCAGCTAGTGTGACAGAAGACCGCGAAATGTCGATTCGGCGCCGTTCCCAGCAGTTAGGCCTTTGTTATAGCACTACGTGGAAAATTTTGCGGAAGGATTTGGGCGTAAAGCCTTTTAAGATACAGCTGGTGCAAGAACTAAAGCCAGCCGACCTACCACAACGCCGAATTTTTGGTGAATGGGCTCTTGGAAAGCTGGCCGAGGATCCGCTTTTTTATCGAAAAATTGTGTTCAGCGATGAGGCTCATTTTTGGTTGAATGGGTACGTAAATAAGCATAATTGCCGCATTTGGAGTGAAGATCAGCCAGAAGCAACAGCTACCAATGCATCCCGAAAAAGCCACTGTTTGGTGCGGTTATTGGGCCGGCGGCATTATTGGGCCATATTTCTTCAAAGATGATGCGAATCGCAGCGTTACTGTCAATGGTGAACGCTACCGAGCGATGATAACAAACTTTTTTTGCCCGAAATGGAAGTTCTTGACTTGCATGATATGTGGTTTCAACAAGACGGTGCCACATGCCACACAGCACGCGAAACAATGGCGCAATTGCGAGGCGAGTTTGGTGAACAGTTAGTTTCACGTTTCGGGCCGGTCAATTGGCCGCCTAGATCGTGCGATTTGACACCATTAGATTATTTTTTGTGGGGGTATGTCAAGGCTAATGTCTATAGGGACAAGCCCGCTTCGATTGACGCACTGGAAGCCAACATCCATGCATTCATTCGTGAGATACCGGCCGATATGTGTGAAAGAGTATGCCAAAATTGGACTCAGCGGATGGGCTACCTGAGACGCAGCCACGGTCAACATTTGCATGAAATTATCTTTAAACATTAAATTGCAAGATTCAAACTATTGATTCAAATAAATATTTCATTCATTTTTTCGAATTTTTTGTGTTTTTTTTTTTTTAAAGTTCTAAACCTCTTAAAAAATCACCCGTTATTTGAACTTTAGATCGTCCTTTCAAATAATTAAAAACGGCCAATCAAAAAAATTTAAAACAACGATCTTATAGCCTTTTTTGAATACAGGTGTTCCAAAGAACTGAACATTTTTTTAAATTTTTATTCTTTTAAGTTCATTTTTTTTTGAGAAAATCATAACCCTCACTTCAATGGGGAGACATATACACCGTCCAACATATTTCTGTTTCTTGTTTCGACCGAACTTGTGCCCTCCAGCACTTTTACACAATTTATGCAAAATACCCTGTGTAAATTATCTTAAAATTTCTTAACCACCTCAAAACAAGAGTAAGTTCATGCGATCGAGTCCTGCTTTTTATTTTACATGTATTTAAGAAGAAAGGCAAGAATTTTGTGCTCGGCGAAAAAGTTGAGGAAAAATACTGAGCGCTCAAGAAATATAAACTGGCCAAATATAATGAGACTAAATATTCATTTATATCAAAAAAAAGATATATTATCTAAAAGCTTTCTGTAAGAGAATCAATATAACATGAACCGAAGATAACAAATATATTCATACAAACAATAACGCAAACAATTCAATAACAAAATTGCATGATAAAAATTGATAATGCTCGCGAGCGCTTACGCTTACCAACAGAACAAAACATGTGGCTGTAGCGTTATATTAAAAATTAGAATTAGAATAGAATGTGTAAATTTAACTTGAAGTTTGCGACTTGCAAAGACAGTACAAGATGTAGGAAAAAAAAAACTATTGGCGATGTAAAATGTGCAACAAATTTCTGTTTTTTTTTTCGTTTCCATACAACACTTCAAAATAGTGAAGTTCAAAAGTCAAAAAAACTTCACCCAGAAAAAAAAATGTCTTATGTGACTGAATTCCTTCCTTACATTATATTCTATTTTAAATAAAGAAATTTTTCTTTAAAATGGATATTAATTTAACGCCATACATATTTCACTGAAAATTGAGTTGTGTGTGTTTTTTTTGTTTATCATTCGGCATTCTGAAATATGGTCACCCTCGCCGTAGGTATAAAGGAAAAATATATTTGTTTGGCCCATAGGCATCTTAAAACCGAAAATGCTACTAAATTCACCCATGCGTTTCTAAGAGAATGGTCACGCTTTTCAATTATTTTGGTATAACTTGGAAACTAAGCCAAAATTGCATAAAAAATCAAAGCAGGAAAAGTAGCATCAGAAAATTTAACTATCAAAAGTTTTAAAAGTTGTTTCTAATTGTACTTTTTAAGCAAAGATTCTGTCAAGACATGCAAAGACAAAATAAAGAAGAGACTAAAGGCTTTCATATGACTCATCAAAAATTATTTTTTATTTAAAATTGGCAGTGATAGGTATACCCGAATGTATGTTTCTCAAGCAAGCTTTAGTTTTTTTGAAGCAAAATATATATTTTTGGATGTTTGAATGATGATTGAATTTGAAAAATGGCTTAATTTTTAATTTTAGATTTTTGAAAATTGAAGTTTATTTTTGCCAGAAATCGTTTTTGCACCTCAACTTTTTCCACCTTTTCGTACCACCACCATACTTTCCGTCATCTGATTTACCGTCCATCTCATTTGTGGGTTATTCTTCGAAAAGAATATACACCGATCCGAATGACCACTAATCTCCCGCAAAAAAAAGACTTGAAATATTTTCCCACCATAAATCCTACGAAGAATGTTTTCCTACCCTTTTTACCACCAAAGCTATTTGTTTCAATCATTTTGGTTGGAAAATCCAACAATCTGGGTACACTGATTGGCATTAGTTTAACTTTTAAACTTATATGAAAACAAAACAAAGTAGAAAAATAACTAAAAACTTATTTTATCAAAAATTTATCGATTATTTCTGATTTCAGTGCTCTTTTTAATTCGAAGTCAAGTACCCTCTTTTTTTTTACTATAATACGAGAAAGTAAGGCTTCCGAGATAAATTTAAAAAAAGTAATACAATTGAGTATTCTTTTCACTTGAGGACTGTGGCTTATGTGTGTCCCTTTTCTGTGAACAGGAAGGTTATTTTTCTTAGATTATGACAGTAAACGTTAGCCAAAGTGATGAGTGAGACTCCGAATATTAATTTTATTTATTTTTTTTATTTTTTATGAGTAAGTTAAAAATTAAAACTGGAATTGAACTTAAGGAAAATCAAGATCAAAATAGGCAAAAGAAACGACAGAGCTAGGTGTCAATTGGGTTAATATTTTCAAATGACACAAAGTGAATTAAAATGAGACTCTGAACATGACCTTCTACCTTTATAGACTCTTTGAGAATTAATTCGCACAAAGTTCGCCGTTTCAGTTACTATTTACACAAATCCAATTTAAAACAAAAGAACACCTAGTTTTGCCTTAAAATCAGACTCAAGACTGTTAATTTTTGGTTTTACAACTCTTTAACCAAAAAAGTATGAACTATGAAATTTTCGAATTTTCATGTTGCTATTCTGAAACTTAGAAACTTAAAAAAGTACTTATTAGTTCTTATACATGCTGAATATAGTATTCACTAATAGAGTTCATCCGAAACAAGTAAATGCTATCGCCTGAAGTAAATACTTACATATCAGCATTTACTGCATTTTTTATGAATACCAAAAATAAGATATATTTAAAAATTCTCCAGTAAAAGCATTTAATATGTTTTATGCATTTCACCCATTGTCTAGTTCATTAGATATTTGCATCTAATGTAATTTTACTAAATTTTTACGTAATCCGTTAAATGCAAATATCTTACGTTCCAAGCATTTAAAATTGTTGCGGCTTTCAGTTCTGAATAGGAAATTTATATACCTTTATTTATATATTTAATAAAAAAGCCTTCAAAATTGATGCCTTCTATTAAACATGCAAAAAACTTTGAATGGTTGGTAAAATATCCGTATCCAAACTGATATTACTAATCTGCTAATCATAACTACCTTCCCTAACGTCTTTGAATGGCTTTATTTCCTAAACCAAGTCTTCAAAATGAATGCGGCTTCCAGTGCTGATTTAAAATTAAGCAAACTTTTCAAAAATGCCGGAAAATAATTTTTTTTCAAGGACTGGTTGATTCGTATCCAAACTGCTATTAATGATTTGCTGCCCATAACTACCTTCCCTAATGTATAATGTTATGTCCGTCAAGTTAGCATTACCACTTCAAAATTTTTACAATCCAATAATTGGATAATTTGTCGTAAATTTGTCGTGAAAGAAAAAAATTTGTCGCGCTTGTTTTTTTAAAATTAACCCCTGGTAATGCTAACTTGACAGTCAAGTTAGCACTACCACCCCTTAAAATAGGGTAAAATGAACTCAAAAAGGAAAAAGGAGCATGTGTGAATTTGTCGTAAATTTGTCGTAAATAGATCGTGAAAGAAAAAAAATTGTCGTGCTTGTTTTTTTAAAATTAACCCCTGGTAATGCTAACTTGACAGTCAAGTTAGCACTACCACCCCTGAAAAAAGGGTAAAATAAACTCAAAAAAGAAAAAAAAATATGTGTGAATTTGTCGTAAATTTGTCGTAAATATATCCTAAAAAAAAAATAATAAAAATTCCTTGAATTTGACAAAAAGGCCCAAAATAGGTGTTTTTTTCAGCTTTTTCAATAATTCTAGCACTACCATATGAAAACTTTTTATTCTTAGTGTTTTTTGGCATGGAATTTGTTTAAACAATTGTCGTAATATGTCTTTAAATAAGTTGTGTCAAAAAATAATTTGTCGCGCCTGTTTTTCTATAAAAAATTCCTTGAATTTGACAAAAAGCCCCAAAATCGGTGTTTTTTTCAGCTTCTTCAATAATTCTAGCACTACCATATGAAAACTTTTTATTCTTAGTGGTTTTTGGTGTGGAATTTGTTTAAACTATTGTCGTAATATGTCTTTAAATAAGTTGTGTCCAAAAATAATTTGTCGCGCCTTTTTTTCTATAAAAAATTCCTTGAATTTGACAAAAAGCCCCAAAATCGGAGTTTTATTCAGCTTCTTCAATAATTCTAGCACTACCATATGAAAACTTTTTATTCTTAGTGGTTTTTGGTGTGGAATTTGATTAAACTATTGTCGTAATATGTCTTTAAATAAGTTGTGTCAAAAAATAATTGTTCGCGCCTTTTTTTCTATAAAAAATTCCTTGAGTTAGACAAAAACCCCCAAAATGGTTTTTTTTGTTTAATAAATCCAGCGCTACCACTTTTGATTTAGACGATTCAATTGTACACATGTGGGGGTACTCCTACTTATTTCTTCAAATCCAGAATCGTTTTTCTCTTCTTTCAGAAGATTATCATCTAAAGCCAAACGAATGTTTTCAGAAGCATTGGGAATGCTTCCGAACGAACAAACGAAAACTCTGTTGCTTTAATCCATAGCGAGGTTCCACATTTCCTTCAAAAATTAATGCTGTCAAAAATAATTGCTTTAAAATAAAACATTTAAAACGTCAAACAATGGTATAATCTATTTAAATTAACGATTTTTATTTTGTCAGATTGCCTTTTGTTTTTATTTTTCTTTCAATAAAAATTATAATTTTATATATTTATTTTGATGGTTGTACAAAATTAAGATGAAATTAAGACCATTTATTATTTTTACTTATTGTAATTAACATCAACAGCTAAATTCGTACTTGGTATTCGCTATTTGTTAAAGTGACATTTTAATGGGTTGATATATACATATGTTTAAACAAATTCCATGCCAAAAAACACTAAGAATAAAAAGTTTTCATATGGTAGTGCTAGAATTATTGAAGAAGCTGAATAAAACTCCGATTTTGGGGCTTTTTGTAAAATTCAAGGAATTTTTTATAGAAAAAAAGGCGCGACAAATTATTTTTTGACACAACTTATTTAAAGACATATTACGACAATTGTTTAAACAAATTCCATGCCAAAAACCACTAAGAATAAAAAGTTTTCATATGGTAGTGCTAGAATTATTGAAGAAGCTGAAAAAAACACCGATTTTGGGGCTTTTTGTCAAATTCAAGGAATTTTTTATAGAAAAAAAGGCGCGACAAATTATTTTTGGACACAACTTATTTAAAGACATATTACGACAATTGTTTAAACAAACTCCATGCCAAAAAACACTAAGAATAAAAAGTTTTCATATGGTAGTGCTAGAATTATTGAAGAAGCTGAAAAAAAACACCGATTTTGGGGCTTTTTGTCAAATTCAAGGAATTTTTTATAGAAAAAAAGGCGCGACAAATTATTTTTTGACACAACTTATTTAAAGACATATTACGACAATTGTTTAAACAAATTCCATGCCAAAAAACACTAAGAATAAAAAGTTTTCATATGGTAGTGCTAGAATTATTGAAGAAGCTGAAAAAAACACCGATTTTGGGGCTTTTTGTCAAATTCAAGGAATTTTTTATAGAAAAAAAGGCGCGACAAATTATTTTTGGACACAACTTATTTAAAGACATATTACGACAATTGTTTAAACAAACTCCATGCCAAAAAACACTAAGAATAAAAAGTTTTCATATGGTAGTGCTAGAATTATTGAAGAAGCTGAAAAAAACACCGATTTTGGGGCTTTTTGTCAAATTCAAGGAATTTTTTATAGAAAAAAAGGCGCGACAAATTATTTTTTGACACAACTTATTTAAAGACATATTACGACAATTGTTTAAACAAATTCCATGCCAAAAAACACTAAGAATAAAAAGTTTTCATATGGTAGTGCTAGAATTATTGAAGAAGCTGAAAAAAACACCGATTTTGGGGCTTTTTGTCAAATTCAAGGAATTTTTTATAGAAAAAAAGGCGCGACAAATTATTTTTGGACACAACTTATTTAAAGACATATTACGACAATTGTTTAAACAAACTCCATGCCAAAAAACACTAAGAATAAAAAGTTTTCATATGGTAGTGCTAGAATTATTGAAGAAGCTGAAAAAAACACCGATTTTGGGGCTTTTTGTCAAATTCAAGGAATTTTTTATAGAAAAAAAGGCGCGACAAATTATTTTTTGACACAACTTATTCAAAGACATATTACGACAATTGTTTAAACAAATTCCATGCCAAAAAACACTAAGAATAAAAAGTTTTCATATGGTAGTGCTAGAATTATTGAAGAAGCTGAAAAAAACACCGATTTTGGGGCTTTTTGTCAAATTCAAGGAATTTTTTATAGAAAAAAAGGCGCGACAAATTATTTTTGGACACAACTTATTTAAAGACATATTACGACAATTGTTTAAACAAACTCCATGCCAAAAAACACTAAGAATAAAAAGTTTTCATATGGTAGTGCTAGAATTATTGAAGAAGCTGAAAAAAACACCGATTTTGGGGCTTTTTGTCAAATTCAAGGAATTTTTTATAGAAAAACAGGCGCGACAAATTATTTTTTGACACAACTTATTTAAAGACATATTACGACAATTGTTTAAACAAATTCCATGCCAAAAAACACTAAGAATAAAAAGTTTTCATATGGTAGTGCTAGAATTATTGAAGAAGCTGAAAAAAACACCGATTTTGGGGCTTTTTGTCAAATTCAAGGAATTTTTTATAGAAAAAAAGGCGCGACAAATTATTTTTTGACACAACTTATTTAAAAACATATTACGACAATTGTTTAAACAAATTCCATGACAAAAAACACTAAGAATAAAAAGTTTTCATATGGTAGTGCTAGAATTATTGAAGAAGCTGAAAAAAACACCGATTTTGGGGCTTTTTGTCAAATTCAAGGAATTTTTTATAGAAAAAAAGGCGCGACAAATTATTTTTGGACACAACTTATTTAAAGACATATTACGACAATAGTTTAAACAAATTCCACACCAAAAACCACTAAGAATAAAAAGTTTTCATATGGTAGTGCTAGAATTATTGAAGAAGCTGAAAAAAACACCGATTTTGGGGCTTTTTGTCAAATTCAAGGAATTTTTTATAGAAAAACAGGCGCGACAAATTATTTTTTGACACAACTTATTTAAAGACATATTACGACAATTGTTTAAACAAACTCCATGCCAAAAAACACTAAGAATAAAAAGTTTTCATATGGTAGTGCTAGAATTATTGAAGAAGCTGAAAAAAACACCGATTTTGGGGCTTTTTGTCAAATTCAAGGAATTTTTTATAGAAAAAAAGGCGCGACAAATTATTTTTGGACACAACTTATTTAAAGACATATTACGACAATTGTTTAAACAAACTTCATGCCAAAAAACACTAAGAATAAAAAGTTTTCATATGGTAGTGCTAGAATTATTGAAGAAGCTGAAAAAACACCGATTTTGGGGCTTTTTGTCAAATTCAAGGAATTTTTTATAGAAAAACAGGCGCCACAAATTATTTTTTGACACAACTTATTTAAAGACATATTACGACAATTGTTTAAACAAAATCCATGCCAAAAAACACTAAGAATAAAAAGTTTTCATATGGTAGTGCTAGAATTATTGAAAAAGCTGAAAAAAACACCTATTTTGGGGCTTTTTGTCAAATTCAAGGAATTTTTTATAGAAAAAAAGGCGCGACAAATTATTTTTTGACACAACTTATTTAAAGACATATTACGACAATTGTTTAAACAAACTCCATGCCAAAAAACACTAAGAATAAAAAGTTTTCATATGGTAGTGCTAGAATTATTGAAGAAGCTGAAAAAAACACCGATTTTGGGGCTTTTTGTCAAATTCAAGGAATTTTTATTATTTTTTTTTAGGATATATTTACGACAAATTTACGACAAATTCACACATATTTTTTTCTTTTTTGAGTTTATTTTACTCTTTTTTCAGGGGTGGTAGTGCTAACTTGACTGTCAAGTTAGCATTACCAGGGGTTAATTTAAAAAAAAATAACAAGTGCTAAAAATTTTTTTCTTTTACGATCTAAAGGGTGATTTTTTAGCTGGTTTGGTTTTGGCAACACTGGTTTTGACAGCTGACGTGAGTTTAGTACCTTGTGTCACTGTCAAACAGCTTCAATTTGGTTTGCAATTTAACCATGGATCGTCTTACAAATGAACAACGCTTGCAAATTATTGAATTTTACTATCAAAATTCGTGCTCGGTTCGAAATGTTCATCGCGCGCTGCTTCCATTTTATGGTCGGCATTCTCGACCTTCTGAGCAGTCTATTCGGAAGATTGTGACCAAATTTCGCACCAAATTTACTTTGTTGGACATTAAACCACCGACACGTTTACGTACTGTGCGTAGTGAAGAAAATATTGCGGCCGTATCAGCTAGTGTGACAGAAGACCGCGAAATGTCGATTCGGCGCCGTTCCCAGCAGTTAGGCCTTTGTTACAGCACTACGTGGAAAATTTTGCGGAAGGATTTGGGCGTAAAGCCTTTTAAGATACAGCTGGTGCAAGAACTAAAGCCAGCCGACCTACCACAACGCCAAATTTTTGGTGAATGGGCTCTTGGAAAGCTGGCCGAGGATCCGCTTTTTTATCGAAAAATTGTGTTCAGCGATGAGGCTCATTTTTGGTTGAATGGGTACGTAAATAAGCATAATTGCCGCATTTGGAGTGAAGATCAGCCAGAAGCATTGCAACAGCTACCAATGCATCCCGAAAAAGCCACTGTTTGGTGCGGTTTATGGGCCGGCGGCATTATTGGGCCATATTTCTTCAAAGATGATGCGAATCGCAGCGTTACTGTCAATGGTGAACGCTACCGAGCGATGATAACAAACTTTTTTTTGCCCGAAATGGAAGTTCTTGACTTGCATGATATGTGGTTTCAACAAGACGGTGCCACATGCCACACAGCACGCGAAACAATGGCGCAATTGCGAGGCGAGTTTGGTGAACAGTTAATTTCACGTTTCGGGCCGATCAATTGGCCGCCTAGATCGTGCGATTTGACACCATTAGATTATTTTTTGTGGGGGTATGTCAAGGCTAATGTCTATAGGGACAAGCCCGCTTCGATTGACGCACTGGAAGCCAACATCCATGCATTCATTCGTGAGATACCGGCCGATATGTGTGAAAGAGTATGCCAAAATTGGACTCAGCGGATGGGCTACCTGAGACGCAGCCGCGGTCAACATTTGCATGAAATTATCTTTAAACATTAAATTGCAAGGTTCAAACTATCGATTCAAATAAATATTTCATTAATTTTTTCGAATTTTTAATGTTTTTTTTTTTTTTTAAGTTCTAAACCTCTTTAAAAATCACCCGTTATTTACGACAAATTCACACATACTCCTTTTTACTTTTTGAGTTCATTTTACCCTATTTTGAGGGGTGGTAGTGCTAACTTGACTGTCAAGTTAGCATTACCAGGGGTTAATTTTAAAAAAACAAGCACGACAATTTTTTTTCTTTCACGATCTATTTACGACAAATTTACGACAAATTCACACATACTCCTTTTTCCTTTTTGAGTTCATTTTACCCTATTTTCAGGGGTGGTAGTGCTAACTTGACTGTCAAGTTAGCATTACCAGGGGTTAATTTTAAAAAAACAAGCGCGACAAATTTTTTTCTTTCACGACAAATTTACGACAAATTTACGACAAATTATCCAATTATTGGATTGTAAAAATTTTGAAGTGGTAATGCTAACTTGACGGACATATAATGTTAATTAAATTTGAAAAAATGTCGTTTTTCTATGCAAAATAAAATTAGTTTCGATTTCAGCGTAGGGCTTGAATAGACCTTTCCAGTGATGTGCGTCATGATTTATTTGATTAACTTTGAAAAGACGTCATTTTACTATGCAAATTCTCAAATATCTCCTAAAGAAATCAATCATAATAAAATTAGTTTCGATAACAGCATAGGGCTTGAATAGACCTTTCCAGTGATTTGCGTCATGATTTATTTGAAAGACTTTGAAAAGATGTCATTTTTATATGCAAATTTTCAAATATCTCCTAAAGAAATCAATCAAAATAAAATTAATTTCGATAACAGCATAGGGCTGGAATAGACGTTTCCAGTGATGTGCGTCATGATTTATTTGAAAGACTTTGAAAAGACGTCATTTTTCTATACAAATTTTGAAATATCTCCTCAAGAAATCAAAGAAAATAAAATTAGTTTCGATATCAGCATAGGGCTTGAATAGACCTTTCCAGTGAAGTGCGTCTTGATTTATTTGAAAGACTTTAAAAAGACGTCATTTTTCTATACAAATTTTGAAATATCTCCTAAAGAAATCAATCAAAATAAAATTAGTTTCGATATCAGCATAGGGCTTGAATAGACCTTTCCAGTGACGTGCGTCATGATTTATTTGAAAGACTTTGAAAAGACGTCGTTTTTCTAAGCAAATTTTGAAATATCTCCTGAAAAAATTAATCAAAATAAAATTGGTTTCGATACCTGTATAGGGCTTGAACAGACCTTTCCATTGGTGTGCGTCATGATTTATTTGATTAACTTTGAAAAGACGTCGTTTTTCTATGCAAATTTTGAAATATCTCCTGAAAAAATCAATCAAAATAAAATTAGTTTCGATACCTGTATAGGGCTTGAACAGACCTTTGCAGTGATGTGCGTCATGATTTATTTGACTAACTTTGAAAAGACGTCGTTTTTCTAAACAAATTTTGAAATAACTCCTGAAAAAATCAATCGAAATAAAATTAGTTTCGATACCTGTATAGGACTTGAACAGACCTTTGCAGTGATGTGCGTCATGATTTATTTGATTAACTTTGAAAAGACGTCGTTTTTCTAAGCAAATTTTGAAATATCTTCTGAAAAAATTAATCAAAATAAAATTGGTTTAGATACCTGTATAGGGCTTGAACAGACCTTTCCAGTGATGTGCGTCATGATTTATTTGATTAAGTTTGAAAAGGCGTCGTTTTTCTAAGCAAATTTTGAAATATCTCCTGAAAAAATTAATCAAAATAAAATTGGTTTCGATACCTGTATAGGGCTTGAACAGACCTTTCCAGTGATGTGCGTCATGATTTATTTGATTAACTTTGAAAAGACGTCGTTTTTCTAAGCAAATTTTGAAATAACTCCTGAAAAAATCAATCAAAATAAAATTAGTTTCGATACCTGTATAGGGCTTGAACAGACCTTTGCAGTGATGTGCGTCATGATTTATTTGATTAACTTTGAAAAGACGTCGTTTTTCTAAACAAATTTTAAAATATCTCCTGCAAAAATCAATCAAAATAAAATAAGTTTCGATACCTGTATAGGACTTGAACAGACCTTTGCAGTGATGTGCGTCATGATTTATTTGATTAACTTTGAAAAGACGTCATTTTACTATGCAAATTCTCAAATATCTCCTAAAGAAATCAATCAAAATAAAATTAATTTCGATAACAGCATAGGGCTTGAACAGACCTTTGCAGTGATGTGCGTCATGATTTATTTGATTAACTTTGAAAAGACGTCGTTTTCCTATGCAAATTTTGAAATATCTCCTGAAAAAATTAATCAAAATAAAATTGGTTTAGATACCTGTATAGGGCTTGAACAGACCTTTCCATTGATGTGCGTCGTGATTTATTTGATTAACTTTGAAAAGACGTCGTTTTTCTAAGAAAATTTTGAAATATCTGCTGAAAAAATCAATCAAAATATAATATGTTTCGATACCTGTATAGGACTTGAACAGATCTTTGCAGTGATGTGCGTCATGATTTATTTGATTAACTTTGAAAAGACGTCGTTTTTCTAAGCAAATTTTGAAATAACTCCTGAAAAAATCAATCAAAATAAAATATGTTTCGATACCTGTATAGGGCTTGAAAAGACCTTTGCAGTGATGTGCGTCATGATTTATTTGATTAACTTTGAAAAGACGTCGTTTTTCTAAGCAAATTTTGAAATATCTCCTGAAAAAATTAATCAAAATAAAATTGGTTTCGATACCTGTATAGGGCTTGAACAGACCTTTCCATTGATGTGCGTCATGATTTATTTGATTAACTTTGAAAAGACGTCGTTTTCCTATGCAAATTTTGAAATATCTCCTGAAAAAATCAATCAAAATAAAATTAGTTTCGCTACCTGTATAGGGCTTGAACAGACCTTTGCAGTGATGTGCGTCATGATTTATTTGACTAACTTTGAAAAGACGTCGTTTTTCTAAACAAATTTTTAAATAACTCCTGAAAAAATCAATCGAAATAAAATTAGTTTCGATACCTGTATAGGACTTGAACAGACCTTTGCAGTGATGTGCGTCGTGATTTATTTGATTAACTTTGAAAAGACGTCGTTTTTCTTAGCAAATTTTGAAATATCTCCTGAAAAATTCAAACAAAATAAAATTAGATTCGATACCTGTATAGGGCTTGAACAGACCTTTCCAGTGATGTGCGTCATGATTTATTTGATTAAGTTTGAAAAGACGTCGTTTTTCTAAGCAAATTTTGAAATATCTCCTGAAAAAATCAATCAAAATAAAATATGTTTCGATACCTGTATAGGACTTGAACAGACCTTTCCAGTGATGTGCGTCATGATTTATTTGATTAACTTTGAAAAGACGTCGTTTTTCTAAGCAAATTTTGAAATAACTCCTGAAAAAATCAATCAAAATAAAATTAGTTTCGATACCTGTATAGGGCTTGAACAGACCTTTGCAGTGATGTGCGTCATGATTTATTTGATTAACTTTGAAAAGACGTCGTTTTTCTAAACAAATTTTAAAATATCTCCTGCAAAAATCAATCAAAATAAAATAAGTTTCGATACCTGTATAGGACTTGAACAGACCTTTGCAGTGATGTGCGTCATGATTTATTTGATTAACTTTGAAAAGACGTCGTTTTTCTAAGCAAATTTTGAAATATCTTCTGAAAAAATTAATCAAAATAAAATTGGTTTAGATACCTGTATAGGGCTTGAACAGACCTTTCCAGTGATGTGCGTCATGATTTATTTGATTAACTTTGAAAAGACGTCGTTTTTCTAAGCAAATTTTGAAATATCTCCTGAAAAAATTAATCAAAATAAAATTGGTTTCGATACCTGTATAGGGCTTGAACAGACCTTTCCATTGATGTGCGTCATGATTTATTTGATTAACTTTGAAAAGACCTCGTTTTCCTATGCAAATTTTGAAATATCTCCTGAAAAAATCAATCAAAATAAAATTAGATTCGATACCTGTATAGGGCTTGAACAGACCTTTCCAGTGATGTGCGTCATGATTTATTTGATTAACTTTGAAAAGACGTCGTTTTCCTATGCAAATTTTGAAATATCTCCTGAAAAAATCAATCAAAATAAAATATGTTTCGATACCTGTATAGGACTTGAACAGACCTTTGCAGTGATGTGCTTCGTGATTTATTTGATTAACTTTGAAAAGACGTCGTTTTTCTTAGCAAATTTTGAAATATCTCCTGAAAAATTCAAACAAAATAAAATTAGATTCGATACCTGTATAGGGCTTGAACAGACCTTTCCAGTGATGTGCGTCATGATTTATTTGATTAACTTTGAAAAAACGTCGTTTTTCTAAGCAAATTTTGAAATATCTGCTGAAAAAATCAATCAAAATATAATATGTTTTGATACCTGTATAGGGCTTGAACAGACCTTTCCAGTGATGTGCGTCAGGATTTATTTGATTAACTTTGAAAAGACGTCGTTTTTCTAAGCAAATTTTGAAATATCTCCTGAAAAAATCAATCAAAATAAAATTAGATTCGATACCTGTATAGGGCTTGAAAAGACCTTTCCAGTGATGTGCGTCATGATTTATTTGATTAACTTTGAAAAGACGTCGTTTTTCTAAACAAATTTTTAAATAACTCCTGAAAAAATCAATCGAAATAAAATTAGTTTCGATACCTGTATAGGACTTGAACAGACCTTTGCATTGATGTGCGTCGTGATTTATTTGATTAACTTTGAAAAGGCGTCGTTTTTCTAAACAAATTTTGAAATATCTCCTGCAAAAATCAATCAAAATAAAATTAGTTTCGATACCTGTATAGGACTTGAACAGACCTTTGCAGTGATGTGCGTCATGATTTATTTGATTAACTTTGAAAAGACGTCGTTTTTCTAAGCAAATTTTGAAATATCTTCTGAAAAAATTAATCAAAATAAAATTGGTTTAGATACCTGTATAGGGCTTGAACAGACCTTTCCAGTGATGTGCGTCATGATTTATTTGATTAAGTTTGAAAAGGCGTCGTTTTTCTAAGCAAATTTTGAAATATCTCCTGAAAAAATTAATCAAAATAAAATTGGTTTAGATACCTGTATAGGGCTTGAACAGACCTTTCCAGTGATGTGCGTCATGATTTATTTGATTAAGTTTGAAAAGGCGTCGTTTTTCTAAGCAAATTTTGAAATATCTCCTGAAAAAATCAATCAAAATAAAATTAGTTTCGATACCTGTATAGGGCTTTAACAGACCTTTGCAGTGATGTGCGTCATGATTTATTTGATTAACTTTGAAAAGACGTCGTTTTTCTAAACAAATTTTGAAATATCTCCTGCAAAAATCAATCAAAATAAAATTAGTTTCGATACCTGTATAGGACTTGAACAGACCTTTGCAGTGATGTGCATCATGATTTATTTGATTAACTTTGAAAAGACGTCGTTTTTCTAAGCAAATTTTGAAATATCTTTTGAAAAAATTAATCAAAATAAAATTTGTTTAGATACCTGTATAGGGCTTGAACAGACCTTTCCAGTGATGTGCGTCATGATTTATTTGATTAAGTTTGAAAAGGCGTCGTTTTTCTAAGCAAATTTTGAAATATCTCCTGAAAAAATTAATCAAAATAAAATTGGTTTCGATACCTGTATAGGGCTTGAACAGACCTTTCCATTGATGTGCGTCATGATTTATTTGATTAACTTTGAAAAGACGTCGTTTTTCTTAGCAAATTTTGAAATAACTACTGAAAAAATCAATCAAAATAAAATTAGATTCGATACCTGTATGGGGCTTGAACAGACCTTTCCATTGATGTGCATCATTATTTATTTGATTAACTTTGAAAAGACGTCGTTTTTCTAAGCAAATTTCGAAATATCTCCTGCAAAAATCAATCAAAATAAAATTAGTTTCGATACCTGTATAGGACTTGAACAGACCTTTGCAGTGATGTGCGTCATGATTTATTTGATTAACTTTGAAAAGACGTCGTTTTTCTAAGCAAATTTTGAAATATCTTCTGAAAAAATTAATCAAAATAAAATTGGTTAAGATACCTTTATAGGGCTTGAACAGACCTTTCCAGTGATGTGCGTCATGATTTATTTGATTAAGTTTGAAAAGACGTCGTTTTTCTAAGCAAATTTTGAAATATCTCCTGAAAAAATCAATCAAAATAAAATTGGTTTCGATACCTGTATAGGGCTTGAACAAACCTTTCCATTGATGTGCGTCATGATTTATTTGATTAACTTTGAAAAGATGTCGTTTTCCTATGCAAATTTTGAAATATCTCCTGAAAAAATCAATCAAAATAAAATTAGTTTCGATACCTGTATAGGGCTTGAACAGACCTTTGCAGTGATACGCGTCATGATTTATTTGATTAAGTTTGAAAAGACGTCGTTTTTCTAAGCAAATTTTGAAATATCTCCTGTAAAAATTAATCAAAATAAAATTAGTTTCGATACCTGTATAGGGCTTGAACAGACCTTTGCAGTGATGTGCGTCATGATTTATTAGATTAACTTTGAAAAAACGTCGTTTTTCTAAGCAAGTTTTGAAATATCTTCTGAAAAAATTAATCAAAATAGAATTGGTTTCGATACCTGTATAGGGCTTGAACAGACCTTTCCAGTGATGTGCGTCATGATTTATTTGATTAAGTTTGAAAAGACGTCGTTTTTCTAAGCAAATTTTGAAATAACTCCTGAAAAAATCAATCAAAATAAAATTAGTTTCGATACCTGTTTAAAGCTTGAACAGACCTTTCCAATGATGTGCGTCATGATTTATTTGATTAACTTTGAAAAGACGTCGTTTTTCTATGCAAATTTTGAAATAACTCCTGAAAAAATCAATCAAAATAAAATTAATTTCAGTACCTGTATAGGGCTTGACAGCCCAAGTCCAAATCCAAATCTAATTCCAAGTCCAATTTCAAGTCCAAGTCCAAGTCCAAGTCCAAGTCCAAGTCCAAGTCCAAGTCCAAGTCCAAGTCCAAGTCCAAGTCCAAGTCCAAGTCCAAGTCCAAGTCCAAGTCCAAGTCCAAGTCCAAGTCCAAGTCCAAGTCCAAGTCCAAGTCCAAGTCCAAGTCCAAGTCCAAGTCCAAGTCCAAGTCCAAGTCCAAGTCCAAGTCCAAGTCCAAGTCCAAGTCCAAGTCCAAGTCCAAGTCCAAGTCCAAGTCCAAGTCCAAGTCCAAGTCCAAGTCCAAGTCCAAGTCCAAGTCCAAGTCCAAGTCCAAGTCCAAGTCCAAGTCCAAGTCCAAGTCCAAGTCCAAGTCCAAGTCCAAGTCCAAGTCCAAGTCCAAGTCCCAGTCCAAGTCCAAGTCCAAGTCCAAGTCCAAGTCCAAGTCCAAGTCCAGGTCCAAGTCCAAGTCCAAGTCCAAGTCCAAGTACAAGTCCAAGTCCAAGTCCAAGCCAAGTCCAAGTCCAAGTCCAAGTCCAAGTCCAAGTCCAAGTCCAAGTCCAAGTCCAAGTCCAAGTCCAAGTCCAAGTCCAAGTCCAAGTCCAAGTCCAAGTCCAAGTCCAAGTCCAAGTCCAAGTCCAAGTCCAAGTCCAAGTCCAAGTCCAAGTCCAAGTCCAAGTCCAAGTCCAAGTCCAAGTCCAAGTCCAAGTCCAAGTCCAAGTCCAAGTCCAAGTCCAAGTCCAAGTCCAAGTCCAAGTCCAAGTCCAAGTCCAAGTCCAAGTCCAAGTCCAAGTCCAAGTCCAAGTCCAAGTCCAAGTCCAAGTCCAAGTCCAAGTCCAAGTCCAAGTCCAAGTCCAAGTCGTAGTCCAAGTCCAAGTCCAAGTACAAGTCCAAGTCCAAGTCCAAGTCCAAGTCCAAGTCCAAGTCCAAGTCCAAGTCCAAGTCCAAGTCCAAGTCCAAGTCCAAGTTCAAGTCCAAGTCAAAGTCCTAGTCCTGGTTCAAGCCCTAGTCAGAGTCCAGCTGTAGGTCCAACTCCAACTCCAACCCCAAATCCAACTCAAACTCCAACTCCAACTCCAACTCCAACTCCAACTCCAACTCCAACTCCAACTCCAACTCCAACTCCAACTCCAACTCCAACTCCAACTCCAACTCCAACTCCAACTCCAACTCCAACTCCAACTCCAACTCCAACTCCAACTCCAACTCCAACTCCAACTCCAACTCCAACTCCAACTCCAACTCCAACTCCAACTCCAACTCCAACTCCAACTCCAACTCCAACTCCAACTCCAACTCCAACTCCAACTCCAACTCCAACCCCAACTCCAACTCCAACTCCAACTCCAACTCCAATTCCA
This sequence comes from Dasysyrphus albostriatus, assembly GCA_946251815.1. Classification (NCBI taxonomy): domain Eukaryota; kingdom Metazoa; phylum Arthropoda; class Insecta; order Diptera; family Syrphidae; genus Dasysyrphus; species Dasysyrphus albostriatus. The sequence continues at coordinate 34,633,232 of OX276336.1, read as the reverse complement.
ACTCCAACTCCAACTCCAACTCCAACTACAACTCCAACTCCGACTCCAACTCCAACTCCAACTCCAACTACAACTCCAACTCCAACCCCAACTCCAACTCCAACTCCATCTCCAACTCCAAATCCAACTCCAACTCCAACTCCAACTACAACTCCAAATCCAACTCCAAATCCAACTCCAACTCCAACTACAACTACACTTAAGTTAACACCGACACTGACACGTCCTTTCGGCACGAAGGATATCAAGACTGGATGAAACACGTCCGTTCAGTTCGACGGATATCCTAAGACTGAAGCTGAAGCCCTATATTAGAGGGATTTATATTATCAACTTTGTTGACAACATTGCTTGATGGAATCGCAACAAGTTTTTAAGATATTTTGAAGACCATGCAACACAGGTTGACAAGATGATTTTTTTTGCGTTTAAATGATCTAACATCGGTGGTTGTCAACAATCCTGAACGATATGTTTATCCATGTAATCTCCCTTATTCACAATGGAACGACGACGAGGAAACGGTACGTGAACGTGACGAGATCTCTTCGTTTATATCAAGTGACTTTAAAACACTTATAGCATAAGCGGGTATAGACAATAGAGCGTTTCTCGTCATCACGTCACGCCAAGAATTTGAAAAATTGAAAAAAGACGTCGTTGAAAATCCCTCCGCATTGTGGATTCTGAATTGGGGGGCGATTTTGGAAAACCTCTTTTAAGTTTAGTTTTTGTATATATAAATATAAGTAAATTGTAGTCTTTTTTGAGGCTTGAAACTTCAACACAATACTGCTAAAGTATTTAGTTTCTCCCCTTACAATAACATCATCTTCTCAAATATGGTTCTGCGCTATAAAAAGATTTTTTAATTAATTTCTTTTGTCTGAAAAACCACCATTTTTGTTGATGAATATTCTTCTTGACTGCCCCTCAAAAAGCCAATTGAACAGAACTTTTTCAACCTTTTGGACCTTTTTTTATACAAATTTGTTAGTTTTCGTTAATTTATTTATAGTCGTTCTTTTTTAAATTTTTTTATTTTTAGTCAAATGCTGGAAACAGATGGAAAATTTTCTATTTTTGAGAATTAAAAAAAAAAACTAATTGTATTTTTTTGCCATTTCTTGTTTATTTTGTTATTTTTATGAGGCAAACAAAGTACCATTCATAATTGACATCTTTTTTCGTTTTTTTTTTAAGGGAGAAAGTGGGTACCTAACACTTTTTGTTTAAAGAAAGATTTTTACATGTCGTTTTCAGCATTTGACTAAAAATGAAAAAGAGCATTGAATATTAAAAAGAACATTTGTGCTTATCTACACAGAATTTTGAACGGAATTCACAATTTTTTTCAAAAATATTGACTAAAATTTTATTTCTTAAAAAATTTTCGCTAAAGAATTGAATATTAGTTTTAAAAAAAATTATAACTTCAACGTTTAAATTCCATTTCAAAATTTGGCCTTTAAAATGTTTTAAGAATTTCGTACCTACATATATAGGTAAATGATTTTTTCTTTTAAAGGTCTGCAATCATTTTAATTTCTTTTTTCTATCAAAAACTAAGATGGCATTCTTTTTCACCTCAAACTATCAATGAAGTTGTTTTAGCTGATTTAAACATGGAACTTCACGCTTTTTTTTCATTTTTGTCTCATAATTTGTATGACTTAATATTCAATTAAAATTATACCATTTAAAAATTAAAATAAAATGGTTCTATGGAAATTTTGAAATATCTCCCAAAATCATCATTCAAAGTTAAATTAATGTTGATACCTGGATAGGGCTTGAATAGACCTTTCCAGTAATGTGCGTCATGATTTAATTGATGAACTATGAAAAGACGTCGTTTTTTTATGAAAATTTTGAAATATCTCCTGAAAAAATCAATCAAAATAAAATTGGTTTCGATACCTGTATAGGGCTTGAACAGACCTTTGCAGTGATGTGCGTCATGATTTATTTGATTAACTTTGAAAAGACGTCGTTTTTCTAAACAAATTTTGAAATATCTCCTGCAAAAATTAATCAAAATAAAATTGGTTTCGATACCTGTATAGGGCTTGAACAGACCTTTCCAGTGATGTGCGTCATGATTTATTTGATTAGGTTTGAAAAAGCGTCGCTTTTCTAAGCAAATTTTGAAATATCTCCTGAAAAAATCAATCAAAATAAAATTAGATTCGATACCTGTATAGGGCTTGAACAGACCTTTCCAGTGATATGCGTCATGATTTATTTGATTAACTTCGAAAAGACGTCGTTTTTCTAAACAAATTTTGAAATATCTCCTGCAAAAATCAATCAAAATAAAATTAGTTTCGATACCTGTATAGGACTTGAACAGACCTTTGCAGTGATGTGCGTCATGATTTATTTGAAAGACTTTGAAAAGACGTCGTTTTTCTAAGCAAATTCAAATTTTGAAATATCTTCTGAAAAAATAAATCAAAATAAAATTGGTTTCGATACCTGTATAGGGCTTGAACAGACCTTTCCATTGATGTGCGTCATGATTTATTTGATTAACTTTGAAAAGACGTCGTTTTTCTATGCAAATTTTGAAATAACTCCTGAAAAAATCAATCAAAATAAAATTGGTTTCGATATCTGTATAGGGCTTGAACAGACCTTTCCATTGATGTGCGTCATGATTTATTTGATCAACTTTGAAAAGACGTCGTTTTTCTATGCAAATTTTGAAATATCTCCTGAAAAAATCAATCAAAATAAAGTTAGTTTCGATACCTGTATAGGACTTGAACAGACCTTTGCAGTGATGTGCGTCATGATTTATTTGATTAACTTTGAAAAGACGTCGTTTTTCTAAGCAAATTTTGAAATATCTCCTGCAAAAATCAATCAAAATAAAATTAGTTTCGATACCTGTATAGGGCTTGAACAGACCTTTGCAGTGATGTGCGTCATGATTTATTTGATTAACTTTGAAAAGACGTCGTTTTTCTAAGCAAATTTTGAAATATCTCCTGCAAAAATCAATCAAAATAAAATTAAATTCGATACCTGTATAGGACTTGAACAGACCTTTCCAGTGATGTGCGTCATGATTTATTTGATTAACTTTGAAAAGACGTCGTTTTTCTAAGCAAATTTTGAAATATCTCCTGCAAAAATCAATCAAAATAAAATTAGTTTCGATACCTGTATAGGACTTGAACAGACCTTTGCAGTGATGTGCGTCATGATTTATTTGATTAACTTTGAAAAGGCGTCGTTTTTCTAAGCAAATTTTGAAATATCTCCTGAAAAAATCAATCAAATTAAAATTAGATTCGATACCTGTATAGGGCTTGAACAGACCTTTCCATTGATGTGCGTCATGATTTATTTGATTAACTTTGAAAAGACGTCGTTTTTCTAAGCAAATTTTGAAATATCTCCTGAAAAAATCAATCAAAATAAAATTGGTTTCGATACCTGTATAGGGCTTGAATGGACCTTTCCAGTGATGTGCGTCATGATTTATTTGATTAACTTTGAAAAGACGTCGTTTTTCTATGCATATTTTGAAATATCTCCTGAAAAAATCAATCAAAATAAAATTGGTTTCGATACCTGTATAGGGCTTGAACAGACCTTTCCATTGATGTGCGTCATGATTTATTTGATTAACTTTGAAAAGACGTCGTTTTTCTAAGCAAAATTTGAAATATCTCCTGCAAAAATCAATCAAAATAAAATTAGTTTCGATACCTGTATAGGACTTGAACAGACCTTTCCAGTGATGTGCGTCATGATTTATTTGATTAACTTTGAAAAGACGTCGATTTTCTAAGCAAATTTTGAAATATCTCCTGCAAAAATCAATCAAAATAAAATTAGTTTCGATACCTGTATAGGACTTGAACAGACCTTTCCAGTGATGTGCGTCATGATTTATTTGATTAACTTTGAAAAGACGTTGTTTTTCTAAGCAAATTTTGAAATATCTCCTGCAAAAATCAATCAAAATAAAATTAGTTTCGATACCTGTATAGGACTTGAACAGACCTTTGCAGTGATGTGCGTCATGATTTATTTGATTAACTTTGAAAAGACGTCGTTTTTCTAAGCAAATTTTGAAATATCTCCTGAAAAAATCAATCAAAATAAAATTAGTTTCGATACCTGTATAGGGCTTGAACAGACCTTTGCAGTGATGTGCGTCATGATTTATTTGATTAACTTTGAAAAGACGTCGTTTTTCTAAGCAAATTTTGAAATATCTTCTGTAAAAATTAATCAAAATAAAATTGGTTTCGATACCTGTATAGGGCTTGAACAGACCTTTCCAGTGATGTGCGTCATGATTTATTTGATTAGGTTTGAAAAAGCGTCGCTTTTCTAAGCAAATTTTGAAATATCTCCTGAAAAAATCAATCAAAATAAAATTAGATTCGATACCTGTATAGGGCTTGAACAGACCTTTCCAGTGATATGCGTCATGATTTATTTGATTAACTTCGAAAAGACGTCGTTTTTCTAAACAAATTTTGAAATATCTCCTGCAAAAATCAATCAAAATAAAATTAGTTTCGATACCTGTATAGGACTTGAACAGACCTTTGCAGTGATGTGCGTCATGATTTATTTGAAAGACTTTGAAAAGACGTCGTTTTTCTAAGCAAATTTTGAAATATCTTCTGAAAAAATAAATCAAAATAAAATTGGTTTCGATACCTGTATAGGGCTTGAACAGACCTTTCCATTGATGTGCGTCATGATTTATTTGATTAACTTTGAAAAGACGTCGTTTTTCTATGCAAATTTTGAAATAACTCCTGAAAAAATCAATCAAAATAAAATTGGTTTCGATATCTGTATAGGGCTTGAACAGACCTTTCCAGTGATGTGCGTCATGATTTATTTGATCAACTTTGAAAAGACGTCGTTTTTCTATGCAAATTTTGAAATATCTCCTGAAAAAATCAATCAAAATAAAGTTAGTTTCAATACCTGTATAGGACTTGAACAGACCTTTGCAGTGATGTGCGTCATGATTTATTTGATTAACTTTGAAAAGACGTCGTTTTTCTAAGCAAATTTTGAAATATCTCCTGCAAAAATCAATCAAAATAAAATTAGTTTCGATACCTGTATAGGGCTTGAACAGACCTTTGCAGTGATGTGCGTCATGATTTATTTGATTAACTTTAAAAAGACGTCGTTTTTCTAAGCAAATTTTGAAATATCTCCTGAAAAAATCAATCAAAATAAAATTAATTTCAGTACCTGTATAGGGCTTGACAGCCCAAGTCCAAATCCAAATCTAATTCCAAGTCCAATTTCAAGTCCAAGTCCAAGTCCAAGTCCAAGTCCAAGTCCAAGTCCAAGTCCAAGTCCAAGTCCAAGTCCAAGTCCAAGTCCAAGTCCAAGTCCAAGTCCAAGTCCAAGTCCAAGTCCAAGTCCAAGTCCAAGTCCAAGTCCAAGTCCAAGTCCAAGTCCAAGTCCAAGTCCAAGTCCAAGTCCTAGTCCAAGTCCAAGTCCAAGTCCAAGTCCAAGTCCAAGTCCAAGTCCAAGTCCAAGTCCAAGTCCAAGTCCAAGTCCAAGTCCAAGTCCAAGTCCAAGTCCAAGTCCAAGTCAAAGGCCAAGTCCAAGTCCAAGTCCAAGTCCAAATCCAAGTCCAAGTCCAAGTCCAAGTCCAAGTCCAAGTCCAAGTCCAAGTCCAAGTCCAAGTCCAAGTCCAAGTCCAAGTCCAAGTCCAAGTCCAAGTCCAAGTCCAAGTCCAAGTTCAAGTCCAAGTCAAAGTCCTAGTCCTGGTTCAAGCCCTAGTCAGAGTCCAGCTCTAGGTTCAACTCCAACTCCAACCCCAAATCCAACTCAAACTCCAACTCCAACTCCAACTCCAACTCCAACTCCAACTCCAACTCCAACTCCAACTCCAACTCCAACTCCAACTCCAACTCCAACTCCAACTCCAACTCCAACTCCAACTCCAACTCCAATTCCAACTCCAACTCCAACTACAACTCCAACTCCAACTCCAACTCCAACTCCAACTCCAACTACAACTCCAACTCCAACCCCAACTCCATCTCCAACTCCAAATCCAACTCCAACTCCAACTCCAACTCCAACTACAACTCCAAATCCAACTCCAAATCCAACTCCAACTCCAACTACAACTACACTTAAGTTAACACCGACACTGACACGTCCTTTCGGCACGAAGGATATCAAGACTGGATGAAACACGTCCGTTCAGTTCGACGGGTATCCTAAGACTGAAGCTGAAACCCTATATTAGAGGGATTTATATTATCAACTTTGTTGACAACATTGCTTGATGGAATCGCAACAAGTTCTTAAGATATTTTGAAGACCATGCAACACAGGTTGACAACATGATTTTCTTTGCGTTTAAATGATCTAACATCGGTGGTTGTCAACAATCCTGAACGATATGTTTATCTATGTAATCTCCCTTATTCACAATGGAACGACGACGAGGAAACGGTACGTGAACGGTATAGACAATAGAGCGTTTCTTGTCATCACGTCACGCCAAGAATTTGAAAAATTGAAAAAAGACGTCGTTGAAAATCCTCCGCATTGTGGATTGTGAATTGGGGGACGATTTTGGAAAACCTCTTTTAAGTTTTATTTTTTGTATATATAAATATAAGTAAATTGTAGTCATTTTTGAGGCTTGAAACTTAAACACAATACTGCTAAAGTATTTAGTTTCTCCCCTTACAATAACATCATCTACTCAAATATGGTCTGCGCTATAAAAAGATTTTTTAATTAATTTCTTTTGTCTGAAAAACCACCATTTTTGTTGATGAATATTCTTCTTGACTGCCCCTCAAAAAGCCAATTGAACAGAACTTTTTCAACCTTTTGGACCTTTTTTATACAAATTTGTTAGTTTTCGTTAATTTATTTATAGTCGTTCTTTTTTAAATTTTTTTATTTTTAGTCAAATGCTGGAAACAGATGGAAAATTTTCTATTTTTGAGAATTAAAAAAAAAAAAAACTAATTGTATTTTTTTGCCATTTCTTGTTTATTTTGTTATTTTTATGAGGCAAACAAAGTACCATTCATAATTGACATCTTTTTTCGTTTTTTTTTTAAGGGAGAAAGTGGGTACCTAACACTTTTTGTTTAAAGAAAGATTTTTACATGTCGTTTTCAGCATTTGACTAAAAATGAAAAAGAGCATTGAATATTAAAAAGAACATTTGTGCTTATCTACACAGAATTTTGAACGGAATTCACAATTTTTTTCAAAAATATTGACTAAAATTTTATTTCTTAAAAAATTTTCGCTAAAGAATTGAATATTAGTTTTAAAAAAAATTATAACTTCAACGTTTAAATTCCATTTCAAAATTTGGCCTTTAAAATGTTTTAAGAATTTCGTACCTACATATATAGGTAAATGATTTTTTCTTTTAAAGGTCTGCAATCATTTTAATTTCTTTTTTCTATCAAAAACTAAGATGGCATTCTTTTTCACCTCAAACTATCAATGAAGTTGTTTTAGCTGATTTAAACATGGAACTTCACGCTTTTTTTTCATTTTTGTCTCATAATTTGTATGACTTAATATTCAATTAAAATTATACCATTTAAAAATTAAAATAAAATGGTTCTATGGAAATTTTGAAATATCTCCCAAAATCATCATTCAAAGTTAAATTAATGTTGATACCTGGATAGGGCTTGAATAGACCTTTCCAGTAATGTGCGTCATGATTTAATTGATGAACTATGAAAAGACGTCGTTTTTTTATGAAAATTTTGAAATATCTCCTGAAAAAATCAATCAAAATAAAATTGGTTTCGATACCTGTATAGGGCTTGAACAGACCTTTGCAGTGATGTGCGTCATGATTTATTTGATTAACTTTGAAAAGACGTCGTTTTTCTAAACAAATTTTGAAATATCTCCTGCAAAAATTAATCAAAATAAAATTGGTTTCGATACCTGTATAGGGCTTGAACAGACCTTTCCAGTGATGTGCGTCATGATTTATTTGATTAGGTTTGAAAAAGCGTCGCTTTTCTAAGCAAATTTTGAAATATCTCCTGAAAAAATCAATCAAAATAAAATTAGATTCGATACCTGTATAGGGCTTGAACAGACCTTTGCAGTGATGTGCGTCATGATTTATTTGATTAACTTTGAAAAGACGTCGTTTTTTTATGAAAATTTTGAAATATCTCCTGAAAAAATCAATCACAATAAAATTGGTTTCGATACTTGTATAGGGCTTGAATGGACCTTTCCAGTGATGTGCGTCATGATTTATTTGATTAAGTTTGAAAAGACGTCGTTTTTCTAAGCAATTTTTGAAATAACTCCTGAAAAAATCAATCAAAATAAAATTAGTTTCGATACCTGTATAGGGCTTGAACAGACCTTTGCAGTGATGTGCGTCATGATTTATTTGATTAACTTTGAAAAGACGTCGTTTTTCTAAGCAAATTTTGAAATATCTCCTGCAAAAATCAATCAAAATAAAATAAGTTTCGATACCTGTATAGGGCTTGAACAGACGTTTCCAGTGATGTGCGTCATGATTTATTTGATTAACTTCGAAAAGACGTCGTTTTTCTAAGCAAATTTTGAAATATCTCCTGCAAAAATCAATCAAAATAAAATTAGTTTCGATACCTGTATAGGACTTGAATGGACCTTTGCAGTGATGTGCGTCATGATTTATTTGATTAAGTTTGAAAAGACGTCGTTTTTCTAAGCAAATTTTGAAATATCTCCTGCAAAAATCAATCAAAATAAAATTAGTTTCGATACCTGTATAGGGCTTGAACAGACCTTTGCAGTGATGTGCGTCATGATTTATTTGATTAACTTTGAAAAGACGTCGTTTTTCTAAGCAAATTTTGAAATATCTCCTGCAAAAATCAATCAAAATAAAATTAAATTCGATACCTGTATAGGACTTGAACAGACCTTTCCAGTGATGTGCGTCATGATTTATTTGATTAACTTTGAAAAGACGTCGTTTTTCTAAGCAAATTTTGAAATATCTCCTGCAAAAATCAATCAAAATAAAATTAGTTTCGATACCTGTATAGGACTTGAACAGACCTTTGCAGTGATGTGCGTCATGATTTATTTGATTAACTTTGAAAAGGCGTCGTTTTTCTAAGCAAATTTTGAAATATCTCCTGAAAAAATCAATCAAATTAAAATTAGATTCGATACCTGTATAGGGCTTGAACAGACCTTTCCATTGATGTGCGTCATGATTTATTTGATTAACTTTGAAAAGACGTCGTTTTTCTAAGCAAATTTTGAAATATCTCCTGAAAAAATCAATCAAAATAAAATTGGTTTCGATACCTGTATAGGGCTTGAATGGACCTTTCCAGTGATGTGCGTCATGATTTATTTGATTAACTTTGAAAAGACGTCGTTTTTCTATGCATATTTTGAAATATCTCCTGAAAAAATCAATCAAAATAAAATTGGTTTCGATACCTGTATAGGGCTTGAACAGACCTTTCCATTGATGTGCGTCATGATTTATTTGATTAACTTTGAAAAGACGTCGTTTTTCTAAGCAAAATTTGAAATATCTCCTGCAAAAATCAATCAAAATAAAATTAGTTTCGATACCTGTATAGGACTTGAACAGACCTTTCCAGTGATGTGCGTCATGATTTATTTGATTAACTTTGAAAAGACGTCGATTTTCTAAGCAAATTTTGAAATATCTCCTGCAAAAATCAATCAAAATAAAATTAGTTTCGATACCTGTATAGGACTTGAACAGACCTTTCCAGTGATGTGCGTCATGATTTATTTGATTAACTTTGAAAAGACGTTGTTTTTCTAAGCAAATTTTGAAATATCTCCTGCAAAAATCAATCAAAATAAAATTAGTTTCGATACCTGTATAGGACTTGAACAGACCTTTGCAGTGATGTGCGTCATGATTTATTTGATTAACTTTGAAAAGACGTCGTTTTTCTAAGCAAATTTTGAAATATCTCCTGAAAAAATCAATCAAAATAAAATTAGTTTCGATACCTGTATAGGGCTTGAACAGACCTTTGCAGTGATGTGCGTCATGATTTATTTGATTAACTTTGAAAAGACGTCGTTTTTCTAAGCAAATTTTGAAATATCTTCTGTAAAAATTAATCAAAATAAAATTGGTTTCGATACCTGTATAGGGCTTGAACAGACCTTTCCAGTGATGTGCGTCATGATTTATTTGATTAGGTTTGAAAAAGCGTCGCTTTTCTAAGCAAATTTTGAAATATCTCCTGAAAAAATCAATCAAAATAAAATTAGATTCGATACCTGTATAGGGCTTGAACAGACCTTTCCAGTGATATGCGTCATGATTTATTTGATTAACTTCGAAAAGACGTCGTTTTTCTAAACAAATTTTGAAATATCTCCTGCAAAAATCAATCAAAATAAAATTAGTTTCGATACCTGTATAGGACTTGAACAGACCTTTGCAGTGATGTGCGTCATGATTTATTTGAAAGACTTTGAAAAGACGTCGTTTTTCTAAGCAAATTTTGAAATATCTTCTGAAAAAATAAATCAAAATAAAATTGGTTTCGATACCTGTATAGGGCTTGAACAGACCTTTCCATTGATGTGCGTCATGATTTATTTGATTAACTTTGAAAAGACGTCGTTTTTCTATGCAAATTTTGAAATAACTCCTGAAAAAATCAATCAAAATAAAATTGGTTTCGATATCTGTATAGGGCTTGAACAGACCTTTCCAGTGATGTGCGTCATGATTTATTTGATCAACTTTGAAAAGACGTCGTTTTTCTATGCAAATTTTGAAATATCTCCTGAAAAAATCAATCAAAATAAAGTTAGTTTCAATACCTGTATAGGACTTGAACAGACCTTTGCAGTGATGTGCGTCATGATTTATTTGATTAACTTTGAAAAGACGTCGTTTTTCTAAGCAAATTTTGAAATATCTCCTGCAAAAATCAATCAAAATAAAATTAGTTTCGATACCTGTATAGGGCTTGAACAGACCTTTGCAGTGATGTGCGTCATGATTTATTTGATTAACTTTAAAAAGACGTCGTTTTTCTAAGCAAATTTTGAAATATCTCCTGAAAAAATCAATCAAAATAAAATTAATTTCAGTACCTGTATAGGGCTTGACAGCCCAAGTCCAAATCCAAATCTAATTCCAAGTCCAATTTCAAGTCCAAGTCCAAGTCCAAGTCCAAGTCCAAGTCCAAGTCCAAGTCCAAGTCCAAGTCCAAGTCCAAGTCCAAGTCCAAGTCCAAGTCCAAGTCCAAGTCCAAGTCCAAGTCCAAGTCCAAGTCCAAGTCCAAGTCCAAGTCCAAGTCCAAGTCCAAGTCCAAGTCCAAGTCCAAGTCCAAGTCCAAGTCCAAGTCCAAGTCCAAGTCCAAGTCCTAGTCCAAGTCCAAGTCCAAGTCCAAGTCCAAGTCCAAGTCCAAGTCCAAGTCCAAGTCCAAGTCCAAGTCCAAGTCCAAGTCCAAGTCCAAGTCCAAGTCCAAGTCAAAGGCCAAGTCCAAGTCCAAGTCCAAGTCCAAATCCAAGTCCAAGTCCAAGTCCAAGTCCAAGTCCAAGTCCAAGTCCAAGTCCAAGTCCAAGTCCAAGTCCAAGTCCAAGTCCAAGTTCAAGTCCAAGTCAAAGTCCTAGTCCTGGTTCAAGCCCTAGTCAGAGTCCAGCTCTAGGTTCAACTCCAACTCCAACCCCAAATCCAACTCAAACTCCAACTCCAACTCCAACTCCAACTCCAACTCCAACTCCAACTCCAACTCCAACTCCAACTCCAACTCCAACTCCAACTCCAACTCCAACTCCAACTCCAACTCCAACTCCAACTCCAACTCCAACTCCAACTCCAACTCCAACTCCAACTCCAACTCCAACCCCAACTCCAACTCCAACTCCAACTCCAACTCCAACTCCAACTCCAACTCCAACTCCAACTCCAACTCCAACTCCAACTCCAACTCCAACTCCAACTCCAATTCCAACTCCAACTCCAACTCCAACTACAACTCCAACTCCGACTCCAACTCCAACTCCAACTCCAACTACAACTCCAACTCCAACTACAACTACAACTCCAAATCCAACTACAACTCCAAATCCAACTCCAAATCCAACTCCAACTCCAACTACAACTACACTTAAGTTAACACCCACACTGACACGTCCTTTCGGCACGAAGGATATCATAAGACTGGATGAAACACGTCCGTTCAGTTCGACGGATATCCTAAGACTGAAGCTGAAGCCCTATATTAGAGGGATTTATATTATCAACTTTGTTGACAACATTGCTTGATGGAATCGCAACAAGTTTTTAAGATATTTTGAAGACCATGCAACACAGGTTGACAACATGATTTTCTTTGCGTTTAAATGATCTAACATCGGTGGTTGTCAACAATCCTGAACGATATGTTTATCCATGTAATCTCCCTTACTCACAATGCAACGACGATGAGGAAACGTGACGAGATCTCGTCGTTTATATCAAGCGACTTTAAAACACTTATAGCATAAGCGGGTATAGACAATAGAGCGTTTCTAGTCAGAATTTGAAAAATTGGAAAAAAGACGTCGTTGAAAATCCCTCCGCATTGTGGATTGTGAATTGGGGGACGATTTTGGAAAACCTCTTTTAAGTTTTATTTTTTGTATATATAAATATAAGTAAATTGTAGTCATTTTTGAGGCTTGAAACTTAAACACAATACTGCTAAAGTATTTAGTTTCTCCCCTTACAATAACATCATCTTCTCAAATATGGTTCTGCGCTATAAAAAGATTTTTTAATTAATTTCTTTTGTCTGAAAAACCACCATTTTTGTTGATGAATATTCTTCTTGACTGCCCCTTAAGAAACCAATTGAACAGAACTTTTTCAACCTTTTGGACCTTTTTTATACAAATTTGTTAGTTTTCGTTAATTTATTTATAGTCGTTCTTTTTTAAATTTTTTTATTTTTAGTCAAATGCTGGAAACAGATGGAAAATTTTCTATTTTTGAGAATTAAAAAAAAAAACTAATTGTATTTTTTTGCCATTTCTTGTTTATTTTGTTATTTTTATGAGGCAAACAAAGTACCATTCATAATTGACATCTTTTTTCGTTTTTTTTTTAAGGGAGAAAGTGGGTACCTAACACTTTTTGTTTAAAGAAAGATTTTTACATGTCGTTTTCAGCATTTGACTAAAAATGAAAAAGAGCATTGAATATTAAAAAGAACATTTGTGCTTGTCTACACAGAATTTTGAACGGAATTCACAATTTTTTTCAAAAATATTGACTAAAATTTTATTTCTTAAAAAATTTTCGCTAAAGAATTGAATATTAGTTTTAAAAAAAATTATAACTTCAACGTTTAAATTCCATTTCAAAATTTGGCCTTTAAAATGTTTTAAGAATTTCGTACCTACATATATAGGTAAATGATTTTTTCTTTTAAAGGTCTGCAATCATTTTAATTTCTTTTTTCTATCAAAAACTAAGATGGCATTCTTTTTTCACCTCAAACTATCAATGAAGTTGTTTTAGCTGATTTAAACATGGAACTTCACGCTTTTTTTTCATTTTTGTCTCATAATTTGTATGACTTAATATTCAATTAAAATTATACCATTTAAAAATTAAAATAAAATGGTTCTATGGAAACTTTGAAATATCTCCCAAAATCATCATTCAAAGTTAAATTAATGTTGATACCTGGATAGGGCTTGAATAGACCTTTCCAGTAATGTGCGTCATGATATAATTGATGAACTATGAAAAGACGTCGTTTTTTTAGGAAAATTTTGAAATATCTCCTGAAAAAATCAATCACAATAAAATTGGTTTCGATACTTGTATAGGGCTTGAATGGACCTTTCCAGTGATGTGCGTCATGATTTATTTGATTAAGTTTGAAAAGACGTCGTTTTTCTAAGCAATTTTTGAAATAACTCCTGAAAAAATCAATCAAAATAAAATTAGTTTCGATACCTGTATAGGGCTTGAACAGACCTTTGCAGTGATGTGCGTCATGATTTATTTGATTAACTTTGAAAAGACGTCGTTTTTCTAAGCAAATTTTGAAATATCTCCTGCAAAAATCAATCAAAATAAAATAAGTTTCGATACCTGTATAGGGCTTGAACAGACGTTTCCAGTGATGTGCGTCATGATTTATTTGATTAACTTCGAAAAGACGTCGTTTTTCTAAACAAATTTTGAAATATCTCCTGCCAAAATCAATCAAAATAAAATTAGTTTCGATACCTGTATAGGACTTGAACAGACCTTTGCAGTGATGTGCGTCATGATTTAATTGATGAACTATGAAAAGACGTCGTTTTTTTATGAAAATTTTGAAATATCTCCTGAAAAACTCAATCAAAATAAAATTGGTTTCGATACCTGTATAGGACTTGAACAGACCTTTCCAGTGATGTGCGTCATGATTTATTTGATTAAGTTTGAAAAGGCGTCGTTTTTCTATGCAAATTTTGAAATATCTCCTAAAGAAATCAATTAAAATAAAATAAGTTTCGATATCAGCATAGGGCTTGAATAGACCTTTCCCGTGATATGCGTCACGATTTATTTGAAAGACTTTGAAAAGACGTAATTTTTCTATGCAAATTTTGAAATATCTCCTAAAGAAATCAATCAAAATAAAATTAGTTTCGATATCAGCATAGGGCTTGAATAGACCTTTCCAGTGATGTGCGTCACGATTTATTTGAAAGACTTTGAAAAGACGTAATTTTTCTATAGAAATTTTGAAATATCTCCTAAAGAAATTAATCAAAATAAAATTAGTTTCGACATCAGCATAGGGCTTGAACAGACCTATCCAGTGATGTGCGTCATGATTTATTTGAAAGACTTTGAAAAGACGTAATTTTTCTATGCAAATTTTGAAATATCTCCTGAAAAAATCAATCAAAATTAAATAAGTTTCGATATCAGCATAGGGCTTGAATAGACCTTTCCAGTGATGTGCGTCATGATTTATTTGAAAGACTTTGAAAAGACGTAATTTTTCTATAGAAATTTTGAAATATCTCCTAAAGAAATCAATCAAAATAAAATTAGTTTCAATATAAGCATAGGGCTTGAAAAGACCTCTCCAGTGATGTGCGTCATGATTTATTTGATTAACTTTGAAAAGACGTTGTTTTTCTAAGCAAATTTTGAAATATCTCCTGCAAAAATCAATCAAAATAAAATTAGTTTCGATACCTGTATAGGGCTTGAACAGACATTTCCAGTGATGTGCCACATGATTTATTTGATTAACTTTGAAAAGACGTCGTTTTTCTAAGCAAATTTTGAAATATCTCCTGAAAAAATAAATCAAAATAAAATATGTTTCGATACCTGTATAGGGCTTGAACAGACCTTTCCAGTGATGTGCGTCATGATTTATTTGAATAACTTTGAAAAGACGTCGTTTTTCTAAGCAAATTTTGAAATATCTCCTGCAAAAATCAATCAAAATAAAATAAGTTTCCATACCTGTATAGGACTTGAACAGACCTTTGCAGTGATGTGCATCATGATTTATTTGATTAACTTTGAAAAGACGTCGTTTTTCTAAGCAAATTTTGAAATATCTCCTGCAAAAATCAATCAAAATAAAATTAGTTTCGATACCTGTATAGGGCTTGAACAGACCTTTGCAGTGATGTGCGTCATGATTTATTTGATTAACTTTAAAAAGACGTTGTTTTTCTAAGCAAATTTTGAAATATCTCCTGAAAAAATCAATCAAAATAAAATTAATTTCAGTACCTGTATAGGGCTTGACAGCCCAAGTCCAAATCCAAATCTAATTCCAAGTCCAATTTCAAGTCCAAGTCCAAGTCCAAGTCCAAGTCCAAGTCCAAGTCCAAGTCCAAGTCCAAGTCCAAGTCCAAGTCCAAGTCCAAGTCCAAGTCCAAGTCCAAGTCCAAGTCCAAGTCCAAGTCCAAGTCCAAGTCCAAGTCCAAGTCCAAGTCCAAGTCCAAGTCCAAGTCCAAGTCCAAGTCCAAGTCCAAGTCCAAGTCCAAGTCCAAGTCCAAGTCCAAGTCCAAGTCCAAGTCCAAGTCCAAGTCCAAGTCCAAGTCCAAGTCCAAGTCCAAGTCCAAGTCCAAGTCCAAGTCCAAGTCCAAGTCCAAGTCCAAGTCCAAGTCCAAGTCCAAGTCCAAGTCCAAGTCCAAGTCCAAGTCCAAGTCCAAGTCCAAGTCCAAGTCCAAGTCCAAGTCCAAGTCCAAGTCCAAGTCCAAGTACAAGTACAAGGCCAAGTCCAAGTCCAAGTAAAAGTCCAAGTCCAAGTCCAAGTCCAAGTCCAAGTCCAAGTCCAAGTCCAAGTCCAAGTCCAAGTCCAAGTCCAAGTCCAAGTCCAAGTCCAAGTCCAAGTCCAAGTCCAAGTCCTAGTCCAAGTCCAAGTCCAAGTCCAAGTCCAAGTCCAAGTCCAAGTCCAAGTCCAAGTCCAAGTCCAAGTCCAAGTCCAAGTCCAAGTCCAAGTCAAAGGCCAAGTCCAAGTCCAAGTCCAAGTCCAAGTCCAAATCCAAGTCCAAGTCCAAGTCCAAGTCCAAGTCCAAGTCCAAGTCCAAGTCCAAGTTCAAGTCCAAGTCAAAGTCCTAGTCCTGGTTCAAGCCCTAGTCAGAGTCCAGCTCTAGGTCCAACTCCAACTCCAACCCCAAATCCAACTCAAACTCCAACTCCAACTCCAACTCCAACTCCAACCCCAACTCCAACTCCAACTCCAACTCCAACTCCAACTCCAACTCCAACTCCAATTCCAACTCCAACTCCAACTCCAACTACAACTCCAACTCCGACTCCAACTCCAACTCCAACTCCAACTACAACTACAACTACAACTCCAACTCCAACCCCAACTCCAACTCCATCTCCAACTCCAAATCCAACTCCAACTCCAACTCCAACTACAACTCCAAATCCAACTCCAAATCCAACTCCAACTCCAACTCCAACTACAACTACACTTAAGTTAACACCGACACTGACACGTCCTTTCGGCACGAAGGATATCAAGACTGGATGAAACACGTCCGTTCAGTTCGACGGATATCCTAAGACTGAAGCTGAAGCCCTATATTAGAGGGATTTATATTATCAACTTTGTTGACAACATTGCTTGATGGAATCGCAACAAGTTTTTAAGATATTTTGAAGACCATGCAACACAGGTTGACAACATGATTTTCTTTGCGTTTAAATGATCTAACATCGGTGGTTGTCAACAATCCTGAACGATATGTTTATCCATGTAATCTCCCTTATTCACAATGGAACGACGACGAGGAAACGGTACGTGAACGGTATAGACAATAGAGCGTTTCTCGTCATCACGTCACGCCAAGAATTTGAAAAATTGAAAAAAGACGTCGTTGAAAATCCCTCCGCATTGTGGATTGTGAATTGGGGGACGATTTTGGAAAACCTCTTTTAAGTTTTATTTTTTGTATATATAAATATAAGTAAATTGTAGTCATTTTTGAGGCTTGAAACTTAAACACAATACTGCTAAAGTATTTAGTTTCTCCCCTTACAATAACATCATCTACTCAAATATGGTCTGCGCTATAAAAAGATTTTTTAATTAATTTCTTTTGTCTGAAAAACCACCATTTTTGTTGATGAATATTCTTCTTGACTGCCCCTCAAAAAGCCAATTGAACAGAACTTTTTCAACCTTTTGGACCTTTTTTTATACAAATTTGTTAGTTTTCGTTAATTTATTTATAGTCGTTCTTTTTTAAATTTTTTTATTTTTAGTCAAATGCTGGAAACAGATGGAAAATTTTCTATTTTTGAGAATTAAAAAAAAAAAACTAATTGTATTTTTTTGCCATTTCTTGTTTATTTTGTTATTTTTATGAGGCAAACAAAGTACCATTCATAATTGACATCTTTTTTCGTTTTTTTTTTAAGGGAGAAAGTGGGTACCTAACACTTTTTGTTTAAAGAAAGATTTTTACATGTCGTTTTCAGCATTTGACTAAAAATGAAAAAGAGCATTGAATATTAAAAAGAACATTTGTGCTTGTCTACACAGAATTTTGAACGGAATTCACAATTTTTTTCAAAAATATTGACTAAAATTTTATTTCTTAAAAAATTTTCGCTAAAGAATTGAATATTAGTTTTAAAAAAAATTATAACTTCAACGTTTAAATTCCATTTCAAAATTTGGCCTTTAAAATGTTTTAAGAATTTCGTACCTACATATATAGGTAAATGATTTTTTCTTTTAAAGGTCTGCAATCATTTTAATTTCTTTTTTCTATCAAAAACTAAGATGGCATTCTTTTTTCACCTCAAACTATCAATGAAGTTGTTTTAGCTGATTTAAACATGGAACTTCACGCTTTTTTTCATTTTTGTCTCATAATTTGTATGACTTAATATTCAATTAAAATTATACCATTTAAAAATTAAAATAAAATGGTTCTATGGAAACTTTGAAATATCTCCCAAAATCATCATTCAAAGTTAAATTAATGTTGATACCTGGATAGGGCTTGAATAGACCTTTCCAGTAATGTGCGTCATGATTTAATTGATGAACTATGAAAAGACGTCGTTTTTTTATGAAAATTTTGAAATATCTCCTGAAAAAATCAATCACAATAAAATTGGTTTCGATACTTGTATAGGGCTTGAATGGACCTTTCCAGTGATGTGCGTCATGATTTATTTGATCAGCTTTGAAAAGACGTCGTTTTTCTAAGCAATTTTTGAAATAACTCCTGAAAAAATCAATCAAAATAAAATTAGTTTCGATACCTGTATAGGGCTTGAACAGACCTTTGCAGTGATGTGCGTCATGATTTATTTGATTAACTTTGAAAAGACGTCGTTTTTCTAAGCAAATTTTGAAATATCTCCTGCAAAAATCAATCAAAATAAAATAAGTTTCGATACCTGTATAGGGCTTGAACAGACGTTTCCAGTGATGTGCGTCATGATTTATTTGATTAAGTTTGAAAAGGCGTCGTTTTTCTATGCAAATTTTGAAATATCTCCTAAAGAAATCAATTAAAATAAAATAAGTTTCGATATCAGCATAGGGCTTGAATAGACCTTTCCCGTGATATGCGTCACGATTTATTTGAAAGACTTTGAAAAGACGTAATTTTTCTATGCAAATTTTGAAATATCTCCTAAAGAAATCAATCAAAATAAAATTAGTTTCGATATCAGCATAGGGCTTGAATAGACCTTTCCAGTGATGTGCGTCATGATTTATTTGAAAGACTTTGAAAAGACGTAATTTTTCTATAGAAATTTTGAAATATCTCCTAAAGAAATTAATCAAAATAAAATTAGTTTCGACATCAGCATAGGGCTTGAACAGACCTATCCAGTGATGTGCGTCATGATTTATTTGAAAGACTTTGAAAAGACGTAATTTTTCTATGCAAATTTTGAAATATCTCCTGAAAAAATCAATCAAAATTAAATAAGTTTCGATATCAGCATAGGGCTTGAATAGACCTTTCCAGTGATGTGCGTCATGATTTATTTGAAAGACTTTGAAAAGACGTAATTTTTCTATAGAAATTTTGAAATATCTCCTAAAGAAATCAATCAAAATAAAATTAGTTTCAATATAAGCATAGGGCTTGAAAAGACCTCTCCAGTGATGTGCGTCATGATTTATTTGATTAACTTTGAAAAGACGTTGTTTTTCTAAGCAAATTTTGAAATATCTCCTGCAAAAATCAATCAAAATAAAATTAGTTTCGATACCTGTATAGGGCTTGAACAGACCTTTCCAGTGATGTGCGTCATGATTTATTTGAATAACTTTGAAAAGACGTCGTTTTTCTAAGCAAATTTTGAAATATCTCCTGCAAAAATCAATCAAAATAAAATAAGTTTCCATACCTGTATAGGACTTGAACAGACCTTTGCAGTGATGTGCATCATGATTTATTTGATTAACTTTGAAAAGACGTCGTTTTTCTAAGCAAATTTTGAAATATCTCCTGCAAAAATCAATCAAAATAAAATTAGTTTCGATACCTGTATAGGGCTTGAACAGACCTTTGCAGTGATGTGCGTCATGATTTATTTGATTAACTTTAAAAAGACGTTGTTTTTCTAAGCAAATTTTGAAATATCTCCTGAAAAAATCAATCAAAATAAAATTAATTTCAGTACCTGTATAGGGCTTGACAGCCCAAGTCCAAATCCAAATCTAATTCCAAGTCCAATTTCAAGTCCAAGTCCAAGTCCAAGTCCAAGTCCAAGTCCAAGTCCAAGTCCAAGTCCAAGTCCAAGTCCAAGTCCAAGTCCAAGTCCAAGTCCAAGTCCAAGTCCAAGTCCAAGTCCAAGTCCAAGTCCAAGTCCAAGTCCAAGTCCAAGTCCAAGTCCAAGTCCAAGTCCAAGTCCAAGTCCAAGTCAAAGTCCAAGTCCAAGTCCAAGTCCAAGTCCAAGTCCAAGTCCAAGTCCAAGTCCAAGTCCAAGTCCAAGTCCAAGTCCAAGTCCAAGTCCAAGTCCAAGTCCAAGTCCAAGTCCAAGTCCAAGTCCAAGTCCAAGTCCAAGTCCAAGTCCAAGTCCAAGTCCAAGTCCAAGTCCAAGTCCAAGTCCAAGTCCAAGTCCAAGTCCAAGTCCAAGTCCAAGTCCAAGTCCAAGTACAAGTACAAGGCCAAGTCCAAGTCCAAGTAAAAGTCCAAGTCCAAGTCCAAGTCCAAGTCCAAGTCCAAGTCCAAGTCCAAGTCCAAGTCCAAGTCCAAGTCCAAGTCCTAGTCCAAGTCCAAGTCCAAGTCCAAGTCCAAGTCCAAGTCCAAGTCCAAGTCCAAGTCCAAGTCCAAGTCCAAGTCCAAGTCCAAGTCCAAGTCCAAGTCCAAGTCCAAGTCCAAGTCCAAGTCAAAGGCCAAGTCCAAGTCCAAGTCCAAGTCCAAGTCCAAATCCAAGTCCAAGTCCAAGTCCAAGTCCAAGTCCAAGTCCAAGTCCAAGTCCAAGTCCAAGTTCAAGTCCAAGTCAAAGTCCTAGTCCTGGTTCAAGCCCTAGTCAGAGTCCAGCTCTAGGTCCAACTCCAACTCCAACCCCAAATCCAACTCAAACTCCAACTCCAACTCCAACTCCAACTCCAACCCCAACTCCAACTCCAACTCCAACTCCAACTCCAACTCCAACTCCAATTCCAACTCCAACTCCAACTCCAACTACAACTCCAACTCCGACTCCAACTCCAACTCCAACTCCAACTACAACTACAACTACAACTCCAACTCCAACCCCAACTCCAACTCCATCTCCAACTCCAAATCCAACTCCAACTCCAACTCCAACTACAACTCCAAATCCAACTCCAAATCCAACTCCAACTCCAACTCCAACTACAACTACACTTAAGTTAACACCGACACTGACACGTCCTTTCGGCACGAAGGATATCAAGACTGGATGAAACACGTCCGTTCAGTTCGACGGATATCCTAAGACTGAAGCTGAAGCCCTATATTAGAGGGATTTATATTATCAACTTTGTTGACAACATTGCTTGATGGAATCGCAACAAGTTTTTAAGATATTTTGAAGACCATGCAACACAGGTTGACAACATGATTTTCTTTGCGTTTAAATGATCTAACATCGGTGGTTGTCAACAATCCTGAACGATATGTTTATCCATGTAATCTCCCTTATTCACAATGGAACGACGACGAGGAAACGGTACGTGAACGGTATAGACAATAGAGCGTTTCTCGTCATCACGTCACGCCAAGAATTTGAAAAATTGAAAAAAGACGTCGTTGAAAATCCCTCCGCATTGTGGATTGTGAATTGGGGGACGATTTTGGAAAACCTCTTTTAAGTTTTATTTTTTGTATATATAAATATAAGTAAATTGTAGTCATTTTTGAGGCTTGAAACTTAAACACAATACTGCTAAAGTATTTAGTTTCTCCCCTTACAATAACATCATCTACTCAAATATGGTCTGCGCTATAAAAAGATTTTTTAATTAATTTCTTTTGTCTGAAAAACCACCATTTTTGTTGATGAATATTCTTCTTGACTGCCCCTCAAAAAGCCAATTGAACAGAACTTTTTCAACCTTTTGGACCTTTTTTTATACAAATTTGTTAGTTTTCGTTAATTTATTTATAGTCGTTCTTTTTTAAATTTTTTTATTTTTAGTCAAATGCTGGAAACAGATGGAAAATTTTCTATTTTTGAGAATTAAAAAAAAAAAACTAATTGTATTTTTTTGCCATTTCTTGTTTATTTTGTTATTTTTATGAGGCAAACAAAGTACCATTCATAATTGACATCTTTTTTCGTTTTTTTTTTAAGGGAGAAAGTGGGTACCTAACACTTTTTGTTTAAAGAAAGATTTTTACATGTCGTTTTCAGCATTTGACTAAAAATGAAAAAGAGCATTGAATATTAAAAAGAACATTTGTGCTTGTCTACACAGAATTTTGAACGGAATTCACAATTTTTTTCAAAAATATTGACTAAAATTTTATTTCTTAAAAAATTTTCGCTAAAGAATTGAATATTAGTTTTAAAAAAAATTATAACTTCAACGTTTAAATTCCATTTCAAAATTTGGCCTTTAAAATGTTTTAAGAATTTCGTACCTACATATATAGGTAAATGATTTTTTCTTTTAAAGGTCTGCAATCATTTTAATTTCTTTTTTCTATCAAAAACTAAGATGGCATTCTTTTTTCACCTCAAACTATCAATGAAGTTGTTTTAGCTGATTTAAACATGGAACTTCACGCTTTTTTTCATTTTTGTCTCATAATTTGTATGACTTAATATTCAATTAAAATTATACCATTTAAAAATTAAAATAAAATGGTTCTATGGAAACTTTGAAATATCTCCCAAAATCATCATTCAAAGTTAAATTAATGTTGATACCTGGATAGGGCTTGAATAGACCTTTCCAGTAATGTGCGTCATGATTTAATTGATGAACTATGAAAAGACGTCGTTTTTTTATGAAAATTTTGAAATATCTCCTGAAAAAATCAATCACAATAAAATTGGTTTCGATACTTGTATAGGGCTTGAATGGACCTTTCCAGTGATGTGCGTCATGATTTATTTGATCAACTTTGAAAAGACGTCGTTTTTCTAAGCAATTTTTGAAATAACTCCTGAAAAAATCAATCAAAATAAAATTAGTTTCGATACCTGTATAGGGCTTGAACAGACCTTTGCAGTGATGTGCGTCATGATTTATTTGATTAACTTTGAAAAGACGTCGTTTTTCTAAGCAAATTTTGAAATATCTCCTGCAAAAATCAATCAAAATAAAATAAGTTTCGATACCTGTATAGGGCTTGAACAGACGTTTCCAGTGATGTGCGTCATGATTTATTTGATTAAGTTTGAAAAGGCGTCGTTTTTCTATGCAAATTTTGAAATATCTCCTAAAGAAATCAATTAAAATAAAATAAGTTTCGATATCAGCATAGGGCTTGAATAGACCTTTCCCGTGATATGCGTCACGATTTATTTGAAAGACTTTGAAAAGACGTAATTTTTCTATGCAAATTTTGAAATATCTCCTAAAGAAATCAATCAAAATAAAATTAGTTTCGATATCAGCATAGGGCTTGAATAGACCTTTCCAGTGATGTGCGTCATGATTTATTTGAAAGACTTTGAAAAGACGTAATTTTTCTATAGAAATTTTGAAATATCTCCTAAAGAAATTAATCAAAATAAAATTAGTTTCGACATCAGCATAGGGCTTGAACAGACCTATCCAGTGATGTGCGTCATGATTTATTTGAAAGACTTTGAAAAGACGTAATTTTTCTATGCAAATTTTGAAATATCTCCTGAAAAAATCAATCAAAATTAAATAAGTTTCGATATCAGCATAGGGCTTGAATAGACCTTTCCAGTGATGTGCGTCATGATTTATTTGAAAGACTTTGAAAAGACGTAATTTTTCTATAGAAATTTTGAAATATCTCCTAAAGAAATCAATCAAAATAAAATTAGTTTCAATATAAGCATAGGGCTTGAATAGACCTCTCCAGTGATGTGCGTCATGATTTATTTGATTAACTTTGAAAAGACGTTGTTTTTCTAAGCAAATTTTGAAATATCTCCTGCAAAAATCAATCAAAATAAAATTAGTTTCGATACCTGTATAGGGCTTGAACAGACATTTCCAGTGATGTGCCACATGATTTATTTGATTAACTTTGAAAAGACGTCGTTTTTCTAAGCAAATTTTGAAATATCTCCTGAAAAAATAAATCAAAATAAAATATGTTTCGATACCTGTATAGGGCTTGAACAGACCTTTCCAGTGATGTGCGTCATGATTTATTTGAATAACTTTGAAAAGACGTCGTTTTTCTAAGCAAATTTTGAAATATCTCCTGCAAAAATCAATCAAAATAAAATTAGTTTCCATACCTGTATAGGACTTGAACAGACCTTTGCAGTGATGTGCGTCATGATTTATTTGATTAACTTTGAAAAGACGTCGTTTTTCTAAGCAAATTTTGAAATATCTCCTGAAAAAATCAATCAAAATAAAATTAGTTTCGATACCTGTATAGGGCTTGAACAGACCTTTGCAGTGATGTGCGTCATGATTTATTTGATTAACTTTAAAAAGACGTCGTTTTTCTAAGCAAATTTTGAAATATCTCCTGAAAAAATCAATCAAAATAAAATTAATTTCAGTACCTGTATAGGGCTTGACAGCCCAAGTCCAAATCCAAATCTAATTCCAAGTCCAATTTCAAGTCCAAGTCCAATTTCAAGTCCAAGTCCAAGTCCAAGTCCAAGTCCAAGTCCAAGTCCAAGTCCAAGTCCAAGTCCAAGTCCAAGTCCAAGTCCAAGTCCAAGTCCAACTCCAAGTCCAAGTCCAAGTCCAAGTCCAAGTCCAAGTCCAAGTCCAAGTCCAAGTCCAAGTCCAAGTCCAAGTCCAAGTCCAAGTCCAAGTCCAAGTCCAAGTACAAGTCCAAGGCCAAGTCCAAGTCCAAGTAAAAGTCCAAGTCCAAGTCCAAGTCCAAGTCCAAGTCCAAGTCCAAGTCCAAGTCCAAGTCCAAGTCCAAGTCCAAGTCCAAGTCCAAGTCCAAGTCCAAGTCCAAGTCCAAGTCCAAGTCCAAGTCCAAGTCCAAGTCCAAGTCCAAGTCCAAGTCCAAGTCCAAGTCCAAGTCCAAGTCCAAGTCCAAGTCCAAGTCCAAGTCCAAGTCCAAGTCCAAGTCCAAGTCCAAGTCCAAGTCCAAGTCCAAGTCCAAGTCCAAGTCCAAGTCCAAGTCCAAGTCCAAGTCCAAGTCCAAGTCCAAGTCCAAGTCCAAGTCCAAGTCCAAGTCCAAGTCCAAGTCCAAGTCCAAGTCCAAGTCCAAGTCCAAGTCCAAGTCCAAGTCCAAGTCCAAGTCCAAGTCCTAGTCCAAGTCCAAGTCCAAGTCCAAGTCCAAGTCCAAGTCCAAGTCCAAGTCCAAGTCCAAGTCCAAGTCCAAGTCCAAGTCCAAGTCCAAGTCAAAGGCCAAGTCCAAGTCCAAGTCCAAATCCAAGTCCAAGTCCAAGTCCAAGTCCAAGTCCAAGTCCAAGTCCAAGTCCAAGTTTAAGTCCAAGTCAAAGTCCTAGTCCTGGTTCAAGCCCTAGTCAGAGTCCAGCTCTAGGTCCAACTCCAACTCCAACCCCAAATCCAACTCCAACTCCAACTCCAACTCCAACTCCAACTCCAACTCCAACTCCAATTCCAACTCCAACTCCAACTCCAACTACAACTCCAACTCCGACTCCAACTCCAACTCCAACTACAACTACAACTCCAACTCCAACCCCAACTCCAACTCCAACTCCATCTCCAACTCCAACTCCAACTCCAACTCAAACTCCAACTCCAACTCCAACTCCAACTCCAACTTCAAGTCCAACTTTAACTTAACTTTACTCAACTTAACTTAACCGACTGACACGTCTTTTCACCACGAACGTTACCGTAAGACTGGCTGAGACACGTCCGTTCAGTTCGACGGATATCTTAAGACTGAAGCCTGTTCAGTGCTGCAATATTGTTTACAATAAAATATCATACAATGCTCTGATTTTTTTTTATACGAGAGTAAAAGTTATAATATCCATAAAAAACATCAACAAAAATTTATTATTAAAAAAATTCCCTAAAAAAATTATTGAAAATAAAAAATTAATTGTGAACTTTATCATAAATTTTTTTATAGAATTTTCTTTATAGAATTTTGAACACTCAAAATCTTTAAATATTCACTAAAAACTTGAATGTTTTTTTGTTATTGCTCATTTAAATAACTAATAAATAAATCTAGTTTACTAGTATCTTTTATCGACGTAAGCTGTTTTTAAAAATTCAATGCCAAATGTTTTTCAAATAGTAGTTAATTTTTTAATATTTGTATCCAAACTGATATTACTGCACCTAACTATTTACCCTAGTGTCTTTGAATGGCTATTTTTCCTAGGCCAAGCCTTCAAATTTAATGTGGTTTCCAGTGCTGAGTAGAAAATTAAGCCACCTTTTCAAAAATGATAGAAAATAATTTTTTTTAAGGTCTGGTTGGTATAATATTTGCATCCGAAGCGACTTTACCAGATTTTAACGATTTTCTGCCCCCAACGACCTACCCTAATGTCCTTGGATGGCGATATTTCGGAAACAAAGCCTTCAAGAAGGTAAAAATAGAAAAAAGATGTTATTGAAATTTCCCAGAGCTTCAAGTGATATTCGAATATTTGTGTTTAGCCTGTTTTCTGTCGCTCTGATAAGTTTTAGAGTTTTGTATTTTTAAAATAAAACTGTTGTGTTTCAATAAATTTGATTTTATTACGTGTCTTGCTTTGGAAATTTCTCAAAACAATGAGCTTTTAATTTTAGCAAGGTTAAAAAGATGTATTTAATTATTTATATGTGGTTAGTTCACAATATAGTAATTAACATTAATTTTACTTTAATTTTATATGGATTTAATTGAAATAACAAGTAATTCAAATAAATAATTATAAGTCGCCAACATTCTCCATCCTGGTGAACGATGTTCGCAAGGCCCTATATATATTTGAGCCGGCCCTGGTGATCGACTCCATTGAAATAGTGTCCTTACGGCACTTTCAAAAATTGTCTTTGCTTTCTTAGGTGCATGTGAAAAAAAGAACATACATAAGAAAACAAGAAAACAAATACAAGGGCAAAAGGTACAACTAAATACGCTTATACATCATCAACACCATTGATGTTTCGTTTCCTTTTCAGAAATTCCATCCAAAACAGTTAACCCATTGAGCAAGTTAATGCAACGATTTTCTTGGTGTTGGTTGCCGGTCAATGAATTCGCCGTGGTCGAGTTCTTAACGATCATAATCATGTTAAATTTCATAAATGTTCGGAATATCATTGATGGCGGTCGTGCGTGCGCCCCGTCGGTGGGTGATTTTTTTATTCGGTTTAAAAAAAAAAGTGTAAGGTTCGTGTTCGGTTTTAAATGAAAGTGTCGTTCGGGATGTGAAAAAAAAATTAAATATATTAAGGGTATTCATGCAACTTCGTAAAACCCTAGATAAGTTTACAAATTGGATAAGTTTTAACTTTTGGTTAATGAACTGTCAAGTTTTGTATGGGAAATGATTTACACAATTTGGTTGAACTTATCAAAGGATTTTGTTGAGTAAAATTAACCAAACTGGTTTAACTTATACAAACGTCATTGTGACTCTTATTCTGATTGAATTACCTAGCATTTAATCAAATGTTTAAAAAAGGTCGTTCATGCAAACTTTGCGTAAAAATATCATTTTACACAATTTGTAAACTTACGACGTTTCATGAATACCCTTATTGTCTAATCAGTAGTGCGGTTACTGATTCTCTTATTTGATTTATTTTTATTTAATTCAATTTATTTATGCGAAGAGTGAAAGCGATTGCAATTATCAATTATAAGTGCATAATCTTAAGTGTATTGTGAAGTGAAGTGATGTGTAATGTGTGGTTAGGTAGTTCCTGATGCTGCTGCTTATCCTGCATATAGCGCAGGTGGATTGGTTGATGAGTATCTTTTTAATTTTTTTTATTGCAATATTAATTTATTTTTATTGATTTGAATTTATTTAATTTTTTTTATTTATTTTCCTTTATATTGTTAACTTTCAATTGAAAGTTTTTGTAATTGGTCCGATTTGTCGAATCGAAAATTTTGACTTGTCTTCACGTTTGGAGCTAGCTCCCTAGAATTGGAATTCATGATTTTTAGAGAGATTTCTGTTTCTGTGCGAACGTTCGTACGTTCGTACATTTGTACGTTCCTTCACTTTTTTTCTATAACCATATCTCAAGAACGAATGAAGATATCAACTTGAAATACATTTTATTTTGTAGATAGAAATTTCAATATGTGCAAAAAGGACTTTAAAAAAAATTCAATGAGCAGTTTTTTTACAATAACAATTTCAAAAAACCCTTGTTAAGTTTCTTTAGTCTCGTATATCTCAAGAACAAATGATGCTAGTGACTTCGAGTTGATTTAATGTTACGCATATTAACGTATTAAAGAATTGGTGAGATTATAAAAACATATCAACTTATTGTTTTTTTTTAATAAGAAAAAGCTGTTAAACATTTTTGAAAAAAGTGGTTTTTCACAAACATCTTGAGAACAAGCAATGATGTTGGCTTGGGGTTAATTTGATTTTACAGACTTGTTTATAATCAATAATTTATAGGATCTGCAAGAAACATTCACCAAAAAGTTTTTTTTAACCAAAAAAGTTGTTTTTTGTCTAAAAACAACAAGAAACTGTTCCAAAACCGATGAAATTTATTTGTTAGTCGAGAGATAGCATAGATTTGTTATAGGTCGGTTTATGGTACCAGTTTTCGTTTTGAGGGTTACGACGCGAATTAGTTCATCGGTTCCGGGATGTTTCGGTGATTCTGGCTAATATCATGACCAGGCGTGCATTTTTGAGTTGGGCACATTGAGTACTTCTTTTGTGTATTTGATTAAGGATACGAGTATTGCAGCTGCACATAGTTTAAGTCGAGGTAGACCTATCGTTTTCAGTTCACCTACTTTTGTTTTCGAAAAAAGTAAGTGAATATGAATGTTATCTGCGCTGTAAAGCACACACAGCACACCATGGCACTATAAGACTTCGCAGCTGCGTCGCTGAAGCCATGCACTTCCATTAATTTTTGTGTTGTGTGTTTTTTATCCACCTTGGGATTTAAATGTTTTGTATGATGGGCAGTTCTCTTTGAATCGCTTGCCATCGTTCTTTCAGCCTCCTGCCATCACCATTTTTGTGTAAGCCCCCTACATGGGGCTTGAATAGACATTCTATATGATATGCGCCATGACTGATTTGATTAGTATTGAAATATCTTCAATTTCCAATGCAAATTTTGAAATATCTCCTAAAGAAATCAATCAAAATAAAATAATTTTCGATATCAGCAAATCCCTTGAAAAGACCTATTCAGTGATGTATGTCATGATTTATTTGAAAGACTTTGAAAAGACGTCGTATTTCTATGCAAATTTTGAAATATCTCCTAATGAAATCAATTAAAATAAAATAAGTTTCGATATCAGCATAGGGCTTGAATAGACCTTTCCCGTGATATGCGTCATGATTTATTTGAAAGACTTTGAAAAGACGTAATTTTTCTATGCAAATTTTGAAATATCTCCTAAAGAAATCAATCAAAATAAAATTAGTTTCGATATCAGCATAGGGCTTGAATAGACCTTTCCAGTGATGTGCGTCATGATTTATTTGATTAACTTTGAAAAGACGTCGTTTTTCTAAACAAATTTTTAAATAACTCCTGAAAAAATCAATCGAAATAAAATTAGTTTCGATACCTGTATAGGACTTGAACAGACCTTTGCAGTGATGTGCGTCGTGATTTATTTGATTAACTTTGAAAAGACGTCGTTTTTCTTAGCAAATTTTGAAATATCTCCTGAAAAATTCAAACAAAATAAAATTAGATTCGATACCTGTATAGTGCTTGAACAGACATTTCCAGTGATGTGCGTCATGATTTATTTGATTAACTTTGAAAAGACGTCGTTTTTCTAAGCAAATTTTGAAATATCTCCTGCAAAAATCAATCAAAATAAAATTAGTTTCGATACCTGTATAGGGCTTGAATAGATCTTTCCAATGATGTGCGTCATGATTTATTTGATTAACTTTGAAAAGACGTCGTTTTTCTAAGCAAATTTTGAAATATCTCCTGCAAAAATCAATCAAAATAAAATTAGTTTCGATACCTGTATAGGACTTGAACAGACGTTTGCAGTGATGTGCGTCATGATTTATTTGATTAACTTTGAAAAGACGTCGTTTTTCTAAACAAATTTTTAAATAACTCCTGAAAAAATCAATCGAAATAAAATTAGTTTCGATACCTGTATAGGACTTGAACAGACCTTTGCAGTGATGTGCGTCGTGATTTATTTGATTAACTTTGAAAAGACGTCGTTTTTCTTAGCAAATTATGAAATATCTCCTGAAAAATTCAAACAAAATAAAATTAGATTCGATACCTGTATAGTGCTTGAACAGACATTTCCAGTGATGTGCGTCATGATTTATTTGATTAACTTTGAAAAGACGTCGTTTTTCTAAGCAAATTTTAAAATATCTCCTGCAAAAATCAATCAAAATAAAATTAGTTTCGATACCTGTATAGGGCTTGAATAGATCTTTCCAATGATGTGCGTCATGATTTATTTGATTAACTTTGAAAAGACGTCGTTTTTCTAAGCAAATTTTGAAATATCTCCTGCAAAAATCAATCAAAATAAAATTAGTTTCGATACCTGTATAGGACTTGAACAGACGTTTGCAGTGATGTGCGTCATGATTTATTTGATTAACTTTGAAAAGACGTCGTTTTTCTAAGCAAATTTTGAAATATCTTCTGAAAAAATTAATCAAAATAAAATTAGTTTCGATACCTGTATAGGGCTTGAACAGACCTTTGCAGTGATGTGCGTCATGATTTATTTGATTAACTTTGAAAAGACGTCGTTTTTCTAAGCAAATTTTGAAATATCTCCTGCAAAAATCAATCAAAATAAAATTAGTTTCGATACCTGTATAGGACTTGAACAGACCTTTGCAGTGATGTGCGTCATGATTTAATTGATGAACTATGAAAAGACGTCGTTTTTTTATGAAAATTTTGAAATATCTCCTGAAAAAATCTATCAAAATAAAATTGGTTTCAATACCTGTATAGGGCTTGAATGGACCTTTCCAGTGATGTGCGTCATGATTTATTTGATCAACTTTGAAAAGACGTCGTTTTTCTAAGCAATTTTTGAAATAACTCCTGAAAAAATAAATCAAAATAAAATTAGTTTCAATACCTGTATAGGACTTGAACAGATGTTTCCAGTGATGTGCGTCATGATATATTTGATTAACTTTGAAAAGACGTCGTTATTCTAAGCAAATTTTGAAATATCTCCTGCAAAAATCAATCAAAATAAAATATGTTTCGATACCTGTATAGGAATTGAACAGACCTTTCCAGTGATGTGCGTCATGATTTAATTGATGAACTATGAAAAGACGTCGTTTTTTTATGAAAATTTTGAAATATCTCCTGAAAAAATCAATCAAAATAAAATTGGTTTCGATACCTGTATAGGGCTTGAATGGACCTTTCCAGTGATGTGCGTCATGATTTATTTGATCAACTTTGAAAAGACGTCGTTTTTTAAGCAAATTTTGAAATAACTCCTGAAAAAATCAATCAAAATAAAATTAGTTTCGATACCTGTATAGGGCTTGAACAGACCTTTGCAGTGATGTGCGTCATGATTTATTTGATTAACTTTGAAAAGACGTCGTTTTTCTAAGCAAATTTTGAAATATCTCCTGCAAAAATCAATCAAAATAAAATTAGTTTCGATACCTGTATAGGACTTGAACAGACCTTTGCAGTAATGTGCGTCATGATTTATTTGATTAACTTTGAAAAGGCGTCGTTTTTCTAAGCAAAATTTGAAATATCTTCTGAAAAAATTAATCAAAATAAAATTGGTTTCGATACCTGTATAGGACTTGAACAGACCTTTGCAGTGATGTGCGTCATGATTTAATTGATGAACTATGAAAAGACGTCGTTTTTTTATGAAAATTTTGAAATATCTCCTGAAAAAATCAATCAAAATAAAATTGGTTTCGATACCTGTATAGGGCTTGAATGGACCTTTCCAGTGATGTGCGTCATGATTTATTTGATCAACTTTGAAAAGACGTCGTTTTTCTAAGCAATTTTTGAAATAACTCCTGAAAAAATAAATCAAAATAAAATTAGTTTCGATACCTGTATAGGACTTGAACAGACGTTTCCAGTGATGTGCGTCATGATTTATTTGATTAACTTTGAAAAGACGTCGTTTTTCTAAGCAAATTTTGAAATATCTCCTGCAAAAATCAATCAAAATAAAATTGGTTTAGATTCCTGTATAGGGCTTGAACAGACCTTTGCAGTGATGTGCGTCATGATTTATTTGATTAACTTTGAAAAGACGTCGTTTTTCTAAGCAAATTTTGAAATATCTCCTGCAAAAATCAATCAAAATAAAATTAGTTTCGATACCTGTATAGGGCTTGAACAGACCTTTGCAGTGATGTGCGTCATGATTTATTTGATTAACTTTGAAAAGACGTCGTTTTTCTAAGCAAATTTTGAAATATCTCCTGCAAAAATCAATCAAAATAAAATTAGTTTCGATACCTGTATAGGACTTGAACAGACCTTTGCAGTAATGTGCGTCATGATTTATTTGATTAAGTTTGAAAAGGCGTCGTTTTTCTAAGCAAATTTTGAAATATCTCCTGAAAAAATCAATCAAAATAAAATTAGTTTCGATACCTGTATAGGGCTTGAACAGACCTTTGCAGTGATGTGCGTCATGATTTATTTGATTAACTTTGAAAAGACGTCGTTTTTCTAAGCAAATTTTGAAATATCTCCTGCAAAATTGAACACACCTTTGCAGTGATGTGCGTCATGATTTATTTGATTAAGTTTGAAAAGGCGTCGTTTTTCTAAGCAAATTTTGAAATATCTCCTGAAAAAATCAATCAAAATAAAATTAGTTTCGATACCTGTATAGGACTTGAACAGACCTTTGCAGTAATGTGCGTCATGATTTATTTGATTAACTTTGAAAAGGCGTCGTTTTTCTAAGCAAAATTTGAAATATCTTCTGAAAAAATTAATCAAAATAAAATTGGTTTCGATACCTGTATAGGGCTTGAACACACCTTTGCAGTGATGTGCGTCATGATTTATTTGATTAAGTTTGAAAAGGCGTCGTTTTTCTAAGCAAATTTTGAAATATCTCCTGAAAAAATCAATCAAAATAAAATTAGTTTCGATACCTGTATAGGGCTTGAACAGACCTTTGCAGTGATGTGCGTCATGATTTATTTGATTAACTTTGAAAAGACGTCGTTTTTCTAAGCAAATTTTGAAATATCTCCTGCAAAAATCAATCAAAATAAAATAAGTTTCGATACCTGTATAGGGCTTGAACAGACCTTTGCAGTGATGTGCGTCATGATTTATTTGATAAACTTTGAAAAGACGTCGTTTTTCTAAGCAAATTTTGAAATATCTCCTGCAAAAATCAATCAAAATAAAATTGGTTTCGATACCTGTATAGGGCTTGAACAGACCTTTGCAGTGATGTGCGTCATGATTTATTTGATTAACTTTGAAAAGATTTCGTTTTTCTAAGCAAATTTTGAAATATCTCCTGCAAAAATCAATCAAAATAAAATTAGTTTCGATACCTGTATAGGGCTTGAACAGACCTTTTCAGTGATGTGCGTCATGATTTATTTGATTAACTTTGAAAAGACGTCGTTTTTCTATGCAAATTTTGAAATATCTCCTGAAAAAATCAATCAAAATAAAATTAGTTTCGATACCTGTATAGGGCTTGAACAGACCTTTGCAGTGATGTGCGTCATGATTTATTTGATTAACTTTGAAAAGACGTCGTTTTTCTAAGCAAATTTTGAAATATCTTCTGAAAAAATTAATCAAAATAAAATTGGTTTCGATACCTGTATAGGACTTGAACAGACCTTTGCAGTGATGTGCGTCATGATTTATTTGATTAACTTTGAAAAAGCGTCGTTTTTCTAAGCAAATTTTGAAATATCTCCTGAAAAAATCAATCAAAATAAAATTGGTTTCGATACCTGTATAGGGCTTGAACAGACCTTTGCAGTGATGTGCGTCATGATTTATTTGATTAACTTTGAAAAGACTTCGTTTTTCTAAGCAAATTTTGAAATATCTCCTGCAAAAATCAATCAAAATAAAATTAGTTTCGATACCTGTATAGGGCTTGAACAGACCTTTTCAGTGATGTGCGTCATGATTTATTTGATTAACTTTGAAAAGACGTCGTTTTTCTATGCAAATTTTGAAATATCTCCTGAAAAAATCAATCAAAATAAAATTAGTTTCGATACCTGTATAGGGCTTGAACAGACCTTTGCAGTGATGTGCGTCATGATTTATTTGATTAACTTTGAAAAGACGTCGTTTTTCTAAGCAAATTTTGAAATATCTCCTGAAAAAAATCAATCAAAATAAAATTAGTTTCGATACCTGTATAGGGCTTGAACAGACCTTTCCATTGATGTGCGTCATGATTTATTTGATTAACTTTGAAAAGACGTCGTTTTTCTATGCAAATTTTGAAATATCTCCTGAAAAAATCAATCAAAATAAAATTAGTTTCGATACCTGTATAGGGCTTGAACAGACCTTTGCAGTGATGTGCGTCATGATTTATTTGATTAACTTTGAAAAGACGTCGTTTTTCTAAGCAAATTTTGAAATATCTTCTGAAAAAATTAATCAAAATAAAATTGGTTTCGATACCTGTATAGGGCTTGAACACACCTTTGCAGTGATGTGCGTCATGATTTATTTGATTAAGTTTGAAAAGGCGTCGTTTTTCTAAGCAAATTTTGAAATATCTCCTGAAAAAATCAATCAAAATAAAATTAGTTTCGATACCTGTATAGGGCTTGAACAGACCTTTGCATTGATGTGCGTCATGATTTATTTGATTAACTTTGAAAAGACGTCGTTTTTCTTAGCAAATTTTGAAATATCTCCTGAAAAAATCAATCAAAATAAAATTAGTTTCAATACCTGTATAGGGCTTGAACAGACCTTTGCAGTGATGTGCGTCATGATTTATTTGATTAACTTTGAAAAGACGTCGTTTTTCTTAGCAAATTTTGAAATATCTCCTGAAAAAATCAATCAAAATAAAATTAGTTTCGATACCTGTATAGGGCTTGAACACACCTTTGCAGTGATGTGCGTCATGATTTATTTGATTAAGTTTGAAAAAACGTCGTTTTTCTAAGCAAATTTTGAAATATCTCCTGAAAAAATCAATCAAAATAAAATTAGTTTCGATACCTGTATAGGGCTTGAACAGACCTTTCCAGTGATGTGCGTCATGATTTATTTGATTAACTTTGAAAAGACGTCGTTTTTCTTAGCAAATTTTGAAATATCTCCTGAAAAAATCAATCAAAATAAAATTAGTTTCAATACCTGTATAGGGCTTGAACAGACCTTTGCAGTGATGTGCGTCATGATTTATTTGATTAACTTTGAAAAGACGTCGTTTTTCTTAGCAAATTTTGAAATATCTCCTGAAAAAATCAATCAAAATAAAATTAGTTTCAGTACCTGTATAGGGCTTGACAGCCCAAGTCCTAATCCAAATCTAATTCCAAGTCCAATTTCAAGTCCAAGTCCAAGTCCAAGTCCAAGTCCAAGTCCAAGTCCAAGTCCAAGTCCAAGTCCAAGTCCAAGTCCAAGTCCAAGTCCAAGTCCAAGTCCAAGTCCAAGTCCAAGTCCAAGTCCAAGTCCAAGTCCAAGTCCAAGTCCAAGTCCAAGTCCAAGTCCAAGTCCAGGTCCAAGTCCAAGTCCAAGTCCAAGTCCAAGTCCAAGTCCAAGTCCAAGTCCAAGTCCAAGTCCAAGTCCAAGTCCAAGTCCAAGTCCAAGTCCAAGTCCAAGTCCAAGTCCAAGTCCAAGTCCAACTCCTAGTCCAAGTCCAAGTCCAAGTCCAAGTCCAAGTCCAAGTCCAAGTCCAAGTCCAAGTCCAAGTCCAAGTCCAAGTCCAAGTCCAAGTCCAAGTCCAAGTCCAAGTCCAAGTCCAAGTCCAAGTCCAAGTCCAAGTCCAAGTCCAAGTCCAAGTTCAAGTCCAAGTTCAAGTCCAAGTCCAAGTCCAGGTCCAAGTCCAAGTCCAAGTCCAAGTCCAAGTCCAAGTCCAAGTCCAAGTCCAAATCCAAGTCCAAGTCCAAGTCCAAATCCAAATCCAAGTCCAAGTCCAAGTCCAAGTCCAAGTCCAAGTCCAAGTCCAAGTCCAAGTCCAGGTCCAGGTCCAGGTCCAAGTCCAAGTCCAAGTCCAAGTCCAAGTCCAAGTCCAAGTCCAAGTCCCAGTCCAAGTCCCAGTCCAAGTCCAAGTCCAAATACAAGTCCAAGTCCAAGTCCAAGTCCAAGTCCAAGTCCAAGTCCAAGTCCAAGTCCAAGTCCAAGTCCAAGTCCAAGTCCAAGTCCAAGTCCAAGTCCAAGTCCAAGTCCAAGTCCAAGTCCAAGTCCAAGTCCAAGTCCAAGTCCAAGTCCAAGTCCAAGTCCAAGTCCAAGTCCAAGTCCAAGTCCAAGTCCAAGTCCAAGTCCAAGTCCAAGTCCAAGTCCAAGTCCAAGTCCAAGTCCAAGTCCAAGTCCAAGTCCAAGTCCAAGTCCAAGTCCAAGTCCAAGTCCAAGTCCAAATCCAAGTCTAAGTCCAAGTCCAAGTCCAAGTCCAAGTCCAAGTCCAAGTCCAAGTCCAAGTCCAAGTCCAAGTCCAAGTCCAAGTCCAAGTCCAAGTCCAAGTCCAAGTCCAAGTCCAAGTCCAAGTCCAAGTCCAAGTCCAAGTCCAAGTCCAAGTCCAAGTCCAAGTCCAAGCCCAAGTTCAAGTCCAAGTCCGAGTCCAAGTCCAAGTCCAAGTCCAAGTCCAAGTCCAAGTCCAAGTCCAAGTTTCCAAGTCCAAGTGTCCAAGTCCAAGTCCAAGTCGAAGTCCAAGTCGAAGTCCAAGTCCAAGTCCAAGTCCAAGTCCAAGTCTAAGTCCAAGTCCAAGTCCAAGTCCAAGTCCAACTTAACTTAACTTAACTTAACTTGACTTAACTTAACTTAACTTAACTTAACTTAACTTAACTTATCTTAACTTAACTTAACTTAACTTAACTTAACTTAACTTAACTTAACTTAATTCTACTTAACTCTACTTAACTTTACTTAACTTAACTTAACTTAACTTAACTTAACTTAACTTAACTTAACTTAACTTAACTTAACTTAACTTAACTTAACTTAACTTAACTTAACTTAACTTAACTTAACTTAACTTAACTTAACTTAACTTAACTTAACTTAACTTAACTTAACTTAACTTAACTTAAATTAACTTAACTTAACTTAACTTAAAAAAAAATAAAAAAAAAAACACGTGAAACACGTCCGTTCAGTTCGACGGATATCTTAAGACTGAAGTGCTGCCATATTGTTCACAATAAATTATCATACAATGCGCAGATTTCTATCATACGAAACATTTCTATCATATCATTGTATATAGAATCTATAGTACTATCAGGAGCCAATTTTTTTAATTTTCATAGGCCGACGACAGTCGGCGCTAACATCTGTCTTTGATATTTGAGAATTGAGATAGAAGGAAAATTTAAAAGCAGAATGAATGAGAAGAAAGAGAGGGTTGTACTCGTATTATTTAGATTTTCGCAACATTAATGGGACAAAGTGAGACTAATGAATCTGTTGTGAGGACAATGGTAACGAAGGAAATAAAAATAATAAAATTGTTTTCTATGACTTTATTGTTTTTGCATATTAGCTTGAGGTTGGTATGTTTATAGATTTATGCATACTACATGCAGTATGTATGTATGTAGATTATATTTCGTTTACAATTTAAATTTTGATATTCAAATCTTGGGTATTTGTTTTGAGATTTTTAATTTCTGTAGCAATGTTGCTTCTTTTCACTACATCTATGCAGGAATTATTTGAAGACAGTTTCCGATATTTCTATAGGATATCTGATCGTTTTCCAAAATTTTTTTATAATCTTATGATAACAGTCCTAGGTTTACCATAACTGAATTACTGGCTTAAAATAATGCAAAATACTTATTTCTTACAAAAAAATTATTAATCATAATAGTTTGGATTTTATTTTGGATTTTCATCGCTTATAGTCGCTGTAAAGCTTAAGGCATTTAGAGCGAACGTCAAATGTAAGTAAACACTAATAATTTCTGGAGTTACATGGAATTTAAACCAAAATATAAACGCTCAAAATAAAGAGTAGGTAGGTACGTAACTATGTTTAGTTTTTTGTAAGGAAAAAATCACTAGTTTTAATTTTGATATTTTTGTTTCGGTCTATTGCTATTGTATAAAGCTTTTTTTTACTGTTGGGATGCATTTTTTTTATTTTGCCCATATTTTTTTGTTTAAATTTCATGTAACTCCATGAATAATGTTTTGACACCCACCGTAGATATTGAAAGTATACAAGAAAAAATCATACTGGAGGGGATTGTATTTCCATCTCTTGCTTATGGAATAAAATATATAAAAAAACAACTACTTACAGTAGTTTTTGGAAAGCCAGAAGTCCATTCTTACAAGGTTTATTTTCTAGTAAAGTTCTTTTCAGAAACACCTTCGGTTAAAATTGTTTCAAACTTAAATTTATGAAAAAAGTGGGTTTTTAACATACATGAGTAGGTACTTTCTATGAACGGTTTTCCATTTTAAATATTGTTTTTTTGTTTATTGATGTCGGTAAGAACGAGGGAAAATACATCTTTTTCTTGTTTACTTTCAATCTACATACCCTGCGTTGAATTTGGGCAGATCGCGATTACAAATTAATAAGCCAATTTAATTAAAGCGACTTAGGGGATAAAAAGAATAATCTGAAAAAATTAGAGAATTTTTTGTCCTTCATTTGAAATATATGTTTATGTATGTATTTACATGTACATGTGGCGGAGGACTCTGAGGAAATTTTATGGCAGGAACCGTTATTTTTAGTTCCAAAGTTGGGCAGAATCACCAAAGATATACAGACTTGTTGGACCCACTTCTTTCGCCTTCCTCATCACTATTAGGTATATGACAAGTCTGATCAAAATCTTGCCAAAAAAGGTCTTGTAGTTAAAAAAAGTAGGCATATAAAAAATGTAAAATTAACTTAAAAAAACTAAAGAAGTAAACTAATTAAATTCAAACCTTGGCACTATGGAAGGATGTAAGAGAACTCAAGCGAAACGACACCCTTAGTGTAAATATTGTTAAAAAGCTAAAGCTGCCCTTAAAAATTATATAAAAAAATAAAAGAGAGAAAATTCATAATATGATGGTTTCTTTTATAATATTTTAACAAGGAAAGTCTATAAGAACTAAATTCTTTTTAGTCAACAGCCATATCGGTTTAAATCGTCTAAATTTTTTTAGGTTTTCATTGGTATTTCCCAGTGGGAACTCGTTTATTTTATTCATCTAGTAAAATCATTAACATTGGTAGTGTGTTTTCTAATCAAATCTTATCAAATCTAATCTAATTTAGAATAAAATAGAAACAAAAAGAAGTTCTGTTTCAAATTAAAAGTTATATTTGCGTTTGTGTTCAGGTAATGTTCCATTGAGAATTTGTAGTCACAAACAATTCACAAAAGATGAACTGATGAACTTGTACATTACTTTTCAACAGTTTTAGTAGCAAATATAAAAAATATTTGTTTTAATTATTTGTGGCAAAAAGTTATTTGAATTAATTTGCAATTTTTCTTAAATCTTATAAATACGTACAACCATGGTTTGGTACTTGACTTAGAATTAAAAAGAGCACTGAAAACAGAAACAATATACATTTTTAATAAAATAAGTTTTGAGTTATTTTTCTACTTTGTTTTGTTTTCATTTAAGTTTAAAAGTTACAGTAATGCCAGTCAGTACACCCAGATTGTTGGATTTTCCAACCAAAATGATTGAAACAAATAGCTTTGGTGGTAAAAATGGTAGGAAAACATTCTTCGTAGGATTTATGGTGGGAAAATATTTCAAGTCTTTTTTTTGCGGGAGATTAGTGGTCATTCGGATCGGTGTATATTCTTTTTGAAGAATATCCCACAAATGAAGTGAAGTTTTTTTGACTTTTGAACTTCACTATTTTGAAGTGTTGTATGGAAACGAAAAAAAAAGACAAAACAGAAATTTGTTGCACATTTTACATCGCCAATAGTTTTTTTCCAACAACATGTACTGTCTTTGCAAGTTGCAAACTTCAAGTTAAATTTACACATTCTATTCTAATTCTAATTTTTAATATAACGCTACAGCCACATGTTTTGTTCTGTTGGTAAGCGTAAGCGCTCACGAGCATTATTAATTTTTATCATGCAATTTTGTTATTTTACTGTTTTTATGAATTTGTTTGTTATCTCCGGTTCATGTT
The DNA here is from genome assembly GCA_946251815.1 of Dasysyrphus albostriatus. Classification (NCBI taxonomy): domain Eukaryota; kingdom Metazoa; phylum Arthropoda; class Insecta; order Diptera; family Syrphidae; genus Dasysyrphus; species Dasysyrphus albostriatus. The sequence goes on along the minus strand of OX276336.1, from coordinate 34,592,675 downwards.
ATATTGATTCTCTAAAAGAAAGCCACTGTGAACTATATCCAACAAAATTAGAATTTATAGTCACAAAATAAATTAAAAATCCTTTTGTATTTCATTACTTGGTGGTTGTTTATTTTTTTGTTGGTTTTAAGGACTTATAGGGTGCAAGATGCAAGATGCAAGATATGGGTGACAGCGAGATAGGTATAATATGTAATGTATGTATATGTTTTGTGTGTAAGTGTATAGTTAACCATAGGCTTATGAGTATTTTTGTGTAGTTTTGCGTATTTTTGATAAGCTTTGTTTTTTGATTTTTGGTTAGTACATGTGGCACAAGGTCATGAAATAAAAAAACACGTAGGTATGTATAAAATATAAATAAATACCTTTTCGGAAATATTTGCAATACTTCTTGATATATTTTTTTTTCTTGTTTTAAGAATTGTACCTGCATGGGTGTACAAAGATTTCACTTGTAGGGGGGTGCTGTATACCAAAAACCAACTCTTTATTTCCTTTCAAATCAATGTAGGTATCTTTATGTATTTCTTTGTTCACAAGGGATCATTTAAAGCAGTTTTTCAAGTTTTAAAAGTCCTAAGGAAATTTTTCGTTTGTTTTGTCATAGTTTCGAAATTAAAACTAAAAAAATAACCTAAGACTTTTACTTATATTATAAAATGGAAAAAAGGAGATTTTGTTTTGCAGAGGGACACAAATTTTAATAATATTTCAGAGCTTGACTGCCCCTCAAAAAGCCAATTGAACAGAAATTTTTCAACCTTTTGCACCTTTTTTTATACAAATTTGTTAGTTTTCGTTAATTTACTTATACTCGTTCTTTTTTTATTTTTATTCAAATGCTGGAAACAGATGGAAAATTTTCTATTTTTGATAATTAAAAAAAAAGAACTAATTGTATGTTTTTGCCATTTCTTGTTTATTTTGTTATTTTTACGAGGCAATGTGGGTACCTAACAGCTTTTGTTTAAAGAAAGATTTTTACATGTCGTTTTCAGCATTTGACTAAAAATGAAAAAGAGCATTGAATATTAAAAAGAACATTTGTGCTTGTCTACACAGAATTTTGAACGGAATTCACAATTTTTTTCAAAAATATTGACTAAAATTTTATTTCTTAAAAAATTTTCGCTAAAGAATTGAATATTAGTTTTAAAAAAAATTATAACTTCAACGTTCCATTTCAAAATTTGGCCTTTAAAATGTTTTAAGAATTTCGTACCTACATATATAGGTAAAAGATTTTTTCTTTTAAAGGTCTGCAATCATTTTAATTTTTTTTTCTATCAAAAACTAAGATGGCATTCTTTTTTCACCTCAAACTATCAATGAAGTTGTTTTAGCTGATTTAAACATGGAACTTCACGCTTTTTTTCATTTTTGTCTCATAATTTGTATGACTTAATATTCAATTAAAATTATACCATTTAAAAATTAAAATAAAATGGTTCTATGGAAATTTTGAAATATCTCCCAAAATCATCATTCAAAGTTAAATTAATGTTGATACCTAGATAGGGCTTGAATAGACCTTTCCAGTAATGTGCGTCATGATTTAATTGATGAACTATGAAAAGACGTGGTTTTTTTATGAACATTTTGAAATATCTCCTGAAAAAATGTATCAAAATAAAATTGGTTTCGATACCTGTATAGGGCTTGAATGGACCTTTCCAGTGATGTGCGTCATGATTTATTTGATCAACTTTGAAAAGACGTCGTTTTTCTAAGCAAATTTTGAAATATCTCCTGCAAAAATCAATCAAAATAAAATTAGTTTTGATACCTGTATAGGACTTGAACAGACCTTTGCAGTGATGTGCGTCATGATTTATTTGATTAACTTTGAAAAGACGTCGTTTTTCTAAGCAAATTTTGAAATATCTCCTGCAAAAATCAATCAAAATAAAATTAGATTCGATACCTGTATAGGACTTGAACAGACCTTTGCAGTGATGTGCGTCATGATTTATTTGATTAACTTTGAAAAGACGTCGTTTTTCTATGCATATTTTGAAATATCTCCTGAAAAAATCAATCAAAATAAAATTGGTTTCGATACCTGTATAGGGCTTGAACAGACCTTTCCATTGATGTGCGTCATGATTTATTTGATAAACTTTGAAAAGACGTCGTTTTTCTAAGCAAATTTTGAAATATCTCCTGCAAAAATCAATCAAAATAAAATTAGTTTCGATACCTGTATAGGACTTGAACAGACCTTTGCAGTGATGTGCGTCATGATTTATTTGATTAACTTTGAAAAGACGTCGTTTTTCTAAGCAAATTTTCAAATATCTCCTGCAAAAATCAATCAAAATAAAATTAGTTTCGATACCTGTATAGGACTTGAACAGACCTTTCCAGTGATGTGCGTCATGATTTATTTGATTAACTTTGAAAAGACGTTGTTTTTCTAAGCAAATTTTGAAATATCTCCTGCAAAAATCAATCAAAATAAAATTAGTTTCGATACCTGTATAGGACTTGAACAGACCTTTGCAGTGATGTGTGTCATGATTTATTTGATTAACTTTGAAAAGACGTCGTTTTTCTAAGCAAATTTTGAAATATCTCCTGAAAAAATCAATCAAAATAAAATTAGTTTCGATACCTGTATAGGGCTTGAACAGACCTTTGCAGTGATGTGCGTCATGATCTATTTGATTAACTTTGAAAAGACGTCGTTTTTCTAAGCAAATTTTGAAATATCTTCTGTAAAAATTAATCAAAATAAAATTGGTTTCGATACCTGTATAGGACTTGAACAGACCTTTCCAGTGATGTGCGTCATGATTTATTTGATTAACTTTGAAAAGACGTCGTTTTTCTAAGCAAATTTTGAAATATCTTCTGAAAAAATTAATCAAAATAAAATTAGTTTCGATACCTGTATAGGGCTTGAACAGACCTTTGCAGTGATGTGCGTCATGATTTATTTGATTAACTTTGAAAAGACGTCGTTTTTCTATGCAAATTTTGAAATATCTTCTGAAAAAAGCAATCAAAATAAAATTAGTTTCGATACCTGTATAGGGCTTGAGCAGACCTTTCCAGTGATGTGCGTCATGATTTATTTGATTAACTTTGAAAAGACGTCGTTTTTCTTAGCAAATTTTGAAATAACTCCTGAAAAAATCAATCAAAATAAAATTAATTTCAGTACCTGTATAGGGCTTGACAGCCCAAGTCCAAATCCAAATCTAATTCCAAGTCCAATTTCAAGTCCAAGTCCAAGTCCAAGTCCAAGTCCAAGTCCAAGTCCAAATCCAAGTCCAAGTCCAAGTCCAAGTCCAAGTCCAAGTCCAAGTCCAAGTCCAAGTCCAAGTCCAAGTCCAAGTCCAAGTCCAAGTCCAAGTCCAAGTCCAAGTCCAAGTCCAAGTCCAAGTCCAAGTCCAAGTCCAAGTCCAAGTCCAAGTCCAAGTCCAAGTCCAAGTCCAAGTCCAAGTCCAAGTCCAAGTCCAAGTCCAAGTCCAAGTCCAAGTCCAAGTCCGAGTCCAAGTCCAAGTCCAAGTCCAAGTCCAAGTCCAAGCCCAAGTCCAAGTCCAAGTCCAAGTCCAAGTCCAAGTCCAAGTCCAAGTCCAAGTCCAAGTCCAAGTCCAAGTCCAAGTCCAAGTCCAAGTCCAAGTCCAAGTCCAAGTCCAAGTCCAAGTCCAAGTCCAAGTCCAAGTCCAAGTCCAAGTCCAAGTCCAAGTCCAAGTCCAAGTCCAAGTCCAAGTCCAAGTCCAAGTCCAAGTCCAAGTCCAAGTCCAAGTCCAAGTCCAAGTCCAAGTCCAAGTCCAAGTCCAAGTCCAAGTCCAAGTCCAAGTCCAAGTCCAAGTCCAAGTCCCAGTCCAAGTCCAAGTCCAAGTCCGAGTCCAAGTCCAAGTCCAAGTCCAAGTCCAAGTCCAAGTCCAAGTCCAAGTCCAAGTCCAAGTCCAAGTCCAAGTCCAAGTCCAAGTCCAAGTCCAAGTCCAAGTCCAGGTCCAAGTCCAAGTCCAAGTCCAAGTCCAAGTCCAAGTCCAAGTCCAAGTCCAAGTCCAAGTCCAAGTCCAAGTCCTAGTCCTGGTTCAAGCCCTAGTCAGAGTCCAGCTCTAGGTCCAACTCAAACTCCAACTCCAACTCCAACTCCAACTCCAACTCCAACTCCAACTCCAACTCCAACTCCAACTCCAACTCCAACTCCAACTCCAACTCCAACTCCAACTCCAACTCAAACTCAAACTCCAACTCCAACTACAACTACAACTCCAACTCCAACTCCAACTCCAACTCCAACTCCAACTCCAACTCCAACTCCAACTACAACTCCAACTCCAACTCCAACTCCAACTCCAACTCCAACTCCAACTCCAACTCCAACCCCAACTCCAACTCCAACTCCAACTCCAACTCCAACTCCAACTCCAACTCCAACTCCAACTCCAACTCCAACTCCAACTCCAACTCCAACTCCAACTACAACTCCAAATCCAACTGCAACTCCAACTCCAACTACAACTACACTTAAGTTAACACCGACACTGACACGTCCTTTCGGCACGAAGGATATCATAAGACTGGATGAAACACGTCCGTTCAGTTCGACGGATATCCTAAGACTGAAGCTGAAGCCCTATATTAGAGGGATTTATATTATCAACTTTGTTGACAACATTGCTTGATGGAATCGCAACAAGTTTTTAAGATATTTTGAAGACCATGCAACACAGGTTGACAAGATGATTTTCTTTGCGTTTAAATGATCTAACATCGGTGGTTGTCAACAATCCTGAACGATATGTTTATCCATGTAATCTCCCTTATTCACAATGGAACGACGACGAGGAAACGGTACGTGAACGTGACGAGATCTCTTCGTTTATATCAAGTGACTTTAAAACACTTATAGCATAAGCGGGTATAGACAATAGAGCGTTTCTCGTTATCACGTCACGCCAAGAATTTGAAAAATTGAAAAAAGACGTCATTGAAAATCCCTCCGCATTGTGGATTGTGAATTGGGGGACGATTTTGGAAAACCTCTTTTAAGTTTTATTTTTTGTATATATAAATATAAGTAAATTGTAGTCATATTTGAGGCTTGAAACTTAAACACAATACTGCTAAAGTATTTAGTTTCTCCCCTTACAATAATATCATCTTCTCAAATATGGTTCTGCGCTATAAAAAGATTTTTTAATTAATTTCTTTTGTCTGAAAAACCACCATTTTTGTTGATGAATATTCTTCTTGACTGCCCCTCAAAAAGCCAATTGAACAGAACTTTTTCAACCTTTTGGACCTTTTTTTATACAAATTTGTTAGTTTTCGTTAATTTATTTATAGTCGTTCTTTTTTAAATTTTTTTTATTTTTAGTCAAATGCTGGAAACAGATGGAAAATTTTCTATGTTTGAGAATAAAAAAAAAAAAAACTAATTGTATTTTTTTGCCATTTCTTGTTTATTTTGTTATTTTTATGAGGCAAACAAATATTCATAATTGACATCTTTTTTCGTTTTTTTTTTAAGGGAGAAAGTGGGTACCTAACACTTTTTGTTTAAAGAAAGATTTTTACATGTCGTTTTCAGCATTTGACTAAAAATGAAAAAGAGCATTGAATATTAAAAAGAACATTTGTGCTTGTCTACACAGAATTTTGAACGGAATTCACAATTTTTTTCAAAAATATTGACTAAAATTTTATTTCTTAAAAAATTTTCGCTAAAGAATTGAATATTAGTTTTAAAAAAAATTATAACTTCAACGTTCCATTTCAAAATTTGGCCTTTAAAATGTTTTAAGAATTTCGTACCTACATATATAGGTAAAAGATTTTTTCTTTTAAAGGTCTGCAATCATTTTAATTTTTTTTTTCTATCAAAAACTAAGATGGCATTCTTTTTTCACCTCAAACTATCAATGAAGTTGTTTTAGCTGATTTAAACATGGAACTTCACGCTTTTTTTTCATTTTTGTCTCATAATTTGTATGACTTAATATTCAATTAAAATTATACCATTTAAAAATTAAAATAAAATGGTTCTATGGAAATTTTGAAATATCTCCCAAAATCATCATTCAAAGTTAAATTAATGTTGATACCTGGATAGGGCTTGAATAGACCTTTCCAGTAATGTGCGTCATGATTTAATTGATTAACTTTGAAAAGACGTCGTTTTTCTAAGCAAATTTTGAAATATCTCCTGAAAAAATCCATCAAAATAAAATTAGTTTCGATACCTGTATAGGGCTTGAATGGACCTTTGCAGTGATGTGCGTCTTGATTTATTTGATTAACTTTGAAAAGACGTCATTTTTCTTAGCAAATTTTGAAATATCTCCTGCAAAAATCAATCAAAATAAAATTAGTTTCGATACCTGTATAGGACTTGAACAGACCTTTGCTGTGATGTGCGTGATGATTTATTTGATTAACTTTGAAAAGACGTCGTTTTTCTAAGCAAATTTTGAAATATCTTCTGAAAAAATTAATCAAAATAAAATTGGTTTAGATTCCTGTATAGGGCTTGAACAGACCTTTCCAGTGATGTGCGTCATGATTTATTTGATTAAGTTTGAAAAAACGTCGTTTTTCTAAGCAAATTTTGAAATATCTCCTGAAAAAATCAATCAAATTAAAATTGGTTTCGATACCTGTATAGGGCTTGAATGGACCTTTCCAGTGATGTGCGTCATGATTTATTTGATTAACTTTGAAAAGACGTCGTTTTTCTAAGCAAATTTTGAAATATCTCCTGAAAAAATCAATCAAAATAAAATTAGTTTCGATACCTGTATAGGGCTTGAACAGACGTTTCCAGTGATGTGCATCATGATTTATTTGATTAACTTTGAAAAGACGTCATTTTTCTAAGCAAATTTCGAAATATCTCCTGCAAAAATCAATCAAAATAAAATTAGTTTCGATACCTGTATAGGGCTTGAACAGACCTTTCCAGTGATGTGCGTCATGATTTATTTGATTAACTTTGAAAAGACGTCGTTTTTCTAAGCAAATTTTGAAATATCTCCTGCAAAAATCAATCAAAATAAAATAAGTTTCGATACCTGTATAGGACTTGAACAGACCTTTGCAGTGATGTGCGTCATGATTTATTTGATTAACTTTGAAAAGACGTCATTTTTCTAAGCAAATTTTGAAATATCCTGCAAAAATCAATCAAAATAAAATTAGTTTCGATACCTGTATAGGACTTGAACAGACCTTTGCAGTGATGTGCGTCATGATTTATTTGATTAAGTTTGAAAAGACGTCGTTTTTCTAAGCAAATTTTGAAATATCTCCTGCAAAAATCAATCAAAATAAAATTAGTTTCGATACCTGTATAGGGCTTGAACAGACCTTTCCAGTGATGTGCATCATGATTTATTTGATTAACTTTGAAAAGACGTCGTTTTTCTAAGCAAATTTTGAAATATCTCCTGCAAAAATCAATCAAAATAAAATTGGTTTCAATACCTGTATAGGACTTGAACAGACCTTTGCAGTGATGTGCGTCATGATTTATTTGATTAACTTTGAAAAGACGTCGTTTTTCTAAGCAAATTTTGAAATATCACCTGCAAAAATCAATCAAAACAAAATTAGTTTCGATACCTGAATAGGGCTTGAACAGGCCTTTCCAGTGATGTGCGTCATGATTTATTTGATTAACTTTGAAAAGACGTCGTTTTTCTAAGCAAATTTTGAAATATCTCCTGCAAAAATCAATCAAAATAAAATTGGTTTCAATACCTGTATAGGACTTGAACAGACCTTTCCAGTGATGTGCGTCATGATTTATTTGATTAACTTTGAAAAGACGTCGTTTTTCTAAGCAAATTTTGAAATATCACCTGCAAAAATCAATCAAAATAAAATTAGTTTCGATACCTGTATAGGACTTGAACAGACCTTTTCAGTGATATGCGTCATGATTTATTTGATTAACTTCGAAAAGACGTCGTTTTTCTAAGCAAATTTTGAAATATCTCCTGCAAAAATCAATCAAAATAAAATTAGTTTCGATACCTGTATAGGACTTGAACAGACCTTTGCAGTGATGTGCGTCATGATTTATTTGATTAACTTTGAAAAGACATCGTTTTTCTAAGCAAATTTTGAAATATCTTCTGAAAAAATAAATCAAAATAAAATTGGTTTCGATACCTGTATAGGGCTTGAACAGACCTTTCCATTGATGTGCGTCATGATTTATTTGATTAACTTTGAAAAGACGTCGTTTTTCTATGCAAATTTTGAAATAACTCCTGAAAAAATCAATCAAAATAAAATTGGTTTCGATATCTGTATAGGGCTTGAACAGACCTTTCCAGTGATGTGCGTCATGATTTATTTGATCAACTTTGAAAAGACGTCGTTTTTCTAAGCAAATTTTGAAATATCTCCTGAAAAAATCAATCAAAATAAAGTTAGTTTCAATACCTGTATAGGACTTGAACAGACCTTTGCAGTGATGTGCGTCATGATTTATTTGATTAACTTTGAAAAGACGTCGTTTTTCTAAGCAAATTTTGAAATATCTCCTGCAAAAATCAATCAAAATAAAATTAGTTTCGATACCTGTATAGGGCTTGAACAGACCTTTGCAGTGATGTGCGTCATGATTTATTTGATTAACTTTAAAAAGACGTCGTTTTTCTAAGCAAATTTTGAAATATCTCCTGAAAAAATCAATCAAAATAAAATTAATTTCAGTACCTGTATAGGGCTTGACAGCCCAAGTCCAAATCCAAATCTAATTCCAAGTCCAATTTCAAGTCCAAGTCCAAGTCCAAGTCCAAGTCCAAGTCCAAGTCCAAGTCCAAGTCCAAGTCCAAGTCCAAGTCCAAGTCCAAGTCCAAGTCCAAGTCCAAGTCCAAGTCCAAGTCCAAGTCCAAGTCCAAGTCCAAGTCCAAGTCCAAGTCCAAGTCCAAGTCCAAGTCCAAGTCCAAGTCCAAGTCCTAGTCCAAGTCCAAGTCCAAGTCCAAGTCCAAGTCCAAGTCCAAGTCCAAGTCCAAGTCCAAGTCCAAGTCCAAGTCCAAGTCCAAGTCCAAGTCCAAGTCAAAGGCCAAGTCCAAGTCCAAGTCCAAGTCCAAATCCAAGTCCAAGTCCAAGTCCAAGTCCAAGTCCAAGTCCAAGTCCAAGTCCAAGTCCAAGTCCAAGTCCAAGTTCAAGTCCAAGTCAAAGTCCTAGTCCTGGTTCAAGCCCTAGTCAGAGTCCAGCTCTAGGTTCAACTCCAACTCCAACCCCAAATCCAACTCAAACTCCAACTCCAACTCCAACTCCAACTCCAACTCCAACTCCAACTCCAACTCCAACTCCAACTCCAACTCCAACTCCAACTCCAACTCCAACTCCAACTCCAACTCCAACTCCAACTCCAACTCCAACTCCAACTCCAACTCCAACTCCAACTCCAACTCCAACTCCAACTCCAACCCCAACTCCAACTCCAACTCCAACTCCAACTCCAACTCCAACTCCAACTCCAACTCCAACTCCAACTCCAACTCCAATTCCAACTCCAACTCCAACTCCAACTACAACTCCAACTCCGACTCCAACTCCAACTCCAACTCCAACTACAACTCCAACTCCAACCCCAACTCCATCTCCAACTCCAAATCCAACTCCAACTCCAACTCCAACTACAACTCCAAATCCAACTCCAAATCCAACTCCAACTCCAACTACAACTACACTTAAGTTAACACCGACACTGACACGTCCTTTCGGCACGAAGGATATCAAGACTGGATGAAACACGTCCGTTCAGTTCGACGGGTATCCTAAGACTGAAGCTGAAACCCTATATTAGAGGGATTTATATTATCAACTTTGTTGACAACATTGCTTGATGGAATCGCAACAAGTTTTTAAGATATTTTGAAGACCATGCAACACAGGTTGACAACATGATTTTCTTTGCGTTTAAATGATCTAACATCGGTGGTTGTCAACAATCCTGAACGATATGTTTATCCATGTAATCTCCCTTATTCACAATGGAACGACGACGAGGAAACGGTACGTGAACGGTATAGACAATAGAGCGTTTCTCGTCATCACGTCACGCCAAGAATTTGAAAAATTGAAAAAAGACGTCGTTGAAAATCCCTCCGCATTGTGGATTGTGAATTGGGGGACGATTTTGGAAAACCTCTTTTAAGTTTTATTTTTTGTATATATAAATATAAGTAAATTGTAGTCATTTTTGAGGCTTGAAACTTAAACACAATACTGCTAAAGTATTTAGTTTCTCCCCTTACAATAACATCATCTTCTCAAATATGGTTCTGCGCTATAAAAAGATTTTTTAATTAATTTCTTTTGTCTGAAAAACCACCATTTTTGTTGATGAATATTCTTCTTGACTGCCCCTCAAAAAGCCAATTGAACAGAACTTTTTCAACCTTTTGGACCTTTTTTTATACAAATTTGTTAGTTTTCGTTAATTTATTTATAGTCGTTCTTTTTTAAATTTTTTTTATTTTTAGTCAAATGCTGGAAACAGATGGAAAATTTTCTATTTTTGAGAATTAAAAAAAAAAAACTAATTGTATTTTTTTGCCATTTCTTGTTTATTTTGTTATTTTTATGAGGCAAACAAAGTACCATTCATAATTGACATCTTTTTTCGTTTTTTTTTTAAGGGAGAAAGTGGGTACCTAACACTTTTTGTTTAAAGAAAGATTTTTACATGTCGTTTTCAGCATTTGACTAAAAATGAAAAAGAGCATTGAATATTAAAAAGAACATTTGTGCTTGTCTACACAGAATTTTGAACGGAATTCACAATTTTTTTCAAAAATATTGACTAAAATTTTATTTCTTAAAAAATTTTCGCTAAAGAATTGAATATTAGTTTTAAAAAAAATTATAACTTCAACGTTTAAATTCCATTTCAAAATTTGGCCTTTAAAATGTTTTAAGAATTTCGTACCTACATATATAGGTAAATGATTTTTTCTTTTAAAGGTCTGCAATCATTTTAATTTCTTTTTTCTATCAAAAACTAAGATGGCATTCTTTTTTCACCTCAAACTATCAATGAAGTTGTTTTAGCTGATTTAAACATGGAACTTCACGCTTTTTTTCATTTTTGTCTCATAATTTGTATGACTTAATATTCAATTAAAATTATACCATTTAAAAATTAAAATAAAATGGTTCTATGGAAACTTTGAAATATCTCCCAAAATCATCATTCAAAGTTAAATTAATGTTGATACCTGGATAGGGCTTGAATAGACCTTTCCAGTAATGTGCGTCATGATTTAATTGATGAACTATGAAAAGACGTCGTTTTTTTATGAAAATTTTGAAATATCTCCTGAAAAAATCAATCACAATAAAATTGGTTTCGATACTTGTATAGGGCTTGAATGGACCTTTCCAGTGATGTGCGTCATGATTTATTTGATCAACTTTGAAAAGACGTCGTTTTTCTAAGCAATTTTTGAAATAACTCCTGAAAAAATCAATCAAAATAAAATTAGTTTCGATACCTGTATAGGGCTTGAACAGACCTTTGCAGTGATGTGCGTCATGATTTATTTGATTAACTTTGAAAAGACGTCGTTTTTCTAAGCAAATTTTGAAATATCTCCTGCAAAAATCAATCAAAATAAAATAAGTTTCGATACCTGTATAGGGCTTGAACAGACGTTTCCAGTGATGTGCGTCATGATTTATTTGATTAAGTTTGAAAAGGCGTCGTTTTTCTATGCAAATTTTGAAATATCTCCTGAAAAAATCAATCAAAATAAAATTAGTTTCGATATCAGCATAGGGCTTGAATAGACCTTTCCCGTGATATGCGTCACGATTTATTTGAAAGACTTTGAAAAGACGTAATTTTTCTATGCAAATTTTGAAATATCTCCTAAAGAAATCAATCAAAATAAAATTAGTTTCGATATCAGCATAGGGCTTGAATAGACCTTTCCAGTGATGTGCGTCATGATTTATTTGAAAGACTTTGAAAAGACGTAATTTTTCTATAGAAATTTTGAAATATCTCCTAAAGAAATTAATCAAAATAAAATTAGTTTCGACATCAGCATAGGGCTTGAACAGACCTATCCAGTGATGTGCGTCATGATTTATTTAAAAGACTTTGAAAAGACGTAATTTTTCTATGCAAATTTTGAAATATCTCCTGAAAAAATCAATCAAAATTAAATAAGTTTCGATATCAGCATAGGGCTTGAATAGACCTTTCCAGTGATGTGCGTCATGATTTATTTGAAAGACTTTGAAAAGACGTAATTTTTCTATAGAAATTTTGAAATATCTCCTAAAGAAATCAATCAAAATAAAATTAGTTTCAATATAAGCATAGGGCTTGAATAGACCTCTCCAGTGATGTGCGTCATGATTTATTTGATTAACTTTGAAAAGACGTTGTTTTTCTAAGCAAATTTTGAAATATCTCCTGCAAAAATCAATCAAAATAAAATTAGTTTCGATACCTGTATAGGGCTTGAACAGACATTTCCAGTGATGTGCCACATGATTTATTTGATTAACTTTGAAAAGACGTCGTTTTTCTAAGCAAATTTTGAAATATCTCCTGAAAAAATAAATCAAAATAAAATATGTTTCGATACCTGTATAGGGCTTGAACAGACCTTTCCAGTGATGTGCGTCATGATTTATTTGAATAACTTTGAAAAGACGTCGTTTTTCTAAGAAAATTTTGAAATATCTCCTGCAAAAATCAATCAAAATAAAATTAGTTTCTATACCTGTATAGGACTTGAACAGACCTTTGCAGTGATGTGCGTCATGATTTATTTGATTAACTTTGAAAAGACGTCGTTTTTCTAAGCAAATTTTGAAATATCTCCTGCAAAAATCAATCAAAATAAAATTAGTTTCGATACCTGTATAGGGCTTGAACAGACCTTTGCAGTGATGTGCGTCATGATTTATTTGATTAACTTTAAAAAGACGTCGTTTTTCTAAGCAAATTTTGAAATATCTCCTGAAAAAATCAATCAAAATAAAATTAATTTCAGTACCTGTATAGGGCTTGACAGCCCAAGTCCAAATCCAAATCTTATTCCAAGTCCAATTTCAAGTCCAAGTCCAAGTCCAAGTCCAAGTCCAAGTCCAAGTCCAAGTCCAAGTCCAAGTCCAAGTCCAAGTCCAAGTCCAAGTCCAAGTCCAAGTCCAAGTCCAAGTCCAAGTCCAAGTCCAAGTCCAAGTCCAAGTCCAAGTCCAAGTCCAAGTCCAAGTCCAAGTCCAAGTCCAAGTCCAAGTCCAAGTCCAAGTCCAAGTCCAAGTCCAAGTCCAAGTCCAAGTCCAAGTCCAAGTCCAAGTCCAAGTCCAAGTCCAAGTCCAAGTCCAAGTCCAAGTACAAGTCCAAGGCCAAGTCCAAGTCCAAGTAAAAGTCCAAGTCCAAGTCCAAGTCCAAGTCCAAGTCCAAGTCCAAGTCCAAGTCCAAGTCCAAGTCCAAGTCCAAGTCCAAGTCCAAGTCCAAGTCCAAGTCCAAGTCCAAGTCCAAGTCCAAGTCCAAGTCCAAGTCCAAGTCCAAGTCCAAGTCCAAGTCCAAGTCCAAGTCCAAGTCCAAGTCCAAGTCCAAGTCCAAGTCCAAGTCCAAGTCCAAGTCCAAGTCCAAGTCCAAGTCCAAGTCCAAGTCCAAGTCCAAGTCCAAGTCCAAGTCCAAGTCCAAGTCCAAGTCCAAGTCCAAGTCCAAGTCCAAGTCCAAGTCCAAGTCCAAGTCCAAGTCCTAGTCCAAGTCCAAGTCCAAGTCCAAGTCCAAGTCCAAGTCCAAGTCCAAGTCCAAGTCCAAGTCCAAGTCCAAGTCCAAGTCCAAGTCCAAGTCCAAGTCCAAGTCAAAGGCCAAGTCCAAGTCCAAGTCCAAATCCAAGTCCAAGTCCAAGTCCAAGTCCAAGTCCAAGTCCAAGTCCAAGTCCAAGTCCAAGTCCAAGTCCAAGTCCAAGTTTAAGTCCAAGTCAAAGTCCTAGTCCTGGTTCAAGCCCTAGTCAGAGTCCAGCTCTAGGTCCAACTCCAACTCCAACCCCAAATCCAACTCCAACTCCAACTCCAACTCCAACTCCAACTCCAACTCCAACTCCAACTCCAACTCCAACTCCAACTCCAACTCCAACTCCAACTCCAACTCCAACTCCAACTCCAACTCCAACTCCAACTCCAACTCCAATTCCAACTCCAACTCCAACTCCAACTACAACTCCAACTCCGACTCCAACTCCAACTCCAACTACAACTACAACTTCAACTCCAACCCCAACTCCAACTCCAACTCCATCTCCAACTCCAACTCCAACTCCAACTCCAACTCCAACTCAAACTCCAACTCCAACTCCAACTCCAACTCCAAGTCCAACTTTAACTTAACTTTACTCAACTTAACTTAACCGACTGACACGTCTTTTCACCACGAACGTTACCGTAAGACTGGCTGAGACACGTCCGTTCAGTTCGACGGATATCTTAAGACTGAAGCCTGTTCAGTGCTGCAATATTGTTTACAATAAAATATCATACAATGCTCTGATTTTTTTTTATACGAGAGTAAAAGTTATAATATCCATAAAAAACATCAACAAAAATTTATTATTAAAAAAATTCCCTAAAAAAATTATTGAAAATAAAAAATTAATTGTGAACTTTATCATAAATTTTTTTATAGAATTTTCTTTATAGAATTTTGAACACTCAAAATCTTTAAATATTCACTAAAAACTTGAATGTTTTTTTGTTATTGCTCATTTAAATAACTAATAAATAAATCTAGTTTACTAGTATCTTTTATCGACGTAAGCTGTTTTTAAAAATTCAATGCCAAATGTTTTTCAAATAGTAGTTAATTTTTTAATATTTGTATCCAAACTGATATTACTGCACCTAACTATTTACCCTAGTGTCTTTGAATGGCTATTTTTCCTAGGCCAAGCCTTCAAATTTAATGTGGTTTCCAGTGCTGAGTAGAAAATTAAGCCACCTTTTCAAAAATGATAGAAAATAATTTTTTTTAAGGTCTGGTTGGTAAAATATTTGCATCCGAAGCGACTTTACCAGATTTTAACGATTTTCTGCCCCCAACGACCTACCCTAATGTCCTTGGATGGCGATATTTCGGAAACAAAGCCTTCAAGAAGGTAAAAATAGAAAAAAGATGTTATTGAAATTTCCCAGAGCTTCAAGTGATATTCGAATATTTGTGTTTAGCCTGTTTTCTGTCGCTCTGATAAGTTTTAGAGTTTTGTATTTTTAAAATAAAACTCATTAAAATAAAACTGTTGTGTTTCAATAAATTTGATTTTATTACGTGTCTTGCTTTGGAAATTTCTCAAAACAATGAGCTTTTAATTTTAGCAAGGTTAAAAAGATGTATTTAATTATTTATATGTGGTTAGTTCACAATATAGTAATTAACATTAATTTTACTTTAATTTTATATGGATTTAATTGAAATAACAAGTAATTCAAATAAATAATTATAAGTCGCCAACATTCTCCATCCTGGTGAACGATGTTCGCAAGGCCCTATATATATTTGAGCCGGCCCTGGTGATCGACTCCATTGAAATAGTGTCCTTACGGCACTTTCAAAAATTGTCTTTGCTTTCTTAGATGCATGTGAAAAAAAGAACATACATAAGAAAACAAGAAAACAAATACAAGGGCAAAAGGTACAACTAAATACGCTTATACATCATCAACACCATTGATGTTTCGTTTCCTTTTCAGAAATTCCATCCAAAACAGTTAACCCATTGAGCAAGTTAATGCAACGATTTTCTTGGTGTTGGTTGCCGGTCAATGAATTCGCCGTGGTCGAGTTCTTAACGATCATAATCATGTTAAATTTCATAAATGTTCGGAATATCATTGATGGCGGTCGTGCGTGCGTCCCGTCGGTGGGTGATTTTTTTATTCGGTTTAAAAAAAAAAGTGTAAGGTTCGTGTTCGGTTTTAAATGAAAGTGTCGTTCGGGATGTGAAAAAAAAATTAAATATATTAAGGGTATTCATGCAACTTCGTAAAACCCTAGATAAGTTTACAAATTGGATAAGTTTTAACTTTTGGTTAATGAACTGTCAAGTTTTGTATGGGAAATGATTTACACAATTTGGTTGAACTCATCAAAGGATTTTGTTGAGTAAAATTAACCAAACTGGTTTAACTTATACAAACGTCATTGTGACTCTTATTCTGATTGAATTACCTAGCATTTAATCAAATGTTTAAAAAAGGTCGTTCATGCAAACTTTGCGTAAAAATATCATTTTACACAATTTGTAAACTTACGACGTTTCATGAATACCCTTATTGTCTAATCAGTAGTGCGGTTACTGATTCTCTTATTTGATTTATTTTTATTTAATTCAATTTATTTATGCGAAGAGTGAAAGCGATTGCAATTATCAATTATAAGTGCATAATCTTAAGTGTATTGTGAAGTGAAGTGATGTGTGTAATGTGTGGTTAGGTAGTTCCTGATGCTGCTGCTTATCCTGCATATAGCGCAGGTGGATTGGTTGATGAGTATCTTTTTAATTTTTTTTATTGCAATATTAATTTATTTTTATTGATTTGAATTTATTTAATTTTTTTTATTTATTTTCCTTTATATTGTTAACTTTCAATTGAAAGTTTTTGTAATTGGTCCGATTTGTCGAATCGAAAATTTTGACTTGTCTTCACGTTTGGAGCTAGCTCCCTAGAATCGGAATCCATGATTTTTAGAGAGATTTCTGTTTCTGTGCGAACGTTCGTACGTTCGTACATTTGTACGTTCCTTCACTTTTTTTCTATAACCATATCTCAAGAACGAATGAAGATATCAACTTGAAATACATTTTATTTTGTAGATAGAAATTTCAATATGTGCAAAAAGGACTTTAAAAAAAATTCAATGAGCGGTTTTTTTACAATAACAATTTCAAAAAACCCTTGTTAAGTTTCTTTAGTCTCGTATATCTCAAGAACAAATGATGCTAGTGACTTCGAGTTGATTTAATGTTACGCATATTAACGTATTAAAGAATTGGTGAGATTATAAAAACATATCAACTTATTGTTTTTTTTTAATAAGAAAAAGCTGTTAAACATTTTTGAAAAAAGTGGTTTTTCACAAACATCTTGAGAACAAGCAATGATGTTGGCTTGGGGTTAATTTGCTTTTACAGACTTGTTTATAATCAATAATTTATAGGATCTGCAAGAAACATTCACCAAAAAGTTTTTTTTAACCAAAAAAGTTGTTTTTTGTCTAAAAACAACAAGAAACTGTTCCAAAACCGATGAAATTTATTTGTTAGTCGAGAGATAGCATAGATTTGTTATAGGTCGGTTTATGGTACCAGTTTTCGTT
Organism: Dasysyrphus albostriatus; assembly: GCA_946251815.1. Classification (NCBI taxonomy): domain Eukaryota; kingdom Metazoa; phylum Arthropoda; class Insecta; order Diptera; family Syrphidae; genus Dasysyrphus; species Dasysyrphus albostriatus. Next base: position 34,575,355 of record OX276336.1, on the reverse strand, counting down.
TTGAGGGTTACGACGCGAATTAGTTCATCGGTTCCGGGATGTTTCGGTGATTCTGGCTAATATCATGACCAGGCGTGCATTTTTGAGTTGGGCACATTGAGTACTTCTTTTGTGTATTTGATTAAGGATACGAGTATTGCAGCTGCACATAGTTTAAGTCGAGGTAGACCTATCGTTTTCAGTTCACCTACTTTTGTTTTCGAAAAAAGTAAGTGAATATGAATGTTATCTGCGCTGTAAAGCACACACAGCACACCATGGCACTATAAGACTTCGCAGCTGCGTCGCTGAAGCCATGCACTTCCATTAATTTTTGTGTTGTGTGTTTTTTATCCACCTTGGGATTTAAATGTTTTGTATGATGGGCAGTTCTCTTTGAATCGCTTGCCATCGTTCTTTCAGCCTCCTGCCATCACCATTTTTGTGTAAGCCCCCTACATGGGGCTTGAATAGACATTCTATATGATATGCGCCATGACTGATTTGATTAGTATTGAAATATCTTCAATTTCCAATGCAAATTTTGAAATATCTCCTAAAGAAATCAATCAAAATAAAATAATTTTCGATATCAGCAAATCCCTTGAAAAGACCTATTCAGTGATGTATGTCATGATTTATTTGAAAGACTTTGAAAAGACGTCGTATTTCTATGCAAATTTTGAAATATCTCCTAATGAAATCAATTAAAATAAAATAAGTTTCGATATCAGCATAGGGCTTGAATAGACCTTTCCCGTGATATGCGTCATGATTTATTTGAAAGACTTTGAAAAGACGTAATTTTTCTATGCAAATTTTGAAATATCTCCTAAAGAAATCAATCAAAATAAAATTAGTTTCGATATCAGCATAGGGCTTGAATAGACCTTTCCAGTGATGTGCGTCATGATTTATTTGATTAACTTTGAAAAGACGTCGTTTTTCTAAACAAATTTTTAAATAACTCCTGAAAAAATCAATCGAAATAAAATTAGTTTCGATACCTGTATAGGACTTGAACAGACCTTTGCAGTGATGTGCGTCGTGATTTATTTGATTAACTTTGAAAAGACGTCGTTTTTCTTAGCAAATTTTGAAATATCTCCTGAAAAATTCAAACAAAATAAAATTAGATTCGATACCTGTATAGTGCTTGAACAGACATTTCCAGTGATGTGCGTCATGATTTATTTGATTAACTTTGAAAAGACGTCGTTTTTCTAAGCAAATTTTGAAATATCTCCTGCAAAAATCAATCAAAATAAAATTAGTTTCGATACCTGTATAGGGCTTGAATAGATCTTTCCAATGATGTGCGTCATGATTTATTTGATTAACTTTGAAAAGACGTCGTTTTTCTAAGCAAATTTTGAAATATCTCCTGCAAAAATCAATCAAAATAAAATTAGTTTCGATACCTGTATAGGACTTGAACAGACGTTTGCAGTGATGTGCGTCATGATTTATTTGATTAACTTTGAAAAGACGTCGTTTTTCTAAACAAATTTTTAAATAACTCCTGAAAAAATCAATCGAAATAAAATTAGTTTCGATACCTGTATAGGACTTGAACAGACCTTTGCAGTGATGTGCGTCGTGATTTATTTGATTAACTTTGAAAAGACGTCGTTTTTCTTAGCAAATTTTGAAATATCTCCTGAAAAATTCAAACAAAATAAAATTAGATTCGATACCTGTATAGTGCTTGAACAGACATTTCCAGTGATGTGCGTCATGATTTATTTGATTAACTTTGAAAAGACGTCGTTTTTCTAAGCAAATTTTGAAATATCTCCTGCAAAAATCAATCAAAATAAAATTGGTTTCGATACCTGTAGAGGGCTTGAATAGATCTTTCCAATGATGTGCGTCATGATTTATTTGATTAACTTTGAAAAGACGTCGTTTTTCTAAGCAAATTTTGAAATATCTCCTGCAAAAATCAATCAAAATAAAATTAGTTTCGATACCTGTATAGGACTTGAACAGACCTTTGCAGTGATGTGCGTCATGATTTAATTGATGAACTATGAAAAGACGTCGTTTTTTTATGAAAATTTTGAAATATCTCCTGAAAAAATCTATCAAAATAAAATTGGTTTCAATACCTGTATAGGGCTTGAATGGACCTTTCCAGTGATGTGCGTCATGATTTATTTGATCAACTTTGAAAAGACGTCGTTTTTCTAAGCAATTTTTGAAATAACTCCTGAAAAAATAAATCAAAATAAAATTAGTTTCAATACCTGTATAGGACTTGAACAGATGTTTCCAGTGATGTGCGTCATGATATATTTGATTAACTTTGAAAAGACGTCGTTATTCTAAGCAAATTTTGAAATATCTCCTGCAAAAATCAATCAAAATAAAATTAGTTTCGATACCTGTATAGGACTTGAACAGACCTTTGCAGTGATGTGCGTCATGATTTAATTGATGAACTATGAAAAGACGTCGTTTTTTTATGAAAATTTTGAAATATCTCCTGAAAAAATCAATCAAAATAAAATTGGTTTCGATACCTGTATAGGGCTTGAATGGACCTTTCCAGTGATGTGCGTCATGATTTATTTGATCAACTTTGAAAAGACGTCGTTTTTTAAGCAAATTTTGAAATAACTCCTGAAAAAATCAATCAAAATAAAATTAGTTTCGATACCTGTATAGGGCTTGAACAGACCTTTGCAGTGATGTGCGTCATGATTTATTTGATTAACTTTGAAAAGACGTCGTTTTTCTAAGCAAATTTTGAAATATCTCCTGCAAAAATCAATCAAAATAAAATTAGTTTCGATACCTGTATAGGACTTGAACAGACCTTTGCAGTAATGTGCGTCATGATTTATTTGATTAACTTTGAAAAGGCGTCGTTTTTCTAAGCAAAATTTGAAATATCTTCTGAAAAAATTAATCAAAATAAAATTGGTTTCGATACCTGTATAGGACTTGAACAGACCTTTGCAGTGATGTGCGTCATGATTTAATTGATGAACTATGAAAAGACGTCGTTTTTTTATGAAAATTTTGAAATATCTCCTGAAAAAATCAATCAAAATAAAATTGGTTTCGATACCTGTATAGGGCTTGAATGGACCTTTCCAGTGATGTGCGTCATGATTTATTTGATCAACTTTGAAAAGACGTCGTTTTTCTAAGCAATTTTTGAAATAACTCCTGAAAAAATAAATCAAAATAAAATTAGTTTCGATACCTGTATAGGACTTGAACAGACGTTTCCAGTGATGTGCGTCATGATTTATTTGATTAACTTTGAAAAGACGTCGTTTTTCTAAGCAAATTTTGAAATATCTCCTGCAAAAATCAATCAAAATAAAATTGGTTTAGATTCCTGTATAGGGCTTGAACAGACCTTTGCAGTGATGTGCGTCATGATTTATTTGATTAACTTTGAAAAGACGTCGTTTTTCTAAGCAAATTTTGAAATATCTCCTGCAAAAATCAATCAAAATAAAATTAGTTTCGATACCTGTATAGGGCTTGAACAGACCTTTGCAGTGATGTGCGTCATGATTTATTTGATTAACTTTGAAAAGACGTCGTTTTTCTAAGCAAATTTTGAAATATCTCCTGCAAAAATCAATCAAAATAAAATTAGGGTCGATACCTGTATAGGACTTGAACAGACCTTTGCAGTAATGTGCGTCATGATTTATTTGATTAACTTTGAAAAGGCGTCGTTTTTCTAAGCAAAATTTGAAATATCTTCTGAAAAAATTAATCAAAATAAAATTGGTTTCGATACCTGTATAGGGCTTGAACACACCTTTGCAGTGATGTGCGTCATGATTTATTTGATTAAGTTTGAAAAGGCGTCGTTTTTCTAAGCAAATTTTGAAATATCTCCTGAAAAAATCAATCAAAATAAAATTAGTTTCGATACCTGTATAGGGCTTGAACAGACCTTTGCAGTGATGTGCGTCATGATTTATTTGATTAACTTTGAAAAGACGTCGTTTTTCTAAGCAAATTTTGAAATATCTCCTGCAAAATTGAACACACCTTTGCAGTGATGTGCGTCATGATTTATTTGATTAAGTTTGAAAAGGCGTCGTTTTTCTAAGCAAATTTTGAAATATCTCCTGAAAAAATCAATCAAAATACAATTAGTTTCGATACCTGTATAGGACTTGAACAGACCTTTGCAGTAATGTGCGTCATGATTTATTTGATTAACTTTGAAAAGGCGTCGTTTTTCTAAGCAAAATTTGAAATATCTTCTGAAAAAATTAATCAAAATAAAATTGGTTTCGATACCTGTATAGGGCTTGAACACACCTTTGCAGTGATGTGCGTCATGATTTATTTGATTAAGTTTGAAAAGGCGTCGTTTTTCTAAGCAAATTTTGAAATATCTCCTGAAAAAATCAATCAAAATAAAATTAGTTTCGATACCTGTATAGGGCTTGAACAGACCTTTGCAGTGATGTGCGTCATGATTTATTTGATTAACTTTGAAAAGACGTCGTTTTTCTAAGCAAATTTTGAAATATCTCCTGCAAAAATCAATCAAAATAAAATAAGTTTCGATACCTGTATAGGGCTTGAACAGACCTTTGCAGTGATGTGCGTCATGATTTATTTGATTAACTTTGAAAAGACGTCGTTTTTCTAAGCAAATTTTGAAATATCTCCTGCAAAAATCAATCAAAATAAAATTGGTTTCGATACCTGTATAGGGCTTGAACAGACCTTTGCAGTGATGTGCGTCATGATTTATTTGATTAACTTTGAAAAGACTTCGTTTTTCTAAGCAAATTTTGAAATATCTCCTGCAAAAATCAATCAAAATAAAATTAGTTTCGATACCTGTATAGGGCTTGAACAGACCTTTTCAGTGATGTGCGTCATGATTTATTTGATTAACTTTGAAAAGACGTCGTTTTTCTATGCAAATTTTGAAATATCTCCTGAAAAAATCAATCAAAATAAAATTAGTTTCGATACCTGTATAGGGCTTGAACAGACCTTTGCAGTGATGTGCGTCATGATTTATTTGATTAACTTTGAAAAGACGTCGTTTTTCTAAGCAAATTTTGAAATATCTTCTGAAAAAATTAATCAAAATAAAATTGGTTTCGATACCTGTATAGGACTTGAACAGACCTTTGCAGTGATGTGCGTCATGATTTATTTGATTAACTTTGAAAAAGCGTCGTTTTTCTAAGCAAATTTTGAAATATCTCCTGAAAAAATCAATCAAAATAAAATTGGTTTCGATACCTGTATAGGGCTTGAACAGACCTTTGCAGTGATGTGCGTCATGATTTATTTGATTAACTTTGAAAAGACTTCGTTTTTCTAAGCAAATTTTGAAATATCTCCTGCAAAAATCAATCAAAATAAAATTAGTTTCGATACCTGTATAGGGCTTGAACAGACCTTTTCAGTGATGTGCGTCATGATTTATTTGATTAACTTTGAAAAGACGTCGTTTTTCTATGCAAATTTTGAAATATCTCCTGAAAAAATCAATCAAAATAAAATTAGTTTCGATACCTGTATAGGGCTTGAACAGACCTTTGCAGTGATGTGCGTCATGATTTATTTGATTAACTTTGAAAAGACGTCGTTTTTCTAAGCAAATTTTGAAATATCTCCTGAAAAAATCAATCAAAATAAAATTAGTTTCGATACCTGTATAGGGCTTGAACAGACCTTTCCATTGATGTGCGTCATGATTTATTTGATTAACTTTGAAAAGACGTCGTTTTTCTATGCAAATTTTGAAATATCTCCTGAAAAAATCAATCAAAATAAAATTAGTTTCGATACCTGTATAGGGCTTGAACAGACCTTTGCAGTGATGTGCGTCATGATTTATTTGATTAACTTTGAAAAGACGTCGTTTTTCTAAGCAAATTTTGAAATATCTTCTGAAAAAATTAATCAAAATAAAATTGGTTTCGATACCTGTATAGGGCTTGAACACACCTTTGCAGTGATGTGCGTCATGATTTATTTGATTAAGTTTGAAAAGGCGTCGTTTTTCTAAGCAAATTTTGAAATATCTCCTGAAAAAATCAATCAAAATAAAATTAGTTTCGATACCTGTATAGGGCTTGAACAGACCTTTGCATTGATGTGCGTCATGATTTATTTGATTAACTTTGAAAAGACGTCGTTTTTCTTAGCAAATTTTGAAATATCTCCTGAAAAAATCAATCAAAATAAAATTAGTTTCAATACCTGTATAGGGCTTGAACAGACCTTTGCAGTGATGTGCGTCATGATTTATTTGATTAACTTTGAAAAGACGTCGTTTTTCTTAGCAAATTTTGAAATATCTCCTGAAAAAATCAATCAAAATAAAATTAGTTTCGATACCTGTATAGGGCTTGAACACACCTTTGCAGTGATGTGCGTCATGATTTATTTGATTAAGTTTGAAAAGGCGTCGTTTTTCTAAGCAAATTTTGAAATATCTCCTGAAAAAATCAATCAAAAAAAAATTAGTTTCGATACCTGTATAGGGCTTGAACAGACCTTTCCAGTGATGTGCGTCATGATTTATTTGATTAACTTTGAAAAGACATCGTTTTTCTTAGCAAATTTTGAAATATCTCCTGAAAAAATCAATCAAAATAAAATTAGTTTCAATACCTGTATAGGGCTTGAACAGACCTTTGCAGTGATGTGCGTCATGATTTATTTGATTAACTTTGAAAAGACGTCGTTTTTCTTAGCAAATTTTGAAATATCTCCTGAAAAAATCAATCAAAATAAAATTAGTTTCAGTACCTGTATAGGGCTTGGCAGCCCAAGTCCTAATCCAAATCTAATTCCAAGTCCAATTTCAAGTCCAAGTCCAAGTCCAAGTCCAAGTCCAAGTCCAAGTCCAAGTCCAAGTCCAAGTCCAAGTCCAAGTCCAAGTCCAAGTCCAAGTCCAAGTCCAAGTCCAAGTCCAAGTCCAAGTCCAAGTCCAAGTCCAAGTCCAAGTCCAAGTCCAAGTCCAAGTCCAAGTCCAAGTCTAAGTCCAGGTCCAAGTCCAAGTCCAAGTCCAAGTCCAAGTCCAAGTCCAAGTCCAAGTCCAAGTCCAAGTCCAAGTCCAAGTCCAAGTCCAAGTCCAAGTCCAAGTCCAAGTCCAAGTCCAAGTCCAAGTCCAAGTCCAAGTCCAAGTCCAACTCCTAGTCCAAGTCCAAGTCCAAGTCCAAGTCCAAGTCCAAGTCCAAGTCCAAGTCCAAGTCCAAGTCCAAGTCCAAGTCCAAGTCCAAGTCCAAGTCCAAGTCCAAGTCCAAGTCCAAGTCCAAGTCCAAGTCCAAGTCCAAGTCCAAGTCCAAGTCCAAGTCCAAGTCCAAGTCCAAGTTCAAGTCCAAGTCCAAGTCCAAGTCCAGGTCCAAGTCCAAGTCCAAGTCCAAGTCCAAGTCCAAGTCCAAGTCCAAGTCCAAGTCCAAGTCCAAGTCCAAATCCAAGTCCAAGTCCAAGTCCAAATCCAAATCCAAGTCCAAGTCCAAGTCCAAGTCCAAGTCCAAGTCCAAGTCCAAGTCCAAGTCCAAGTCCAAGTCCAGGTCCAGGTCCAGGTCCAGGTCTAAGTCCAAGTCCAAGTCCAAGTCCAAGTCCAAGTCCAAGTCCAAGTCCAAGTCCAAGTCCCAGTCCAAGTCCAAGTCCAAATACAAGTCCAAGTCCAAGTCCAAGTCCAAGTCCAAGTCCAAGTCCAAGTCCAAGTCCAAGTCCAAGTCCAAGTCCAAGTCCAAGTCCAAGTCCAAGTCCAAGTCCAAGTCCAAGTCCAAGTCCAAGTCCAAGTCCAAGTCCAAGTCCAAGTCCAAGTCCAAGTCCAAGTCCAAGTCCAAGTCCAAGTCCAAGTCCAAGTCCAAGTCCAAGTCCAAGTCCAAGTCCAAGTCCAAATCCAAGTCTAAGTCCAAGTCCAAGTCCAAGTCCAAGTCCAAGTCCAAGTCCAAGTCCAAGTCCAAGTCCAAGTCCAAGTCCAAGTCCAAGTCCAAGTCCAAGTCCAAGTCCAAGTCCAAGTCCAAGTCCAAGTCCAAGTCCAAGTCCAAGTCCAAGTCCAAGTCCAAGTCCAAGTCCAAGTCCAAGTCCAAGTCCAAGTCCAAGTCCAAGTCCAAGTCCAAGTCCAAGTCCAAGTCCAAGTCCAAGTCCAAGTCCAAGTCCAAGCCCAAGTCCAAGTCCAAGTCCAAGTCCGAGTCCAAGTCCAAGTCCAAGTCCAAGTCCAAGTCCAAGTCCAAGTCCAAGTTTCCAAGTCCAAGTGTCCAAGTCCAAGTCCAAGTCCAAGTCCAAGTCGAAGTCCAAGTCCAAGTCCAAGTCCAAGTCCAAGTCCAAGTCCAAGTCCAAGTCCAAGTCCAAGTCCAAGTCCAAGTCCAAGTCCAAGTCTAAGTCCAAGTCCAAGTCCAAGTCCAACTTAACTTAACTTAACTTAACTTGACTTAACTTAACTTAACTTAACTTAACTTAACTTAACTTATCTTAACTTAACTTAACTTAACTTAACTTAACTTAACTTAACTTAACTTAATTCTACTTAACTCTACTTAACTTTACTTAACTTAACTTAACTTAACTTAACTTAACTTAACTTAACTTAACTTAACTTAACTTAATTCTACTTAACTCTACTTAACTTTACTTAACTTAACTTAACTTAACTTAACTTAACTTAACTTAACTTAACTTAACTTAACTTAACTTAACTTAACTTAACTGAACTAAGCTTAACTTAACTTAACTTAACTTAACTTAACAAAACTTAACTTAACTTAACTTAACTTAACTTAACTTAACTTAACTTAACTTAACTTAACTTATCTTAACTTAACTTAACTTAACTTAACTTAACTTAACTTAACTTAACTTAACTTAACTTAACTTAACTTAACTTAACTTAACTTAACTTAACTTAACTTAACTTAACTTAACTTAACTTAACTTAACTTAACTTAACTTAACTTAACTTAACTTAACTTAAATTAACTTAACTTAACTTAACTTAAAAAAAAATAAAAAAAAAAACACGTGAAACACGTCCGTTCAGTTCGACGGATATCTTAAGACTGAAGTGCTGCCATATTGTTCACAATAAATTATCATACAATGCGCAGATTTCTATCATACGAAACATTTCTATCATATCATTGTATATAGAATCTATAGTACTATCAGGAGCCAATTTTTTTAATTTTCATAGGCCGACGACAGTCGGCGCTAACATCTGTCTTTGATATTTGAGAATTGAGATAGAAGGAAAATTTAAAAGCAGAATGAATGAGAAGAAAGAGAGGGTTGTACTCGTATTATTTAGATTTTCGCAACATTAATGGGACAAAGTGAGACTAATGAATCTGTTGTGAGGACAATGGTAACGAAGGAAATAAAAATAATAAAATTGTTTTCTATGACTTTATTGTTTTTGCATATTAGCTTGAGGTTGGTATGTTTATAGATTTATGCATACTACATGCAGTATGTATGTATGTAGATTATATTTCGTTTACAATTTAAATTTTGATATTCAAATCTTGGGTATTTGTTTTGAGATTTTTAATTTCTGTAGCAATGTTGCTTCTTTTCACTACATCTATGCAGGAATTATTTGAAGACAGTTTCCGATATTTCTATAGGATATCTGATCGTTTTCCAAAATTTTTTTATAATCTTATGATAACAGTCCTAGGTTTACCATAACTGAATTACTGGCTTAAAATAATGCAAAATACTTATTTCTTACAAAAAAATTATTAATCATAATAGTTTGGATTTTATTTTGGATTTTCATCGCTTATAGTCGCTGTAAAGCTTAAGGCATTTAGAGCGAACGTCAAATGTAAGTAAACACTAATAATTTCTGGAGTTACATGGAATTTAAACCAAAATATAAACGCTCAAAATAAAGAGTAGGTAGGTACGTAACTATGTTTAGTTTTTTGTAAGGAAAAAATCACTAGTTTTAATTTTGATATTTTTGTTTCGGTCTATTGCTATTGTATAAAGCTTTTTTTTACTGTTGGGATGCATTTTTTTTATTTTGCCCATATTTTTTTGTTTAAATTTCATGTAACTCCATGAATAATGTTTTGACACCCACCGTAGATATTGAAAGTATACAAGAAAAAATCATACTGGAGGGGATTGTATTTCCATCTCTTGCTTATGGAATAAAATATATAAAAAAACAACTACTTACAGTAGTTTTTGGAAAGCCAGAAGTCCATTCTTACAAGGTTTATTTTCTAGTAAAATTCTTTTCAGAAACACCTTCGGTTAAAATTGTTTCAAACTTAAATTTATGAAAAAAGTGGGTTTTTAACATACATGAGTAGGTACTTTCTATGAACGGTTTTCCATTTTAAATATTGTTTTTTTGTTTATTGATGTCGGTAAGAACGAGGGAAAATACATCTTTTTCTTGTTTACTTTCAATCTACATACCCTGCGTTGAATTTGGGCAGATCGCGATTACAAATTAATAAGCCAATTTAATTAAAGCGACTTAGGGGATAAAAAGAATAATCTGAAAAAATTAGAGAATTTTTTGTCCTTCATTTGAAATATATGTTTATGTATGTATTTACATGTACATGTGGCGGAGGACTCTGAGGAAATTTTATGGCAGGAACCGTTATTTTTAGTTCCAAAGTTGGGCAGAATCACCAAAGATATACAGACTTGTTGGACCCACTTCTTTCGCCTTCCTCATCACTATTAGGTATATGACAAGTCTGATCAAAATCTTGCCAAAAAAGGTCTTGTAGTTAAAAAAAGTAGGCATATAAAAAATGTAAAATTAACTTAAAAAAACTAAAGAAGTAAACTAATTAAATTCAAACCTTGGCACTATGGAAGGATGTAAGAGAACTCAAGCGAAACGACACCCTTAGTGTAAATATTGTTAAAAAGCTAAAGCTGCCCTTAAAAATTATATAAAAAAATAAAAGAGAGAAAATTCATAATATGATGGTTTCTTTTATAATATTTTAACAAGGAAAGTCTATAAGAACTAAATTCTTTTTAGTCAACAGCCATATCGGTTTAAATCGTCTAAATTTTTTTAGGTTTTCATTGGTATTTCCCAGTGGGAACTCGTTTATTTTATTCATCTAGTAAAATCATTAACATTGGTAGTGTGTTTTCTAATCAAATCTTATCAAATCTAATCTAATTTAGAATAAAATAGAAACAAAAAGAAGTTCTGTTTCAAATTAAAAGTTATATTTGCGTTTGTGTTCAGGTAATGTTCCATTGAGAATTTGTAGTCACAAACAATTCACAAAAGATGAACTGATGAACTTGTACATTACTTTTCAACAGTTTTAGTAGCAAATATAAAAAATATTTGTTTTAATTATTTGTGGCAAAAAGTTATTTGAATTAATTTGCAATTTTTCTTAAATCTTATAAATACGTACAACCATGGTTTGGTACTTGACTTAGAATTAAAAAGAGCACTGAAAACAGAAACAATATACATTTTTAATAAAATAAGTTTTGAGTTATTTTTCTACTTTGTTTTGTTTTCATTTAAGTTTAAAAGTTACAGTAATGCCAGTCAGTACACCCAGATTGTTGGATTTTCCAACCAAAATGATTGAAACAAATAGCTTTGGTGGTAAAAATGGTAGGAAAACATTCTTCGTAGGATTTATGGTGGGAAAATATTTCAAGTCTTTTTTTTGCGGGAGATTAGTGGTCATTCGGATCGGTGTATATTCTTTTTGAAGAATATCCCACAAATGAAGTGAAGTTTTTTTGACTTTTGAACTTCACTATTTTGAAGTGTTGAAACAGAAATTTGTTGCACATTTTACATCGCCAATAGTTTTTTTCCAACAACATGTACTGTCTTTGCAAGTTGCAAACTTCAAGTTAAATTTACAAATTCTATTCTAATTCTAATTTTTAATATAACGCTACAGCCACATGTTTTGTTCTGTTGGTAAGCGTAAGCGCTCACGAGCATTATTAATTTTTATCATGCAATTTTGTTATTTTACTGTTTTTATGAATTTGTTTGTTATCTCCGGTTCATGTTATATTGATTCTCTAAAAGAAAGCCACTGTGAACTATATCCAACAAAATTAGAATTTATAGTCACAAAATAAATTAAAAATCCTTTTGTATTTCATTACTTGGTGGTTGTTTATTTTTTTGTTGGTTTTAAGGACTTATAGGGTGCAAGATGCAAGATGCAAGATATGGGTGACAGCGAGATAGGTATAATATGTAATGTATGTATATGTTTTGTGTGTAAGTGTATAGTTAACCATAGGTTTATGAGTATTTTTGTGTAGTTTTGCGTATTTTTGATAAGCTTTGTTTTTTGATTTTTGGTTAGTACATGTGGCACAAGGTCATGAAATAAAAAAACACGTAGGTATGTATAAAATATAAATAAATACCTTTTCGGAAATATTTGCAATACTTCTTGATATATTTTTTTTTCTTGTTTTAAGAATTGTACCTGCATGGGTGTACAAAGATTTCACTTGTAGGGGGGTGCTGTATACCAAAAACCAACTCTTTATTTCCTTTCAAATCAATGTAGGTATCTTTATGTATTTCTTTGTTCACAAGGGATCATTTAAAGCAGTTTTTCAAGTTTTAAAAGTCCTAAGGAAATTTTTCGTTTGTTTTGTCATAGTTTCGAAATTAAAACTAAAAAAATAACCTAAGACTTTTACTTATATTATAAAATGGAAAAAAGGAGATTTTGTTTTGCAAAAGGACACAAATTTTAATAATATTTCAGAGCTTGACTGCCCCTCAAAAAGCCAATTGAACAGAACTTTTTCAACCTTTTGGACCTTTTTTTATACAAATTTGTTAGTTTTCGTTAATTTATTTATAGTCGTTCTTTTTTAAATTTTTTTATTTTTAGTCAAATGCTGGAAACAGATGGAAAATTTTCTATTTTTGAGAATTTAAAAAAAAACTAATTGTATTTTTTTGCCATTTCTTGTTTATTTTGTTATTTTTATGAGGCAAACAAAGTACCATTCATAATTGACATCTTTTTTCGTTTTTTTTTAAGGGAGAAAGTGGGTACCTAACACTTTTTGTTTAAAGAAAGATTTTTACATGTCGTTTTCAGCATTTGACTAAAAATGAAAAGAGCATTGAATATTAAAAAGAACATTTGTGCTTGTCTACACAGAATTTTGAACGGAATTCACAATTTTTTTCAAAAATATTGACTAAAATTTTATTTCTTAAAAATTTTTCGCTAAAGAATTGAATATTAGTTTTAAAAAAAATTATAACTTCAATGTTCCATTTCAAAATTTGGCCTTTAAAATGTTTTAAGAATTTCGTACCTACATATATAGGTAAATGATTTTTTCTTTTAAAGGTCTGCAATCATTTTAATTTCTTTTTTCTATCAAAAACTAAAATGGCATTCTTTTTTCACCTCAAACTATAAATTAAGTTGTTTTAGCTGATTTAAACGTTCACGCTTTTTCATTTTTGTCTCATAATTTGTATGACTCAATACAATCATACAATCATCATTCAAAATTAAATTAATGTTGATACCTGGATAGAGCTTGAATAGATCTTTCCAGTAATGTGCGTCATGATTTAATTGATGAACTATGAAAAGACGTCGTTTTTTTATGAAAATTTTGAAATATCTCCTGAAAAAATCAATCAAAATAAAATTGGTTTCGATACGTGTATAGGACTTGAACAGACCTTTGCAGTGATGTGCGTCATGATTTATTTGATTAACTTTGAAAAGACGTCGTTTTTCTAAGCAAATTTTGAAATATCCTGCAAAAATCAATCAAAATAAAACTAGTTTCGATACCTGTATAGGACTTGAACAGACCTTTGCAGTGATGTGCGTCATGATTTAATTGATTAACTTTGAAAAGACGTCATTTTTCTAAGCAAATTTTGAAATATCTCCTGCAAAAATCAATCAAAATAAAATTGGTTTCGATACCTAAATAGGACTTAAACAGACCTTTGCAGTGATGTGCGTCATGATTTATTTGATTAACTTTGAAAAGACGTCGTTTTTCTAAGCAAATTTTGAAATATCTCCTGCAAAAATCAATCAAAATAAAATTGGTTTCGATACCTCTATAGGGCTTGAACAGACCTTTCCATTGATGTGCGTCATGATTTATTTGATTAACTTTGAAAAGACGTCGTTTTTCTAAGCAAATTTTGAAATATCTCCTGCAAAAATCAATCAAAATAAAATTAGTTTCGATACCTGTATAGGACTTGAACAGACCTTTCCAGTGATGTGCGTCATGATTTATTTGATTAACTTTGAAAAGACGTCGTTTTTCTAAGCAAATTTTCAAATATCTCCTGCAAAAATCAATCAAAATAAAATTAGTTTCGATACCTGTATAGGACTTGAACAGACCTTTGCAGTGATGTGCGTCATGATTTATTTGATTAACTTTGAAAAGACGTCGTTTTTCTAAGCAAATTTTGAAATATCTCCTGCAAAAATCAATCAATATAAAATTAGTTTCGATACCTGTATAGGACTTGAACAGACCTTTGCAGTGATGTGCGTCATGATTTATTTGATTAAGTTTGAAAAGACGTCGTTTTTCTAAGCAAATTTTGAAATATCTCCTGCAAAAATCAATCAAAATAAAATTAGTTTCGATACCTGTATAGGGCTTGAAAAGACCTTTGCAGTGATGTGCGTCATGATCTATTTGATTAACTTTGAAAAGACGTCGTTTTTCTAAGCAAATTTTGAAATATCTTCTGTAAAAATTAATTAAAATAAAATTGGTTTCGATACCTGTATAGGGCTTGAACAGACCTTTGCAGTGATGTGCGTCATGATTTATTTGATTAGGTTTGAAAAAGCGTCGTTTTTCTAAGCAAATTTTGAAATATCTCCTGAAAAAATCAATCAAAATAAAATTAGATTCGATACCTGTATAGGGCTTGAACAGACCTATCCAGTGATATGCGTCATGATTTATTTGATTAACTTTGAAAAGACGTCGTTTTTCTAAGCAAATTTTGAAATAACTCCTGTAGAAATCAATCAAAATAAAATTAGTTTCGATACCTGTATAGGGCTTGAACAGACCTTTGCAGTGATGTGCGTCATGATTTATTTGATTAACTTTGAAAAGACGTCGTTTTTCTATGCATATTTTGAAATATCTCCTGAAAAAATCAATCAAAATAAAATTGGTTTCGATACCTCTATAGGGCTTGAACAGACCTTTCCATTGATGTGCGTCATGATTTATTTGATTAACTTTGAAAAGACGTCGTTTTTCTAAGCAAATTTTGAAATATCTCCTGCAAAAATCAATCAAAATAAAATTAGTTTCGATACCTGTATAGGACTTGAACAGACCTTTCCAGTGATGTGCGTCATGATTTATTTGATTAACTTTGAAAAGACGTCGTTTTTCTAAGCAAATTTTCAAATATCTCCTGCAAAAATCAATCAAAATAAAATTAGTTTCGATACCTGTATAGGACTTGAACAGACCTTTCCAGTGATGTGCGTCATGATTTATTTGATTAACTTTGAAAAGACGTTGTTTTTCTAAGCAAATTTTGAAATATCTCCTGCAAAAATCAATCAAAATAAAATTAGTTTCGATACCTGTATAGGACTTGAACAGACCTTTGCAGTGATGTGCGTCATGATTTATTTGATTAACTTTGAAAAGACGTCGTTTTTCTAAGCAAATTTTGAAATATCTCCTGCAAAAATCAATCAAAATAAAATTAGTTTCGATACCTGTATAGGGCTTGAAAAGACCTTTGCAGTGATGTGCGTCATGATCTATTTGATTAACTTTGAAAAGACGTCGTTTTTCTAAGCAAATTTTGAAATATCTTCTGTAAAAATTAATTAAAATAAAATTGGTTTCGATACCTGTATAGGGCTTGAACAGACCTTTCCAGTGATGTGCGTCATGATTTATTTGATTAGGTTTGAAAAAGCGTCGTTTTTCTAAGCAAATTTTGAAATATCTCCTGAAAAAATCAATCAAAATAAAATTAGATTCGATACCTGTATAGGGCTTGAACAGACCTATCCAGTGATATGCGTCATGATTTATTTGATTAACTTTGAAAAGACGTCGTTTTTCTAAGCAAATTTTGAAATAACTCCTGAAAAAATCAATCAAAATAAAATTAGTTTCGATACCTGTATAGGGCTTGAACAGACCTTTGCAGTGATGTGCGTCATGATTTATTTGATTAACTTTGAAAAGACGTCGTTTTTCTAAGCAAATTTTTTAATATCTCCTGAAAAAATCAATCAAAATAAAATTAGATTCGATACCTGTATAGGGCTTGAACAGACCTTTCCAGTGATATGCGTCAGGATTTATTTGATTAACTTTGAAAAGACGTCGTTTTTCTAAGCAAATTTTGAAATAACTCCTGAAAAAATCAATCAAAATAAAATTAGTTTCGATACCTGTATAGGGCTTGAACAGACCTTTGCAGTGATGTGGGTCATGATTTATTTGATTAACTTTGAAAAGACGTCGTTTTTCTAAGCAAATTTTGAAATAACTCCTGAAAAAATCAATTAAAATAAAATTAATTTCAGTACCTGTATAGGGCTTGACAGCCCAAGTCCAAATCCAAATCTAGTTCCAAGTCCAATTTCAAGTCCAAGTCCAAGTCCAAGTCCAAGTCCAAGTCCAAGTCCAAGTCCAAGTCCAAGTCCAAGTCCAAGTCCAAGTCCAAGTCCAAGTCCAAGTCCAAGTCCAAGTCCAAGTCCAAGTCCAAGTCCAAGTCCAAGTCCAAGTCCAAGTCCAAGTCCAGGTCCAAGTCCAAGTCCAAGTCCAAGTCCAAGTCCAAGTCCAAGTCCAAGTCCAAGTCCAAGTCCAAGTCCAAGTCCAAGTCCAAGTCCAAGTCCAAGTCCAAGTCCAAGTCCAAGTCCAAGTCCAAGTCCAAGTCCAAGTCCAAGTCCAAGTCCAAGTCCAAGTCCTAGTCCAAGTCCAAGTCCAAGTCCAAGTCCAAGTCCAAGTCCAAGTCCAAGTCCAAGTCCAAGTCCAAGTCCAAGTCCAAGTCCAAGTCAAAGGCCAAGTCCAAGTCCAAGTCCAAATCCAAGTCCAAGTCCAAGTCCAAGTCCAAGTCCAAGTCCAAGTTTAAGTCCAAGTCAAAGTCCTAGTCCTGGTTCAAGCCCTAGTCAGAGTCCAGCTCTAGGTCCAACTCAAACTCCAACTCCAACTCAAACTCAAACTCAAACTCAAACTCAAACTCAAACTCAAACTCAAACTCAAACTCAAACTCAAACTCAAACTCAAACTCAAACTCAAACTCAAACTCAAACTCCAACTCCAACTCCAACTCCAACTCCAACTCCAACTCCAACTCCAACTCCAACTTCAACTCCAACTCCAACTCCAACTCCAATTCAACTCCAACTCCAACTCCAAATCCAACTCCAACTCCAACTCCAACTCCAACTCCAACTCCAATTCCAACTCCAACTCCAACTCCAACTCCAACTCCAACTCCAACTCCAACTCCAACTCCAACTCCAACTCCAACTCCAACTCCAACTCCAACTCCAACTCCAACTCCAACTCCAACTCCAACTCCAACTCCAACTACAACTCCAACTCCAACTCCAACTCCAACCCCAACTCCAACTCCAACTCCAACTCCAACTCCAACTCCAACTCCAACTCCAACTCCAACTCCATCTCCAACTCCAACTCCAACTCCAACTCCAACTCCAACTCCAACTCCAACTCCAACTACAACTCCAAATCCAACTCCAACTCCAACTACAACTACACTTAAGTTAACACCGACACTGACACGTCCTTTCGGCACGAAGGATATCATAAGACTGGATGAAACACGTCCGTTCAGTTCGACGGATATCCTAAGACTGAAGCTGAAGCCCTATATTAGAGGGATTTATATTATCAACTTTGTTGACAACATTGCTTGATGGAATCGCAACAAGTTTTTAAGATATTTTGAAGACCATGCAACACAGGTTGACAACATGATTTTCTTTGCGTTTAAATGATCTATTATCGGTGGTTGTCAACAATCCTGAACGATATGTTTATCCATGTAATCTCCCTTATTCACAATGGAACGACGACGAGGAAACGGTACGTGAACGTGACGAGATCTCTTCGTTTATATCAAGTGACTTTAAAACACTTATAGCATAAGCGGGTATAGACAATAGAGCGTTTCTCGTCAGAATTTGAAAAATTGGAAAAAAGACGTCGTTGAAAATCCCTCCGCATTGTGGATTGTGAATTGGGGGACGATTTTGGAAAACCTCTTTTAAGTTTTATTTTTTGTATATATAAATATAAGTAAATTGTAGTCATTTTTGAGGCTTGAAACTTAAACACAATACTGCTAAAGTATTTAGTTTCTCCCCTTACAATAACATCATCTTCTCAAATATGGTTCTGCGCTATAAAAAGATTTTTTAATTAATTTCTTTTGTCTGAAAAACCACCATTTTTGTTGATGAATATTCTTCTTGACTGCCCCTCAAAAAGCCAATTGAACAGAACCTTTTCAACCTTTTGGACCTTTTTTTATACAAATTTGTTAGTTTTCGTTAATTTATTTATAGTCGTTCTTTTTTAAATTTTTTATTTTTAGTCAAATGCTGGAAACAGATGGAAAATTTTCTATTTTTGAGAATTAAAAAAAAAAAAAACTAATTGTATTTTTTTGCCATTTCTTGTTTATTTTGTTATTTTTATGAGGCAAACAAAGTACCATTCATAATTGACATCTTTTTTCGTTTTTTTTTAAGGGAGAAAGTGGGTACCTAACACTTTTTGTTTAAAGAAAGATTTTTACATGTCGTTTTCAGCATTTGACTAAAAATGAAAAAGAGCATTTAATATTAAAAAGAAAATTTGTGCTTGTCTACACAGAATTTTGAACGGAATTCACAATTTTTTTCAAAAATATTGACTAAAATTTTATTTCTTAAAAAATTTTCGCTAAAGAATTGAATATTAGTTTTAAAAAAAATTATAACTTCAACGTTTAAATTCCATTTCAAAATTTGGCCTTTAAAATGTTTTAAGAATTTCGTACCTACATATATAGGTAAATGATTTTTTCTTTTAAAGGTCTGCAATCATTTTAATTTCTTTTTTCTATCAAAAACTAAGATGGCATTCTTTTTTCACCTCAAACTATCAATGAAGTTGTTTTAGCTGATTTAAACATGGAACTTCACGCTTTTTTTTCATTTTTGTCTCATAATTTGTATGACTTAATATTCAATTAAAATTATACCATTTAAAAATTAAAATAAAATGGTTCTATGGAAATTTTGAAATATCTCCCAAAATCATCATTCAAAGTTAAATTAATGTTGATACCTGGATAGGGCTTGAATAGACCTTTCCAGTAATGTGCGTCATGATTTAATTGATGAACTATGAAAAGACGTCGTTTTTTTTATGAAAATTTTGAAATATCTCCTGAAAAAATCAATCAAAATAAAATTGGTTTCGATACCTGTATAGGACTTGAACAGACCTTTGCAGTGATGTGCGTCATGATTTATTTGATTAACTTTGAAAAGACGTCGTTTTTCTAAGCAAATTTTGAAATATCTCCTGCAAAAATCAATCAAAATAAAATTAGTTTCGATACCTGTATAGGACTTGAACAGACCTTTGCAGTGATGTGCGTCATGATTTATTTGATTAACTTTGAAAAGACGTCGTTTTTCTAAGCAAATTTTGAAATATCTCCTGCAAAAATCAATCAAAATAAAATTAGTTTCGATACCTGTATAGGACTTGAACAGACCTTTGCAGTGATGTGCGTCATGATTTATTTGATTAACTTTGAAAAGGCGTCGTTTTTCTAAGCAAATTTTGAAATATCTCCTGAAAAAATCAATCAAATTAAAATTAGATTCGATACCTGTATAGGGCTTGAACAGACCTTTCCATTGATGTGGGTCATGATTTATTTGATTAACTTTGAAAAGAAGTCGTTTTTCTAAGCAAATTTTGAAATATCTCCTGAAAAAATCAATCAAAATAAAATTGGTTTCGATACCTGTATAGGGCTTGAATGGACCTTTCCAGTGATGTGCGTCATGATTTATTTGATTAACTTTGAAAAGACGTCGTTTTTCTAAGCAAATTTTGAAATATCTCCTGAAAAAATCAATCAAAATAAAATTGGTTTCGATACCTGTATAGGGCTTGAACAGACGTTTCCAGTGATGTGCGTCATGATTTATTTGATTAACTTTGAAAAGACGTCGTTTTTCTAAGCAAATTTTGAAATATCTCCTGCAAAAATCAATCAAAATAAAATTAGTTTCAATACCTGTATAGGACTTGAATGGACCTTTGCAGTGATGTGCGTCATGATTTATTTGATTAAGTTTGAAAAGACGTCGTTTTTCTAAGCAAATTTTGAAATAACTCCTGAAAAAATCAATCAAAATAAAATTAGTTTCGATTCCTGTATAGGGCTTGAACAGACCTTTGCAGTGATGTGCGTCATGATTTCTTTGACTAACTTTGAAAAGACGTCGTTTTTCTAAACAAATTTTGAAATATCTCCTGAAAAAATCAATCGAAATAAAATTAGTTTCGATACCTGTATAGGACTTGAACAGACCCTTGCAGTGATGTGCGTCATGATTTCTTTGACTAACTTTGAAAAGACGTCGTTTTTCTAAACAAATTTTGAAATAACTCCTGAAAAAATTAATCAAAATAATATTGGTTTCGATAACTGTATAGGGCTTAAACAGACCTTTCCAGTGATGTGCATCATGATTTATTTGATTAAGTTTGAAAAGGCGTCGTTTTTCTATAGAAATTTTGAAACATCTCCTGAAAAAATCAATCAAAATAAAATTGGTTTCGATACCTGTATAGGGCTTGAATGGACCTTTCCAGTGATGTGCGTCATGATTTATTTGATCAACTTTGAAAAGACGTCGTTTTTCTAAGCAAATTTTGAAATAACTCCTGAAAAAATCAATCAAAATAAAATTGGTTTCGATACCTGTATAGGGCTTGAACAGACCTTTCCAGTGATGTGTGTCATGATTTATTTGATTAACTTTGAAAAGACGTCGTTTTTCTATAGAAATTTTGAAATATCTCCTGAAAAAATCAATCAAAATAAAATTAGATTCGATACCTGTATAGGACTTGAACAGACCTTTCCAGTGATATGCGTCATGATTTATTTGATTAACTTTGAAAAGACGTCGTTTTTCTAAGCAAATTTTGAAATAACTCCTGAAAAAATCAATCAAAATAAAATTAGTTTCGATACCTGTATAGGGCTTGAACAGACCTTTGCAGTGATGTGGGTCATGATTTATTTGATTAACTTTGAAAAGACGTCGTTTTTTTATGAAAATTTTGAAATATCTCCTGCAAAAATCAATCAAAATAAAATTAGTTTCGATACCTGTATAGGGCTTGAACAGACCTTTGCAGTGATGTGCGTCATGATTTATTTGATTAACTTTGAAAAGACGTCGTTTTTCTAAGCAAATTTTGAAATATCTTCTGAAAAAATTAATCAAAATAATATTGGTTTCGATAACTGTATAGGGCTTAAACAGACCTTTCCAGTGATGTGCATCATGATTTATTTGATTAAGTTTGAAAAGGCGTCGTTTTTCTATAGAAATTTTGAAACATTTCCTGAAAAAATCAATCAAAATAAAATTGGTTTCGATACCTGTATAGGGCTTGAATGGACCTTTCCAGTGATGTGCGTCATGATTGATTTGATCAACTTTGAAAAGACGTCGTTTTTCTAAGCAAATTTTGAAATAACTCCTGAAAAAATCAATCAAAATAAAATTGGTTTCGATACCTGTATAGGGCTTGAACAGACCTTTCCAGTGATGTGCGTCATGATTTATTTGATTAACTTTGAAAAGTCGTCGTTTTTCTATAGAAATTTTGAAATATCTCCTGAAAAAATCAATCAAAATAAAATTGGTTTCGATACCTGTATAGAGCTTGAATGGACCTTTCCAGTGATGTGCATCATGATTTATTTGATTAAGTTTGAAAAGGCGTCGTTTTTCTATAGAAATTTTGAAATATCTCCTGAAAAAATCAATCAAAATAAAATTGGTTTCGATACCTGTATAGGACTTGAACAGACCTTTGCAGTGATGTGCGTCATGATTTATTTGATTAACTTTGAAAAGACGTCGTTTTTCTAAGCAAATTTTGAAATAACTCCTGAAAAAATCAATCAAAATAAAATTAGTTTCGATACCTGTATAGGGCTTGAACAGACCTTTCCAGTGATGTGCGTCATGATTTATTTGATTAACTTTGAAAAGACGTCGTTTTTCTTAGCAAATTTTGAAATAACTCCTAAAAAAATCAATCAAAATAAAATTAATTTCAGTACCTGTATATTAGGCTTGACAGCCCAAATCCAAATCCAAATCTAATTCCAAGTCCAATTTCAAGTCCAAGTCCAAGTCCAAGTCCAAGTCCAAGTCCAAGTCCAAGTCCAAGTCCAAGTCCAAGTCCAAGTCCAAGTCCAAGTCCAAGTCCAAGTCCAAGTCCAAGTCCAAGTCCAAGTCCAAGTCCAAGTCCAAGTCCAAGTCCAAGTCCAAGTCCAAGTCCAAGTCCAAGTCCAAGTCCAAGTCCAAGTCCAAGTCCAAGTCCAAGTCCAAGTCCAAATCCAAGTCCAAGTCCAAGTCCAAGTCTTAGTCCAAGTCTTAGTCCAAGTCCAAGTCCAAGTCCAAGTCCAAGTCCTAGTCCTGGTTCAAGCCCTAGTCAGAGTCCAGCTCTAGGTCCAACTCAAACTCCAACTCAAACTCCAACTCCAACTCCAACTCCAACTCCAACTCCAACTCCAACTCCAACTCCAACTCCAACTCCAACTCCAACTCCAACTCCAACTCCAACTCCAACTCCAACTCCAACTCCAACTCCAACTCCAACTCCAACTCCAACTCCAACTCCAACTCCAACTCCAACTCCAACTCCAACTCCAACTCCAACTCCAACTCCAACTCCAACTCCAACTCCAACTCCAACTCCAACTCCAACTCCAACTCCAACTCCAACTCCAACTCCAAATCCAACTTCAAATCCAACTACAACTCCAACTCCAACTCCAACTCCAACTCCAACTCCAACTCCAACTCCAACTCCAACTCCAACTCCAACTCCAACTCCAACTCCAACTCCAACTCCAACTCCAACTACAACTCCAACTCCAACTCCAACTCCAACTCCAACCCCAACTCCAACTCCAACTCCAATCCAACTCCAACTCCAACTCCAACTCCAACTCCAACTCCAACTCCATCTCCAACTCCAACTCCAACTCCAACTCCAACTCCAACTCCAACTACAACTCCAAATCCAACTCCAAATCCAACTCCAACTCCAACTACAACTACACTTAAGTTAACACCGACACTGACACGTCCTTTCGGCACGAAGGATATCATAAGACTGGATGAAACACGT
Organism: Dasysyrphus albostriatus; assembly: GCA_946251815.1. Classification (NCBI taxonomy): domain Eukaryota; kingdom Metazoa; phylum Arthropoda; class Insecta; order Diptera; family Syrphidae; genus Dasysyrphus; species Dasysyrphus albostriatus. Next base: position 34,551,955 of record OX276336.1, on the reverse strand, counting down.
CCGTTCAGTTCGACGGATATCCTAAGACTGAAGCTGAAGCCCTATATTAGAGGGATTTATATTATCAACTTTGTTGACAACATTGCTTGATGGAATCGCAACAAGTTTTTAAGATATTTTTAAGACCATGCAACACAGGTTGACAACATGATTTTCTTTGCGTTTAAATGATCTAACATCGGTGGTTGTCAACAATCCTGAACGATATGTTTATCCATGTAATCTCCCTTATTCACAATGGAACGACGACGAGGAAACGGTACGTGAACGTGACGAGATCTCTTCGTTTATATCAAGTGACTTTAAAACACTTATAGCATAAGCGGGTATAGACAATAGAGCGTTTCTCGTCAGAATTTGAAAAATTGGAAAAAAGACGACGTTGAAAATCCCTCCGCATTGTGGATTGTGAATTGGGGGACGATTTTGGAAAACCTCTTTTAAGTTTTATTTTTTGTATATATAAATATAAGTAAATTGTAGTCATTTTTGAGGCTTGAAACTTAAACACAATACTGCTAAAGTATTTAGTTTCTCCCCTTACAATAACATCATCTTCTCAAATATGGTTCTGCGCTATAAAAAGATTTTTTAATTAATTTCTTTTGTCTGAAAAACCACCATTTTTGTTGATGAATATTCTTCTTGACTGCCCCTCAAAAAGCCAATTGAACAGAACTTTTTCAACCTTTTGGACCTTTTTTTATACAAATTTGTTAGTTTTCGTTAATTTATTTATAGTCGTTCTTTTTTAAATTTTTTTATTTTTAGTCAAATGCTGGAAACAGATGGAAAATTTTCTATTTTTGAGAATTAAAAAAAAAAAAAACTAATTGTATTTTTTTGCCATTTCTTGTTTATTTTGTTATTTTTATGAGGCAAACAAAGTACCATTCATAATTGACATCTTTTTTCGTTTTTTTTTTTAAGGGAGAAAGTGGGTACCTAACACTTTTTGTTTAAAGAAAGATTTTTACATGTCGTTTTCAGCATTTGACTAAAAATGAAAAAGAGCATTGAATATTAAAAAGAACATTTGTGCTTGTCTACACAGAATTTTGAACGGAATTCACAATTTTTTTCAAAAATATTGACTAAAATTTTATTTCTTAAAAAATTTTCGCTAAAGAATTGAATATTAGTTTTAAAAAAAATTATAACTTCAACGTTTAAATTCCATTTCAAAATTTGGCCTTTAAAATGTTTTAAGAATTTCGTACCTACATATATAGGTAAATGATTTTTTCTTTTAAAGGGGTGCAATCATTTTAATTTCTTTTTTCTATCAAAAACTAAGATGGCATTCTTTTTTCACCTCAAACTATCAATGAAGTTGTTTTAGCTGATTTAAACATGGAACTTCACGCTTTTTTTTCATTTTTGTCTCATAATTTGTATGACTTAATATTCAATTAAAATTATACCATTTAAAAATTAAAATAAAATGGTTCTATGGAAATTTTGAAATATCTCCCAAAATCATCATTCAAAGTTAAATTAATGTTGATACCTGGATAGGGCTTAAAAAGACCTTTCCAGTAATGTGCGTCATGATTTAATTGATGAACTATGAAAAGACGTCGTTTTTTTATGAAAATTTTGAAATATCTCCTGAAAAAATCAATCAAAATAAAATTGGTTTCCATACCTGTATAGAACTTGAACAGACCTTTGCAGTGATGTGCGTCATGATTTATTTGATTAACTTTGAAAAGACGTCGTTTTTCTAAGCAAATTTTGAAATATCTCCTGAAAAAATCAATCAAAATAAAATTAGATTCAATACCTGTATAGGGCTCGAACAGACGTTTCCAGTGATGTGCGTCATGATTTATTTGATTAACTTTGAAAAGACGTCGTTTTTCTAAGCAAATTTTGAAATATCTCCTGCAAAAATCAATCAAAATAAAATTAGTTTCGATACCTGTATAGGACTTGAATGGACCTTTGCAGTGATGTGCGTCATGATTTATTTGATTAACTTTGAAAAGACGTCGTTTTTCTAAGCAAATTTTGAAATATCTTCTGAAAAAATTAATCAAAATAATATTGGTTTCGATACCTGTATAGGGCTTAAACAGACCTTTCCAGTGATGTGCATCATGATTTATTTGATTAATTTTGAAAAGGCGTCGTTTTTCTATAGAAATTTTGAAACATCTCCTGAAAAAATCAATCAAAATAAAATTGGTTTCGATACCTGTATAGGGCTTGAATGGACCTTTCCAGTGATGTGCGTCATGATTTATTTGATCAACTTTGAAAAGACGTCGTTTTTCTAAGCAAATTTTGAAATAACTCCTGAAAAAATCAATCAAAATAAAATTAGTTTCGATACCTGTATAGGGCTTGAACAGACCTTTCCAGTGATGTGCGTCATGATTTATTTGATTAACTTTGAAAAGACGTCGTTTTTCTAAGCAAATTTTGAAATAACTCCTGAAAAAATCAATCAAAATAAAATTAGTTTCGATACCTGTATAGGACTTGAACAGACCTTTGCAGTGATGTGCGTCATGATTTATTTGATTAACTTTGAAAAGACGTCGTTTTTCTATGCAAATTTTGATATATCTCCTGAAAAAATCAATCAAAATAAAATTAGTTTCGATACCTGTATAGGGCTTGAACAGACCTTTCCAGTGATGTGCGTCATGATTTATTTGATTAACTTTGAAAAGACGTCGTTTTTCTATGCAAATTTTGATATATCTCCTGAAAAAGTCAATCAAAATAAAATTGGTTTCGATACCTGTATAGGGCTTGAATGGACCTTTCCAGTGATGTGCGTCATGATTTATTTGATCAACTTTGAAAAGACGTCGTTTTTCTAAGCAAATTTTGAAATAACTTCTGAAAAAATCAATCAAAATAAAATTAGTTTCGATACCTGTATAGGGCTTGAACAGACGTTTCCAGTGATGTGCGTCATGATTTATTTGATTAACTTTGAAAAGACGTCGTTTTTCTAAGCAAATTTTGAAATATCTCCTGAAAAAATCAATCAAAATAAAATTAGTTTCGATACCTGTATAGGACTTGAACAGACCTTTGCAGTGATGTGCGTCATGATTTATTTGATTAACTTTGAAAAGACGTCGTTTTTCTAAGCAAATTTTGAAATATATCCTGAAAAAATCAATCAAAATAAAATTAGTTTCGATACCTGTATAGGGCTTGAACAGACCTTTGCAGTGATGTGCGTCATGATTTATTTGATTAACTTTGAAAAGACGTCGTTTTTCTATGCAAATTTTGATATATCTCCTGAAAAAATCAATCAAAATAAAATTAGTTTCGATACCTGTATAGGGCTTGAACAGACCTTTCCAGTGATGTGCGTCATGATTTATTTGATTAACTTTGAAAAGACGTCGTTTTTCCAAGCAAATTTTGAAATATCTCCTGAAAAAGTCAATCAAAATAAAATTGGTTTCGATACCTGTATAGGGCTTGAATGGACCTTTCCAGTGATGTGCGTCATGATTTATTTGATCAACTTTGAAAAGACGTCGTTTTTCTAAGCAAATTTTGAAATAACTTCTGAAAAAATCAATCAAAATAAAATTAGTTTCGATACCTGTATAGGGCTTGAACAGACGTTTCCAGTGATGTGCGTCATGATTTATTTGATTAACTTTGAAAAGACGTCGTTTTTCTAAGCAAATTTTGAAATATCTCCTGAAAAAATCAATCAAAATAAAATTAGTTTCGATACCTGTATAGGGCTTGAACAGACCTTTCCAGTGATGTGCGTCATGATTTATTTGATTAACTTTGAAAAGACGTCGTTTTTCTAAGCAAATTTTGAAATAACTCCTGAAAAAATAAATCAAATTAAAATTAGTTTCGATGCCTGTTTAGGACTTGAAAAGACCTTTCCAGTGATGTGTGTCATGATTTATTTGATTAACTTTGAAAGGACGTCGTTTTTCTAAGCAAATTTTGAAATAACTCCTGAAAAAATCAATCAAAATAAAATTAGTTTCGATACCTATATAGGGCTTGAACAGACGTTTCCAGTGATGTGCGTCATGATTTATTTGATTAACTTTGAAAAGACGTCGTTTTTCTAAGCGAATTTTGAAATATCTCCTGAAGAAATCAATCAAAATAAAATTAGTTTCGATACCTGTATAGGGCTTGAACAGACCTTTCCAGTGATGTGCGTCATGATTTATTTGATTAACTTGGAAAAGACGTCGTTTTTCCAAGCAAATTTTGAAATATCTCCTGCAAAAATCAATCAAAATAAAATTAGTTTCGATACCTGTATAGGGCTTGAACAGACCTTTCCAGTGATGTGCGTCATGATTTATTTGATCAACTTTGAAAAGACGTCGTTTTTCTAAGTAAATTTTGAAATAACTCCTGAAAAAATCAATCAAAATAAAATTAGTTTCGATACCTATATAGGGCTTGAACAGACGTTTCCAGTGATGTGCGTCATGATTTATTTGATTAACTTTGAAAAGACGTCGTTTTTCTAAGCGAATTTTGAAATATCTCCTGAAGAAATCAATCAAAATAAAATTAGTTTCGATACCTGTATAGGGCTTGAACAGACCTTTCCAGTGATGTGCGTCATGATTTATTTGATTTACTTGGAAAAGACGTCGTTTTTCCAAGCAAATTTTGAAATATCTCCTGCAAAAATCAATCAAAATAAAATTAGTTTCGATACCTGTATAGGACTTGAACAGACCTTTGCAGTGATGTGCGTCATGATTTTTTTGATAAACTTTGAAAAGACTTCGTTTTTCTAAGCAAATTTTGAAATAACTCCTGAAAAAATCAATCAAAATAAAATTAGTTTCGATACCTGTATAGGGCTTGAACAGACCTTTCCAGTGATGTGCATCATGATTTATTTGATTAACTTTGAAAAGTAGTCGTTTTTCTAAGCAAATTTTGAAATATCTCCTGCAAAAATCAATCAAAATAAAATTATTTTCGATACCTGTATAGGACTTGAACAGACCTTTGCAGTGATGTGCGTCATGATTTATTTGATTAACTTTGAAAAGACGTCGTTTTTCTTAGCAAATTTTGAAATAACTCCTGAAAAAAACAATCAAAATAAAATTAATTTCAGTACCTGTATAGGGCTTGACAGCCCAAGTCCGTATCCAAATCTAATTCCAAGTCCAATTTCATGTCCAAGTCCAAGTCCAAGTCCAAGTCCAAGTCCAAGTCCAAGTCCAAGTCCAAGCCAAGTCCAAGTCCAAGTCCAAGTCCAAGTCCAAGTCCAAGTCCAAGTCCAAATCCAAGTCCAAGTTCAAGTCCAAGTCCAAGTCCAAGTCCAGGTCCAAGTCCAAGTCCAAGTCCAAGTCCAAGTCCAAGTCCAAGTCCAAGTCCAAGTCCAAGTCCAAGTCCAAGTCCAAGTCCAAGTCCAAGTCCAAGTCCAAGTCCAAGTCCAAGTCCAAGTCCAAGTCCAAGTCCAAGTCCAAGTCCAAGTCCAAGTCCAAGTCCAAGTCCAAGTCCAAGTCCAAGTCCAAGTCCAAGTCCAAGTCCAAGTCCAAGTCCAAGTCCAAGTCCAAGTCCAAGTCCAAGTCCAAGTCCAAGTCCAAGTCCAAGTCCAAGTCCAAGTCCAAGTCCAGGTCCAAGTCCAAGTCCAAGTCCAAGTCCAAGTCCAAGTCCAAGTCCAAGTTAAGTCCAAGTCCAAGTCCAAGTCCAAGTCCAAGTCCAAGTCCAAGTCCAAGTCCAAGTCCAGGTCGAAGTCCAAGTCCAAGTCCAAGTCCAAGTCCAAATCCAAGTCCAAGTCCAAGTCCAAGTCCAAGTCCAAGTCCAAGTCCAAGTCCAAGTCCAAGTCCAAGTCCAAGTCCAAGTCCAAGTCCAAGTCCAAGTCCTAGTCCTGGTTCAAGCCCTAGTCAGAGTCCAGCTCTAGGTCCAACTCAAACTCCAACTCCAACTCAAACTCCAACTCCAACTCCAACTCCAACTCCAACTCCAACTCCAACTCCAACTCCAACTCCAACTCCAACTCCAACTCCAACTCCAACTCCAACTCCAACTCCAACTCCAACTCCAACTCCAACTCCAACTCCAACTCCAACTCCAACTCCAACTCCAACTCCAACTCCAACTCCAACTCCAACTCCAACTCCAACTCCAACTCCAACTCCAACTCCAACTCCAACCCCAACTCCAACTCCAACTCCAACTCCAACTCCATCTCCAACTCCAACTCCAACTCCAACTCCAACTCCAACTCTAGCTCCAACTCCAACTCCAACTTCAACTCCAACTACAACTACACTTAAGTTAACACCGACACTGACACGTCCTTTCGGCACGAAGGATATCATAAGACTGGATGAAACACGTCCGTTCAGTTCGACGGATATCCTAAGACTGAAGCTGAAGCCCTATATTAGAGGGATTTATATTATCAACTTTGTTGACAACATTGCTTGATGGAATCGCAACAAGTTTTTAAGATATTTTGAAGACCATGCAACACAGGTTGACAAGATGATTTTCTTTGCGTTTAAATGATCTAACATCGGTGGTTGTCAACAATCCTGAACGATATGTTTATCCATGTAATCTCCCTTATTCACAATGGAACGACGACGAGGAAACGGTACGTGAACGTGACGAGATCTCTTCGTTTATATCAAGTGACTTTAAAACACTTATAGCATAAGCGGGTATAGACAATAGAGCGTTTCTCGTCACAATTTGAAAAATTGGAAAAAAGACGACGTTGAAAATCCCTCCGCATTGTGGATTGTGAATTGGGGGACGATTTTGGAAAACCTCTTTTAAGTTTTATTTTTTGTATATATAAATATAAGTAAATTGTAGTCATTTTTGAGGCTTGAAACTTAAACACAATACTGCTAAAGTATTTAGTTTCTCCCCTTACAATAACATCATCTTCTCAAATATGGTTCTGCGCTATAAAAAGATTTTTTAATTAATTTCTTTTGTCTGAAAAACCACCATTTTTGTTGATGAATATTCTTCTTGACTGCCCCTCAAAAAGCCAATTGAACAGAACTTTTTCAACCTTTTGGACCTTTTTTTATACAAATTTGTTAGTTTTCGTTAATTTATTTATAGTCGTTCTTTTTTAAATTTTTTTTATTTTTAGTCAAATGCTGGAAACAGATGGAAAATTTTCTATTTTTGAGAATTAAAAAAAAAAAAAACTAATTGTATTTTTTTGCCATTTCTTGTTTATTTTGTTATTTTTATGAGGCAAACAAAGTACCATTCATAATTGACATCTTTTTTCGTTTTTTTTTAAGGGAGAAAGTGGGTACCTAACACTTTTTGTTTAAAGAAAGATTTTTACATGTCGTTTTCAGCATTTGACTAAAAATGAAAAAGAGCATTGAATATTAAAAAGAACATTTGTGCTTGTCTACACAGAATTTTGAACGGAATTCACAATTTTTTTCAAAAATATTGACTAAAATTTTATTTCTTAAAAAATTTTCGCTAAAGAATTGAATATTAGTTTTAAAAAAAATTATAACTTCAACGTTTAAATTCCATTTCAAAATTTGGCCTTTAAAATGTTTTAAGAATTTCGTACCTACATATATAGGTAAATGATTTTTTCTTTTAAAGGGGTGCAATCATTTTAATTTCTTTTTTCTATCAAAAACTAAGATGGCATTCTTTTTTCACCTCAAACTATCAATGAAGTTGTTTTAGCTGATTTAAACATGGAACTTCACGCTTTTTTTTCATTTTTGTCTCATAATTTGTATGACTTAATATTCAATTAAAATTATACCATTTAAAAATTAAAATAAAATGGTTCTATGGAAATTTTGAAATATCTCCCAAAATCATCATTCAAAGTTAAATTAATGTTGATACCTGGATAGGGCTTAAAAAGACCTTTCCAGTAATGTGCGTCATGATTTAATTGATGAACTATGAAAAGACGTCGTTTTTTTATGAAAATTTTGAAATATCTCCTGAAAAAATCAATCAAAATAAAATTGGTTTCCATACCTGTATAGAACTTGAACAGACCTTTGCAGTGATGTGCGTCATGATTTATTTGATTAACTTTGAAAAGACGTCGTTTTTCTAAGCAAATTTTGAAATATCTCCTGAAAAAATCAATCAAAATAAAATTAGATTCAATACCTGTATAGGGCTCGAACAGACGTTTCCAGTGATGTGCGTCATGATTTATTTGATTAACTTTGAAAAGACGTCGTTTTTCTAAGCAAATTTTGAAATATCTCCTGCAAAAATCAATCAAAATAAAATTAGTTTCGATACCTGTATAGGACTTGAATGGACCTTTGCAGTGATGTGCGTCATGATTTATTTGATTAAGTTTGAAAAGACGTCGTTTTTCTAAGCAAATTTTGAAATATCTCCTGCAAAAATCAATCAAAATAAAATTAGTTTCGATACCTGTATAGGGCTTGAACAGACCTTTGCAGTGATGTGCGTCATGATTTATTTGATTAACTTTGAAAAGACGTCGTTTTTCTAAGCAAATTTTGAAATATCTTCTGAAAAAATTAATCAAAATAATATTGGTTTCGATACCTGTATAGGGCTTAAACAGACCTTTCCAGTGATGTGCATCATGATTTATTTGATTAAGTTTGAAAAGGCGTCGTTTTTCTATAGAAATTTTGAAACATCTCCTGAAAAAATCAATCAAAATAAAATTGGTTTCGATACCTGTATAGGGCTTGAATGGACCTTTCCAGTGATGTGCGTCATGATTTATTTGATCAACTTTGAAAAGACGTCGTTTTTCTAAGCAAATTTTGAAATAACTCCTGAAAAAATCAATCAAAATAAAATTAGTTTCGATACCTGTATAGGGCTTGAACAGACTTTGAAAAGACGTCGTTTTTCTAGGCAAATTTTGAAATATCTCCTGAAAAAATCAATCAAAATAAAATTAGATTCAATACCTGTATAGGGCTTGAACAGACGTTTCCAGTGATGTGCGTCATGATTTAATTGATTAACTTTGAAAAGACGTCGTTTTTCTAAGCAAATTTTGAAATATCTCCTGCAAAAATCAATCAAAATAAAATTAGTTTCGATACCTGTATAGGACTTGAATGGACCTTTGCAGTGATGTGCGTCATGATTTATTTGATTAAGTTTGAAAAGACGTCGTTTTTCTAAGCAAATTTTGAAATATCTCCTGCAAAAATAAATCAAAATAAAATTAGTTTCAATACCTGTATAGGGCTTGAACAGACCTTTGCAGTGATGTGCGTCATGATTTATTTGATTAACTTTGAAAAGACGTCGTTTTTCTAAGCAATTTTTGAAATATTTTCTGAAAAAATTAATCAAAATAAAATTAGTTTCGATACCAGTATAGGGCTTGAACAGACCTTTGCATTGATGTACGTCATGATTTATTTGATTAACTTTGAAAAGACGTCGTTTTTTTTAAGCAAATTTTGAAATATCTCCTGCAAAAATCAATCAAAATAAAATTAGTTTCGATACCTGTATAGGACTTGAACAGACCTTTGCAGTGATGTGCGTCATGATTTATTTGATTAACTTTGAAAAGACGTCGTTTTTCTAAGCAAATTTTGAAATAACTTCTGAAAAAATCAATCAAAATAAAATTAGTTTCGATACCTGTATAGGGCTTGAACAGACCTTTCCAGTGATGTGCGTCATGATTTATTTGATTAACTTTGAAAAGACGTCGTTTTTCTAAGCAAATTTTGAAATATCTCCTGAAAAAATCAATCAAAATAAAATTAGTTTCGATACCAGTATAGGGCTTGAACAGACCTTTGCATTGATGTACGTCATGATTTATTTGATTAACTTTGAAAAGACGTCGTTTTTTTAAGCAAATTTTGAAATATCTCCTGCAAAAATCAATCAAAATAAAATTAGTTTCGATACCTGTATAGGACTTGAACAGACCTTTGCAGTGATGTGCGTCATGATTTATTTGATTAACTTTGAAAAGACGTCGTTTTTCTATGCAAATTTTGATATATCTCCTGAAAAAATCAATCAAAATAAAATTAGTTTCGATACCTGTATAGGACTTGAACAGACCTTTGCAGTGATGTGCGTCATGATTTATTTGATTAACTTTGAAAAGACGTCGTTTTTCTATGCAAATTTTGATATATCTCCTGAAAAAATCAATCAAAATAAAATTAGTTTCGATACCTGTATAGGGCTTGAACAGACCTTTGCATTGATGTACGTCATGATTTATTTGATTAACTTTGAAAAGACGTCGTTTTTTTAAGCAAATTTTGAAATATCTCCTGCAAAAATCAATCAAAATAAAATTAGTTTCGATACCTGTATAGGACTTGAACAGACCTTTGCAGTGATGTGCGTCATGATTTATTTGATTAACTTTGAAAAGACGTCGTTTTTCTAAGCAAATTTTGAAATATCTCCTGAAAAAATCAATCAAAATAAAATTAGTTTCGATACCAGTATAGGGCTTGAACAGACCTTTGCATTGATGTACGTCATGATTTATTTGATTAACTTTGAAAAGACGTCGTTTTTTTAAGCAAATTTTGAAATATCTCCTGCAAAAATCAATCAAAATAAAATTAGTTTCGATACCTGTATAGGACTTGAACAGACCTTTGCAGTGATGTGCGTCATGATTTATTTGATCAACTTTGAAAAGACGTCGTTTTTCTAAGCAAATTTTGAAATATCTCCTGAAAAAATCAATCAAAATAAAATTAGTTTCGATACCAGTATAGGGCTTGAACAGACCTTTGCATTGATGTACGTCATGATTTATTTGATTAACTTTGAAAAGACGTCGTTTTTTTAAGCAAATTTTGAAATATCTCCTGCAAAAATCAATCAAAATAAAATTAGTTTCGATACCTGTATAGGACTTGAACAGACCTTTGCAGTGATGTGCGTCATGATTTATTTGATTAACTTTGAAAAGACGTCGTTTTTCTATGCAAATTTTGATATATCTCCTGAAAAAATCAATCAAAATAAAATTAGTTTCGATACCTGTATAGGGCTTGAACAGACCTTTCCAGTGATGTGCGTCATGATTTATTTGATTAACTTTGAAAAGACGTCGTTTTTCTATGAAAATTTTGATATATCTCCTGAAAAAGTCAATCAAAATAAAATTGGTTTCGATACCTGTATAGGGCTTGAATGGACCTTTCCAGTGATGTGCGTCATGATTTATTTGATCAACTTTAAAAAGACGTCGTTTTTCTAAGCAAATTTTGAAATAACTTCTGAAAAAATCAATCAAAATAAAATTAGTTTCGATACCTGTATAGGGCTTGAACAGACGTTTCCAGTGATGTGCGTCATGATTTATTTGATTAACTTTGAAAAGACGTCGTTTTTCTAAGCAAATTTTGAAATATCTCCTGAAAAAATCAATCAAAATAAAATTAGTTTCGATACCTGTATAGGACTTGAACAGACCTTTGCAGTGATGTGCGTCATGATTTATTTGATTAACTTTGAAAAGACGTCGTTTTTCTAAGCAAATTTTGAAATATATCCTGAAAAAATCAATCAAAATAAAATTAGTTTCGATACCTGTATAGGGCTTGAACAGACCTTTCCAGTGATGTGCGTCATGATTTATTTGATCAACTTTGAAAAGACGTCGTTTTTCTAAGTAAATTTTGAAATAACTCCTGAAAAAATCAATCAAAATAAAATTAGTTTCGATACCTATATAGGGCTTGAACAGACCTTTGCAGTGATGTGCGTCATGATTTATTTGATTAACTTTGAAAAGACGTCGTTTTTCTATGCAAATTTTGATATATCTCCTGAAAAAATCAATCAAAATAAAATTAGTTTCGATACCTGTATAGGGCTTGAACAGACCTTTCCAGTGATGTGCGTCATGATTTATTTGATTAACTTTGAAAAGACGTCGTTTTTCCAAGCAAATTTTGAAATATCTCCTGAAAAAGTCAATCAAAATAAAATTGGTTTCGATACCTGTATAGGGCTTGAATGGACCTTTCCAGTGATGTGCGTCATGATTTATTTGATCAACTTTGAAAAGACGTCGTTTTTCTAAGCAAATTTTGAAATAACTTCTGAAAAAATCAATCAAAATAAAATTAGTTTCGATACCTGTATAGGGCTTGAACAGACGTTTCCAGTGATGTGCGTCATGATTTATTTGATTAACTTTGAAAAGACGTCGTTTTTCTATAGAAATTTTGAAACATCTCCTGAAAAAATCAATCAAAATAAAATTAGTTTCGATACCTGTATAGGGCTTGAACAGACCTTTCCAGTGATGTGCGTCATGATTTATTTGATTAACTTTGAAAAGACGTCGTTTTTCTAAGCAAATTTTGAAATAACTCCTGAAAAAATAAATCAAATTAAAATTAGTTTCGATGCCTGTTTAGGACTTGAAAAGACCTTTCCAGTGATGTGCGTCATGATTTATTTGATCAACTTTGAAAAGACGTCGTTTTTCTAAGTAAATTTTGAAATAACTCCTGAAAAAATCAATCAAAATAAAATTAGTTTCGATACCTATATAGGGCTTGAACAGACGTTTCCAGTGATGTGCGTCATGATTTATTTGATTAACTTTGAAAAGACGTCGTTTTTCTAAGCGAATTTTGAAATATCTCTTGAAGAAATCAATCAAAATAAAATTAGTTTCGATACCTTAATAGGGCTTGAACAGACCTTTGCAGTGATGTGCGTCATGATTTATTTGATTAACTTGGAAAAGACGTCGTTTTTCCAAGCAAATTTTGAAATATCTCCTGCAAAAATCAATCAAAATAAAATTAGTTTCGATACCTGTATAGGGCTTGAACAGACCTTTCCAGTGATGTGCGTCATGATTTATTTGATCAACTTTGAAAAGACGTCGTTTTTCTAAGTAAATTTTGAAATAACTCCTGAAAAAATCAATCAAAATAAAATTAGTTTCGATACCTATATAGGGCTTGAACAGACGTTTCCAGTGATGTGCGTCATGATTTATTTGATTAACTTTGAAAAGACGTCGTTTTTCTAAGCGAATTTTGAAATATCTCCTGAAGAAATCAATCAAAATAAAATTAGTTTCGATACCTGTATAGGGCTTGAACAGACCTTTCCAGTGATGTGCGTCATGATTTATTTGATCAACTTTGAAAAGACGTCGTTTTTCTAAGTAAATTTTGAAATAACTCCTGAAAAAATCAATCAAAATAAAATTAGTTTCGATACCTATATAGGGCTTGAACAGACGTTTCCAGTGATGTGCGTCATGATTTATTTGATTAACTTTGAAAAGACGTCGTTTTTCTAAGCGAATTTTGAAATATCTCTTGAAGAAATCAATCAAAATAAAATTAGTTTCGATACCTGTATAGGGCTTGAACAGACTTTTGCAGTGATGTGCGTCATGATTTATTTGATTAACTTGGAAAAGACGTCGTTTTTCCAAGCAAATTTTGAAATATCTCCTGCAAAAATCAATCAAAATAAAATTAGTTTCGATACCTGTATAGGGCTTGAACAGACCTTTCCAGTGATGTGCGTCATGATTTATTTGATCAACTTTGAAAAGACGTCGTTTTTCTAAGTAAATTTTGAAATAACTCCTGAAAAAATCAATCAAAATAAAATTAGTTTCGATACCTATATAGGGCTTGACCAGACGTTTCCAGTGATGTGCGTCATGATTTATTTGATTAACTTTGAAAAGACGTCGTTTTTCTAAGCGAATTTTGAAATATCTCTTGAAGAAATCAATCAAAATAAAATTAGTTTCGATACCTGTATAGGGCTTGAACAGACCTTTGCAGTGATGTGCGTCATGATTTATTTGATTAACTTTGAAAAGACGTCGTTTTTCTAAGCAAATTTTGAAATATCTTCTGAAAAAATTAATCAAAATAATATTGGTTTCGATACCTGTATAGGGCTTAAACAGACCTTTCCAGTGATGTGCATCATGATTTATTTGATTAAGTTTGAAAAGGCGTCGTTTTTCTATAGAAATTTTGAAACATCTCCTGAAAAAATCAATCAAAATAAAATTGGTTTCGATACCTGTATAGGGCTTGAATGGACCTTTCCAGTGATGTGCGTCATGATTTATTTGATCAACTTTGAAAAGACGTCGTTTTTCTAAGCAAATTTTGAAATAACTCCTGAAAAAATCAATCAAAATAAAATTAGTTTCGATACCTGTATAGGGCTTGAACAGACCTTTCCAGTGATGTGCGTCATGATTTATTTGATTAACTTTGAAAAGACGTCGTTTTTCTAAGCAAATTTTGAAATATATCCTGAAAAAATCAATCAAAATAAAATTAGTTTCGATACCTGTATAGGGCTTGAACAGACCTTTGCAGTGATGTGCATCATGACTTATTTGATTAAGTTTGAAAAGGCGTCGTTTTTCTATAGAAATTTTGAAATTTCTCCTGAAAAAATCAATCAAAATAAAATTGGTTTCGATACCTGTATAGGGCTTGAATGGACATTTCCAGTGATGTGCGTCATGATTTATTTGATCAACTTTGAAAAGACGTCGTTTTTCTAAGCAAATTTTGAAATATCTCCTGAAAAAATCAATCAAAATAAAATTAGTTTCGATACCAGTATAGGGCTTGAACAGACCTTTGCATTGATGTACGTCATGATTTATTTGATTAACTTTGAAAAGACGTCATCTTTCTAAGCGAATTTTGAAACAACTCCTGAAAAAATCAATCAAAATAAAATTAGTTTCGATACCTGTATAGGGCTTGAACAGACCTTTCCAGTGATGTGCGTCATGATTTATTTGATTAACTTTGAAAAGACGTCGTTTTTTTAAGCAAATTTTGAAATATCTCCTGCAAAAATCAATCAAAATAAAATTAGTTTCGATACCTGTATAGGACTTGAACAGACCTTTGCAGTGATGTGCGTCATGATTTATTTGATTAACTTTGAAAAGACGTCGTTTTTCTTTGCAAATTTTGATATATCTCCTGAAAAAATCAATCAAAATAAAATTAGTTTCGACACCTGTATAGGGCTTGAACAGACCTTTCCAGTGATGTGCGTCATGATTTATTTGATTAACTTTGAAAAGACGTCGTTTTTCTATGAAAATTTTGATATATCTCCTGAAAAAGTCAATCAAAATAAAATTGGTTTCGATACCTGTATAGGGCTTGAATGGACCTTTCCAGTGATGTGCGTCATGATTTATTTGATCAACTTTAAAAAGACGTCGTTTTTCTAAGCAAATTTTGAAATAACTTCTGAAAAAATCAATCAAAATAAAATTAGTTTCGATACCTGTATAGGGCTTGAACAGACGTTTCCAGTGATGTGCGTCATGATTTATTTGATTAACTTTGAAAAGACGTCGTTTTTCTAAGCAAATTTTGAAATATCTCCTGAAAAAATCAATCAAAATAAAATTAGTTTCGATACCTGTATAGGACTTGAACAGACCTTTGCAGTGATGTGCGTCATGATTTATTTGATTAACTTTGAAAAGACGTCGTTTTTCTAAGCAAATTTTGAAATATATCCTGAAAAAATCAATCAAAATAAAATTAGTTTCGATACCTGTATAGGGCTTGAACAGACCTTTCCAGTGATGTGCGTCATGATTTATTTGATCAACTTTGAAAAGACGTCGTTTTTCTAAGTAAATTTTGAAATAACTCCTGAAAAAATCAATCAAAATAAAATTAGTTTCGATACCTATATAGGGCTTGAACAGACCTTTGCAGTGATGTGCGTCATGATTTATTTGATTAACTTTGAAAAGACGTCGTTTTTCTATGCAAATTTTGATATATCTCCTGAAAAAATCAATCAAAATAAAATTAGTTTCGATACCTGTATAGGGCTTGAACAGACCTTTCCAGTGATGTGCGTCATGATTTATTTGATTAACTTTGAAAAGACGTCGTTTTTCCAAGCAAATTTTGAAATATCTCCTGAAAAAGTCAATCAAAATAAAATTGGTTTCGATACCTGTATAGGGCTTGAATGGACCTTTCCAGTGATGTGCGTCATGATTTATTTGATCAACTTTGAAAAGACGTCGTTTTTCTAAGCAAATTTTGAAATAACTTCTGAAAAAATCAATCAAAATAAAATTAGTTTCGATACCTGTATAGGGCTTGAACAGACGTTTCCAGTGATGTGCGTCATGATTTATTTGATTAACTTTGAAAAGACGTCGTTTTTCTATAGAAATTTTGAAACATCTCCTGAAAAAATCAATCAAAATAAAATTAGTTTCGATACCTATATAGGGCTTGAAAAGACGTTTCCAGTGATGTGCGTCATGATTTATTTGATTAACTTTGAAAAGACGTCGTTTTTCTAAGCGAATTTTGAAATATCTCCTGAAGAAATCAATCAAAATAAAATTAGTTTCGATACCTGTATAGGGCTTGAACAGACCTTTCCAGTGATGTGCGTCATGATTTATTTGATTAACTTGGAAAAGACGTCGTTTTTCCAAGCAAATTTTGAAATATCTCCTGCAAAAATCAATCAAAATAAAATTAGTTTCGATACCTGTATAGGGCTTGAACAGACCTTTCCAGTGATGTGCGTCATGATTTATTTGATCAACTTTGAAAAGACGTCGTTTTTCTAAGTAAATTTTGAAATAACTCCTGAAAAAATCAATCAAAATAAAATTAGTTTCGATACCTATACAGGGCTTGAACAGACGTTTCCAGTGATGTGCGTCATGATTTATTTGATTAACTTTGAAAAGACGTCGTTTTTCTAAGCGAATTTTGAAATATCTCCTGAAGAAATCAATCAAAATAAAATTAGTTTCGATACCTGTATAGGGCTTGAACAGACCTTTCCAGTGATGTGCGTCATGATTTATTTGATTAACTTGGAAAAGACGTCGTTTTTCCAAGCAAATTTTGAAATATCTCCTGCAAAAATCAATCAAAATAAAATTAGTTTCGATACCTGTATAGGGCTTGAACAGACCTTTCCAGTGATGTGCGTCATGATTTATTTGATCAACTTTGAAAAGACGTCGTTTTTCTAAGTAAATTTTGAAATAACTCCTGAAAAAATCAATCAAAATAAAATTAGTTTCGATACCTATATAGGGCTTGAACAGACGTTTCCAGTGATGTGCGTCATGATTTATTTGATTAACTTTGAAAAGACGTCGTTTTTCTAAGCGAATTTTGAAATATCTCTTGAAGAAATCAATCAAAATAAAATTAGTTTCGATACCTGTATAGGGCTTGAACAGACCTTTCCAGTGATGTGCGTCATGATTTATTTGATTAACTTGGAAAAGACGTCGTTTTTCCAAGCAAATTTTGAAATATCTCCTGCAAAAATCAATCAAAATAAAATTAGTTTCGATACCTGTATAGGACTTGAACAGACCTTTGCAGTGATGTGCGTCATGATTTATTTGATTAACTTTGAAAAGACGTCGTTTTTCTTAGCAAATTTTGAAATAACTCCTGAAAAAAACAACCAAAATAAAATTAATTTCAGTACCTGTATAGGGCTTGACAGCCCAAGTCCGTATCCAAATCTAATTCCAAGTCCAATTTCATGTCCAAGTCCAAGTCCAAGTCCAAGTTTAAGTCCAAGTCCAAGTCCAAGTCCAAGTCCAGGTCCAAGTCCAAGTCCAAGTCCAAGTCCAAGTCCAAGTCCAAGTCCAAGTCCAAGTCCAAGTCCAAGTCCAAGTCCAAGTGCAAGCCCAAATCCAGGTCCAAGTCCAATTCCAATTCCAAGTCCAAGTCCAAGTCCAAGTCCAAGTCCAAGTCCAAGTCCAAGTCCAAGTCCAAGTCCAAGTCCAAGTCCAAGTCCAAGTCCAAGTCCAAGTCCAAGTCCAAGTCCAAGTCCAAGTCCAAGTCCAAGTCCAAGTCCAAGTCCAAGTCCAAGTCCAAGTCCAAGTTTAAGTCCAAGTCCAAGTCCAAGTCCAGGTCCAAGTCCAAGTTTAAGTCCAAGTCCAAGTCCAAGTCCAAGTCCAAGTCCAAGTCCAAGTCCAAGTCCAAGTCCAAGTCCAAGTCCAAGTCCAAGTCCAAGTCCAAGTCCAAGTCCAAGTCCAAGTCCAAGTCCAAGTCCAAGTCCAAGTCCAAGTCCAAGTCCAAGTCCAAGTCCAAGTCCAAGTCCAAGTCCAAGTCCAAGTCCAAGTCCAAGTCCAAGTCCAAGTCCAAGTCCAAGTCCAAGTCCAAGTCCAAGTCCAAATCCAAATCTTATTCCAAGTCCAATTTCAAGTCCAAGTCCAAGTCCAAGTCCAAGTCCAAGTCCAAGTCCAAGTCCAAGTCCAAGTCCAAGTCCAAGTCCAAGTCCAAGTCCAAGTCCAAGTCCAAGTCCAAGTCCAAGTCCAAGTCCAGGTCCAAGTCCAAGTCCAAGTCCAAGTCCAAGTCCAAGTCCAAGTCCAACTCCAACTCCAACTCCAACTCCAATTCCAACTCCAACTACAACAAGTCCAAGTCCAAGTCGAAGTCCAACTCCAACTCCAACTCCAACTCCAACTCCAACTCCAACTCCAACTCCAACTCCAACTCCAACTCCAACTCCAACTCCAACTCCATCTCCAACTCCAACTCCAACTCCCACTACAACTCCAAATCCAGCTCCAAATCCAACTCCAACTACAACTACACTTAAGTTAACACCGACACTGACACGTCCTTTCGGCACGAAGGATATCATAAGACTGGATGAAACACGTCCGTTCAGTTCGACGGATATCCTAAGACTGAAGCTGAAGCCCTATATTAGAGGGATTTATATTATCAACTTTGTTGACAACATTGCTTGATGGAATCGCAACAAGTTTTTAAGATATTTTGAAGACCATGCAACACAGGTTGACAACATGATTTTCTTTGCGTTTAAATGATCTAACATCGGTGGTTGTCAACAATCCTGAACGATATGTTTATCCATGTAATCTCCGTTATTCACAATGCAACGATGACGAAGAAACGTGACGAGATCTCGTTGTTTATATCAAGCGAATTTAAAACACTTATAGCATAAGCGGGTATAGTCAAATGTACACGATCGCACAGAACCGACATTTCTACCACTTTTTGAACGTCAACAAAAAGTAAGCAAAAAACCTCATAAGAAATCAAGAAAACAAAGCCACAGCATTGAAATTTCAATTTAAACCTTATATTTCAAAAACAAAATATGTATTTTTTTTGATTAATCACAAACTTAGCATTCTAGAAATAAAAAAAATTGAATACACTTAAAGCAAAATTTCTTTATTATTAAGTAATAGCTGTTTTGTTTTGAAATATAAGTTTTTGCTAAACAAAAAGGACTTCACAATAAACAAAAACACGGAATTCACTATTAAAGTCACATTTTCTGTCATTAAAATTGATAAATAAATTTATTTAGTACCAAAATAAATTTACAGATAATAAAAGAAAACAACTTTTTCCAAAAAAAAAAAAAACTAAATTAATAGTTAACAACAGCCATTTTGTTTTTTGTGGTTGTTCTCATCTCAGAACACAAAACTGACAATTTCTGCCCGAATAAATTTCTTGGGCAGAATTTGGCAAACATTGTCAGGAAGGGGAAATTTTTACTCTTTCGTGAGAGTTCTCTTGTGCCAAAAACTACACAATTTTTGAGTACGCGAACGAACAACTTTGGGCTAAATTTGGTAGATTTAGGTAGAATTAACTAGTTCTGTAAAGTACACGAACAGATTTAATAATTATTGTCAATGTCATGATCATAAAAACTTTCCAAAGTTCATTAAGAGCCGTGTAAATCGTTCATTTCAAATGAATCATTCAACAATCGATCAAAAAAATTATTCGATTATTTCAATCAACCAATTATTCTCATTTTTATTTCACTCAGTTAATTATTCGATATTGCTCTGATTCGATTTTGATTAAATCCAATCTTTAATTCAATACTGCACCGTTGATCAAATCCTAATTATTCCAAATTAACAAACAATACAATTTTCAGTTGTCTTTCTGTTCCGGTAAAATGTGGTTTTTCGTCGATTGTTTCCGATCCAAATCGAAATACAGCTATTCTGTCAAAACATAGTTTGTCTCCTAGCTGTCAAGCCATCAATTGTTAAATTCCATTGAGGGATGGTTTAGATATCGATTAAATCAGAAATTTTTGAAGAATTTTTACTGCTTCCGAAAAAAGGCGATTTTACACACATACACTTTATCCTGTCAGAATATACGAGTAGTTTGTCCCCTATCTGACAAGCCATCAACTGTCGAATTTCATTAAAGGATAGCTACGATATCGATGGATTGAAACACCTCGAAATCAGAAATTTTTGAAGAATTTTTTCTGCCCCGGAAGGCAGTTGATTTTAGGTCAAATGGGTGACATTTGGATCGAAACACAACTTTTTCTGTCAAAAGGGGGGTTTGTCCCCTCTCTGTCAAGCTAACAACTGCCTAATTCCATTGAAGGATGGCAACGTTGTCGATGGATTAAAAAATGTTTAAGAAAATTTAGACATTTTTGTAAACCAAAAATCGAGATTCCTTATTGGAATGATTGAGATTGAGGTGGAAAATCCAGAATCATCGAAATGATTGAAAATGAGATGGAAAATCGAAAATCCTCGAAATGATTGAGATTGGAATGGAAAATCATGAATAATCGAAATGATTGAGAGATAGATTGAAATGAAAATATATGATTCAATCATCGATAATTTTCGATGAACGGGTTAAAAAAAATCGAATCGTTCATGATTGACACAGCTCTAATATTCATTGTGATCAGTCGGCTTGCGCGGGCGTGGTAATCATCGTTGTTTATTTTTGTTTCTGCAATATTTGTCATTTGTTTTTCGCGTTGTGTTGTGTAAATTAATTATAGGCTTAAAAGTAATAAATTGGTAGTGCGGTTACCAATACGATTTAATTAAATTATTAATCCTGTAATTGTGCTCAGTTGTGTGAAAAGTGTTAATTAAACAATAATTGTGATTTGTGTGAATAAAAAGTGCATAATTATGCGCTCAGTGAAGTGTTTTGTGTTTTGTGGTTGGTGGTTGCTGCTGCTTGCTGCTGAGGCATCCTGGAAATATTTGTTCCGCATACAGCGCGGACGGATTTTTGGTTAAGTTTTTTGTTTTATTTATTTATATTTTGATTTATCCCTTTTTATATTTTGATTGTAGGTTTTTAGTTAAATAATTTTTATAATTTAAATCATCTAGAAATTTCCAATTTTCTTATCTTGTGTGTATGTGCTTTTCTTACTGATTCGGTTTCGCGTATAATTTTCGAATTGGGGGGTTTACATGGATTAACATCTTGTCCAACAATGTTGACAGCCACCGATATAAGATCATTTAGACGCAAAAAAAACATGTTGTCAATCTGTGTTGCATGGCTTTCATAATATTTTGAAAACTCAATCCATTCCATCGAGCAATGTTGTAAGTAATGTTGATGTTGATCCAATTAAACCCCACATTAGGGTGGATTTACCAGCAAATTGCATGTGTGTGTATGAGCCTGTTTAGATTGGGAAATTAGAGTCCGAACTCGTGAGTCTCTTCGTGTCTAAATTTGACCATTTGAGGTGCCTTTAAACACATAGAAACAACAACAACTTCAATGCTTTGCATCATAGATAAACAAATAAGGATGACAATCCTCAGCTGTCAATGGCCGCGTTCAATTTTCAATGGATAGCATATCTAGGATAGCTTCGTAACCAAGTATGTGTCTGAGCGCCAAGCAGCTGCTGTCGACATTTCTCATTGGATATCTTTGTACCCGAAAATTTTTAGGATAGCTTGGGATTTCTTTTTTGCCAACACCTGTTTTCTCATCAGCTGAGTTTTAATAAGGGATTACATCAACACAAACCAATCCAGATGGCTTTAAGTACAACATTGAACGCGGCCAATTTGATTTGCCTACAAGCTGAAAACGAACAGCTGATGTACGAGTATTAGATTTGCAAAGTATTATAGTAAAAATCAGTGAAAAACGCACTCATAGAATCAACTCGTCCATTCAGCACATCATTCAGCACAGGTCTTGTTGTTGATGCAATTCACATCTATTCATTGACACAAAGTGAAATTACAAATACAACAGTGTGAAAAAATTGGTTTTAAAGGTCGAAACGTATGAATGATTGGCTTCTGGATATTTGGTATACTCTGCTTTGCACATTGAAACATCAAGAAATGAGTGTTATTAGGACGGTGTTTATATTTTGTTCATGCCTCACGACATCCCTGACCGCCAACTTGTCCTGTCCAGAAACTACCGTGGTTCAGTCTTCCCAATCTAAACAGCGTCTATGAGGATGGAGTGTTTGTTCTCCTTTTCGTTTATTTAGCCCAGTCAGGATAGAATTTTAAATGCAAAAAATTAAATAGGGATTAATCGGTAGAGGGGATTATTAAAAGTCTAAAAAAAAGTTTTCGAGCCGCCATCTTGAATTTAACGAAAATCGGTTTTTGTAAAATAACTCGCCTATTTTCAACTTTTGAGCAAAAACGAACTTAACAAAAGTTGTTCAAAATTCAATTATCTACAACTTTGGTTATGATCGTTTTTGTCTACGGTTGATATTTTTTAAAAAAGTTATAGATAATTAAATTTTGAATCACTTTTGTTGAGTTAATTTTTACTCAAAAGTTAAAAGTAGGCGATTTATTCCACAAAAATCGATTTTCTTTAAAAACTAGATGACTAACGAAATTGAGCTAGGAAGTCGAAAACTTTTTTTTAGACTCTTAATAAGCCCCTCTAACGACTAAGATAAGAAAACCCTAACTAATTTTTTGCATTTCAGCTCATTTTTTTGTCTAATCCGACTGGGCAAATTGTAAAATAATTTTGCTAATGGCCGCTAAGCAAAACAAAATATTTTTATGATGTCATATCGGATTCTGTAATTTTTCGAGTGTTGATTAATTGAATAATAAATTAAGTTCTTTTTATGATTTCTTAATCAATAAAAGTGTTAAATTTAAAGTAGAATTTCGTTGTTGAAGTGTGGCGTAGGTGTCGTAAAAAAGTGCTGCGTTGCATTTAATAAAATGTGAAGTACTTCGGACATTTCATCCGACGGCAGTTAAATTTTGTAATGTCGACGGGGTTTAGACATGTTATGTAAATATTTAATTTGAGTAGAATTTAATAATGTTATGTGTTGAATTTTTGTTTTTAATTAAGTGTTAGGTATAGTGTAACAATTCAATAATTGTTAACTATGTGCTGTGGCGATTAGTTTTAAGATGAATTAAAAATATTTTAAACATTGTAATATTTTATCAGGTTCGTTAATAAAACTTATTCACTTTATTCACAAAATAAAACACTTTACTTTTTCTTACTACAAAAGTTCGTCCTCTGTCGGTCAGGCTTGTGCTTTTATACAATGCTTTTGTTATATTGTTGGTTTGTGTCATGTCTTATCCGGGATTCGGTGTTTCTTTTATTCGAGAGTGGTTATAGTTCATTTGAGAGTCGTAATAGTACCTACAAATGTGGCAGTCATTTCAATATTAAAATTAATTTTTTCATTATTTTGTAGGTCTTCATTTTGATATTTGTATGTATTTTGTTTATAATTTATTTTATGGATAACATTGATGATACTTTCATAAAATTTTCTATTGAATTAATTTTATTAATTTGTTTTTTTTTTAATTATTATTCCTTATTTCTGATGTAAAGGCGGACTGTATGATTTATTTCAAGTGTTGTGTTGTGTAGGGTAAATAATTGTTTTGATATTATTTTATTTTTTAATTGTGTAGGGAGTGTTAAGTGCAATTTATGCTTTGGTGTCTTAACTGCCTGAACAGAATGTAGATATGAATAGCTGTCAAAAAGTTGAATACATACAAATTTGATAATACGAACAGAACATGACGCAGCTTTTTTGACGTTTCAAAATTATGAGCGCAACCAAGTGCTTATCTGATAGTTGAAGAGAGCTTCAAACTCTTTTTTATCTCTGATAAAGACGTTAAGTAATTTTAGCTTCCATTTACCTAATTATTTTCTTTTTATTTAATTTGAATTTTTGTATTGAATTAAATTCGCACAGCAGACTTCAAATAACGAAAATGTCAGAAAGATATAAAGCACATTGTGGGTGGGTAAACAAATCACGTACGACATTTTTTCTACAGCTATTCCAGTTGCAGCTGCAGCTCCAGTTGCAGCACTCTTTTCTGGTCAGACAGTTAATCCTTAATGATTTACAATATTACCTATAGTATTTTTTCCAGAAAAGGAGGTATAAATTAACAAAAAGGACCTTGATTTTAAATTAAGTAAACCACATCAAATAATTCTTAAAGAAATTCCATTGACCCGTAGAACTCTTTGAAGTTGAAAACTACCTACTCATTCTCTAACAGGATTTCAAATAGATTTCTTTTTAAAATAAATATAGAAAAACAATCCAAACCGAGTTCATTTTTGATGAATTGTGTCTTGTAAAATATAATACTCAGAATGATATACCCTAAGCAAAGTTAAACACATTTAGGGACAATTGCTTTAAGCCCGGTTTTTATTTACGACAAAAAAAGGAAAACGAAAATATTTATTTTGTGATTCAATTTAATATAAATTCCTTTTAACAACTTAGGTATTTACTTTTTAAGTTTATTTTTAGAAAAATATTTTCTTAGTGGTAAAAAACAATAAAAGAAATCTTATAAAATTATGTTTGTACAATACAAATTCTTGATGGTCTTTTGTTTAACTTTTTTAACAAAATAAAAATAAAAATCAAAACTTAATTTAAAAAGTCGGATATCCGTTTTAAAGAGGCAAGTAGATATTATAAAATGGAAGAAAGGATATTTTATTTCAGAACTTGACTGCCCCTCAAAAAGCCAATTGTATAGAATTTTTTCGACTTTTAACACTTTTTTTAAGCAAATTTGTTAGTTTTCGTTGATTTATTATAGCCGTTTTAAATTTTAAGTAAAATGCTGGAAACAGGTAGAAAATTTTCCGTTTTTGTTTTTACCAACTAATTGTAGGTACTTTTTGCCATTTTTGTTTGTTTTTTTTTTCATTTTTATGAGGCAAACACAGTACCATTCATAATTGAAACCTTTTTTCTGATTTTTAAGGAGAAAGTGGGTATCTAACATTTTTTAAAGAAAGATTTTAACAACTAGTTTTCAGCGTTTGACTTAAAATGAAGAAGACTATTGATTACAAAAAAGGTGGAAAGTTGCAAAGATTGTTCCGATTCCGAAACCGAATAAGCCAATTACAAATATAGCTTCTTACCGCCCTTTAAGTTGACTAAGCTGCTTAGGAAATTTTTTCGAAAAAGTAATCAGTTTTCAAAAATATCTCCTAAGAAAATTGATCAAAATAAAATTAGTTTCGATACTTAGGGCTTGAATAAACCTTTCCAGTGATGTGCGTCATGATTTTTTTGATGAATTTTGAAAAAACGTCGTTTTTCCAAACAAATTTTGAAATAACTCCTCCTAAATCAATCAAAATAAAATTAGTTTCGATACCTAGATAGGGCTTGAATAGAGCTTTCCAGTGATATGCGTAATGATTTATTTGGCTAACTTTGAAAAGACGTCGTTTTTCTATGCAAATTTTGAAATAACTCCTGAAAAAATCAATCAAAATAAATTTAGTTTCGATACCTGTATAGGGCTTGAACTGACCTTTCCATTGATGTGCGTAATGATTTATTTGGCTAACTTTGAAAAGACGTCGTTTTTCTAAGCAAATTTTGAAATAACTCCTGAAAAAATCAATCAAAATAAAATTAGTTTCGATACCTGTATAGGGCTTGAACAGACCTTTACAGCGATGTGCGTAATCATTTATTTGATTTACTTTGAAAAGACGTCGTTTTTCTATGCAAATTTTGAAATATCTCCTGAAAAAATCAATCAAAATAAAATTGGTTTCGATACCTGTATAGGGCTTGAACAGACCTTTCCAGTGATGTGCGTCGTGATTTATTTGATTATCTTTGAAAAGACGTCGTTTTTCTTAGCAAATTTTGAAATAACTCCTGAAAAAATCAATCAAAATAAATTTAGTTTCGATACCTGTATAGGGCTTGAACAGACCTTTCCATTGATGTGCGTCATGATTTATTTGATTAACTTTGAAAAGACGTCGTTTTTCTATGCAAATTTTGAAATATCTCCTGAAAAAATCAATCAAAATAAAATTAGTTTCGATACCTGTATAGGGCTTGAACTGACCTTTCCATTGATGTGCGTAATGATTTATTTGGCTAACTTTGAAAAGACGTCGTTTTTCTAAGCAAATTTTGAAATAACTCCTGAAAAAATCAATCAAAATAAAATTAGTTTCGATACCTGTATAGGGCTTGAACAGACCTTTGCAGTGATGTGCGTAATCATTTATTTGATTTACTTTGAAAAGACGTCGTTTTTCTATGCAAATTTTGAAATATCTCCTGAAAAAATCAATCAAAATAAAATTGGTTTCGATACCTGTATAGGGCTTGAACAGACCTTTCCAGTGATGTGCGTCATGATTTATTTGATTAACTTTGAAAAGACGTCGTTTTTCTAAGCAAATTTTGAAATAACTCCTGAAAAAATCAATCAAAATAAAATTAGTTTCGATACCTGTATAGGACTTGAACAGACCAAGTCCAAATCCAAATCTAATTCCAAGTCCAATTTCAAGTCCAAGTCCAAGTCCAAGTCCAAGTCCAAGTCCAAGTCCAAGTCCAAGTCCAAGTCCAAGTCCAAGTCCAAGTCCAAGTCCAAGTCCAAGTCCAAGTCCAAGTCCAAGTCCAAGTCCAAGTCCAAGTCCAAGTCCAAGTCCAAGTCCAAGTCCAAGTCCAAGTCCAAGTCCAAGTCCAAGTCCAAGTCCAAGTCCAAGTCCAAGTCCAAGTCCAAGTCCAAGTCCAAGTCCAAGTCCAAGTCCAAGTCCAAGTCCAAGTCCAAGTCCAAGTCCAAGTCCAAGTCCAAGTCCAAGTCCAAGTCCAAGTCCAAGTCCAAGTACAAGTCCAAGTCCAAGTCCAAGTCCAAGTCCAAGTCCAAGTCCAAGTCCGAGTCCAAGTCCAAGTCGAAGTCGAAGTCGAAGTACAAGTCCAAATCCAAGTCCAAGTCCAAGTCCAAGTCCAAGTCCAAGTCCAAGTCCAAGTCCAAGTCCAAGTCCAAGTCCAAGTCCAAGTCCAAGTCCAAGTCCAAGTCCAAGTCCAAGTCCAAGTCCAAGTCCAAGTCCAAGTCCAAGTCCAAGTCCAAGTCCAAGTCCAAGTCCAAGTCCAAGTCCAAGTCCAAGTCCAAGTCCAAGTCCAAGTCCAAGTCCAAGTCCAAGTCCAAGTCCAAGTCCAAGTCCAAGTCCAAGTCCAAGTCCAAGTCCAAGTCCAAGTCCAAGTCCAAGTCCAAGTCCAAGTCCAAGTCAAAGTCCAAGTCCAAGTCCAAGTCCAAGTCCAAGTCCAAGTCCAAGTCCAAGTCCAAGTCCAAGTCCAAGTCCAAGTCCAAGTCCAAGTCCAAGTCCAAGTCCAAGTCCAAGTCCAAGTCCAAGTCCAAGTCCAAGTCCAAGTCCAAGTCCAAGTCCAGGTCCAAGTCCAAGTTCAAGTCCAAGCCCAAGCCCAAGTCCAAGTCCAAGTCCAAGTCCAAGTCCAAGTCCAAGTCCAAGTCCAAGTCCAAGTCCAAGTCCAAATCAAATTCCAAGTCCAATTGCAAGTCCAAGTCCAAGTCCAAGTCCAAGTCCAAGTCCAAGTCCAAGTCCAAGTCCAAGTCCAAGTCCAAGTCCAAGTCCAAGTCCAAGTCCAAGTCCAAGTCCAAGTCCAAGTCCAAGTCCAAGTCCAAGTCCAAGTCCAAGTCCAAGTCCAAGTCCAAGTCCAAGTCCAAGTCCAAGTCCAAGTGCAAGTGCAAGTGCAAGTGCAAGTGCAAGTCCAAGTCCAAGTCCAAGTCCAAGTCCAAGTCCAAGTCCAAGTCCAAGTCCAAGTCCAAGTCCAAGTCCAAGTCCAAGTCCAAGTCCAAGTCCAAGTCCAAGCCCAAGCCCAAGTCCAAGTCCAAGTCCAAGTCCAAGTCCAAGTCCAAGTCCAAGTCCAAGTCCAAGTCCAAGTCCAAGTCCAAGTCCAAGTCCAAGTCCAAGTCCAAGTCCAAGTCCAAGTCCAAGTCCAAGTCCAAGTCCAAGTCCAAGTCCAAGTCCAAGTCCAAGTCCAGGTCCAAGTCCAATTCCAAGTTCAAGTCAAAGTCCAAGTCCAAGTCCAAGTCCAAGTCCAAGTCCAAGTCCAAGTCCAAGTCCAAGTCCAAGTCCAAGTCCAAGTCCAAGTCCAAGTCCAAGGCAAGTCCAAGTCCAATTCCAATCCCAATTCCAAGTCAAAGTCCAAGTCCAAGTCCAAGTCCAAGTCCAAGTCCAAGTCCAAGTCCAAGTCCAAGTCCAAATCAAAGTCCAAGTCCAAGTCCAAGTCCAAGTCCAAGTCCAAGTCCAAGTCCAAGTCCAAGTCCAAGTCCAACTTAACTTAACTTAACTTAACTTAACTTAACTTAACTTAACTTGACTTAACTTAACTTAACTTAACTTAACTTAACTTAACTTAACTTATCTTAACTTAACTTAACTTAACTTAACTTAACTTAACTTAACTTAACTTAACTTAACTTAACTTAACTTAACTTAACTTAACTTAACTTAACTTAACTTAACTTAACTTAACTTAACTTAACTTAACTTAACTTATAGTAACTTAACTTAACTTAACTTAACTTAACTTAACTTAACTTAACTTAACTTAACTTAACTTAACTTAACTTAACTTTACTTAACTTAACTGAACTTAGCTTAACTTAACTTAACTTAACTTAGCTTAACAAAACTTAACTTAACTTAACTTAACTTAACTTAACTTAACTTAACTTAACTTAACTTAACTTAAATTAACTTAACTTAACTTAACTTAACTTAAAAAAAAATAAAAAAAAAAAAAAAAAACACGTGAAACACGTCCGTTCAGTTCGACGGATATCTTAAGACTGAAGTGCTGCCATATTGTTCACAATAAATTATCATACAATGCGCTGATTTCTATCATACGAAAAATTTCTATCATATCATTGTATATAGGATCTATAGTACTATCAGGAGTCAATTTTTTTTAATTTTCATAGGCCGGCGACAGTCGGCGCTAACATCTGTCTTTGATATTTGAGAATTGAGATAGAAGGAAAATTTAAAAGCAGAATGAATGAGAAGAAAGAGAGGGTTGTAAGAGTATTATTTAGATTTTCGCAACAAAGTGACAAAGTGAGACTAATGAATCTGTTGTGAGGACAATGGTAACGAAGGAAATAAAAATAATAAAATTGTTTTCTATGACTTTATTGTTTTTGCATATTAGCTTGAGGTAGGTATGTTTATAGATTTATGCATACTACATGCAGTATGTATGTATGTAGATTATATTTCGTTTACAATTTAAATTTTGATATTCAAATCTTGGGTATTTGTTTTGAGATTTTTAATTTCTGTAGCAATGTTGCTTCTTTTCACTACATCTATGCAGGAATTATTTGAAGACAGTTTCCGATATTTCTATAGGATATCTGATCGTTTTGCAAAATTTTATTATAATCTTATGATAACAGTCCTAGGTTTACCATAACTGAATTACTGGCTTAAAATAATGCAAAATACTTATTTCTTACAAAAAAATTATTAATCATAATATTTTGGGTTTTATTTTGGATTTTCATCGCTTATAGTCGCTGTAAAGTTTAAGGCATTTAGAGCGAACGTCAAATGTAAGTAAACACTAATAATTTCTGGAGTTACATGGAATTTAAACCAAAATATAAACGCTCAAAATAAAGAGTAGGTAGGTACGTAACTAGGTTTAGTTTTTTGTAAGGAAAAAATCACTACTTTTAATTTTGATATTTTTTTTCGGTCTATTGCTATTGTATAAAGCTTGTTTTTACTGGTGGGATGCAGTTTTTTTATTTTTCCCATATTTTTTTGTTTAAGTTTAAATAATGTTTTGAAACCCAACGTAGATATTGAAAGTATACAAAAAAAAATCATACTGGAGGGGATTGTATTTCCATCTCTTGGCCAGAAAGGGCAATTTTATAAAAAAAATGCTTATGGAATAAAATATATTAAAAAACAACTACTTACAGTAATTTTTGGAAAGCCAGAAGTCCATTCTTACAAGGTTTGTTTTCTAATAAAGTTCTTTTCAGAAACACCTTCGGTTAAAATTGTTTCAAACTTAAATTTATGAAAAAAGTGGGTTCTGGTAGGTACTTTCTATGAATGGTTTTCCGTTTTAAATATTGTTTTTTTGTTTATTGATGTCGGTAAGAACGAGGGAAAATACATCTTTTTCTTGTTTACTTTCAATCTACATACCCTGCGTTGAATTTGAGCAGATCTTACGCGATTACAATAATTAAAGCGACTTAGGGGATAAAAAGAATAATCTGAAAAATTAGAGAATTTTTTGTCCTTCATTTGAAATATATGTTTATGGTTGTATTTACATGTACATGTGGCGGAGGACTCTGAGGAAATTTTATGGCAGGAACCGTTATTTTTAGTTCCAAAGTTGGGCAGAATCACCAAAGATATATAGACTTGTTGGAGCCACTTCTTTCGTCTTCCTCATCACTGTTAGGTATATGACAAGTCTGATCAAAATCTTGCCATAATAGTACCTACCTTCCTTACAAAAAAGGTCTTGTAGTTAAAAAAAGTAGACATATAAAAAAAGTAAAATTAACTTAAAAAAAACTAAAGAAGTAAACTAATTAAATTCAAACCTTGGCACTATGGAAGGATGTAAGAGAACTCAAGCGAAACGACACCCTTAGTGTAAATATTGTTAAAAAGCTAAAGCTGCCCTTAAAAATTATATTAAAAATAAAAGAGAGAAAATTCATAATATGATGGTTTCTTTTATAATATTTTAACAAGGAAAGTCTATAAGAACTAAATTCTTTTTAGTCAACAGCCATATCGGTTTAAATCGTCTAAATTTTTTTAGGTTTTCATTGGTATTTCCCAGTGGGAACTCGTTTATTTTATTCATCTAGTAAAATCATTAACATTGGTAGTGTGTTTTCTAATCAAATCTTATCAAATCTAATCTAATTTAGAATAAAATAGAAACAAAAAGAAGTTCTGTTTCAAATTAAAAGTTATATTTGCGTTTGTGTTCAGGTAATGTTCCATTGAGAATTTGTAGTCACAAACAATTCACAAAAGATGAACTGATGAACTTGTACATTACTTTTCAACAGTTTTAGTAGTAAAATAATGGCAAATATAAAAAATATTTGTTTTAATTATTTGTGGCAAAAAGTTATTTTAATTAATTTGCAATTTTTCTTAAATCTTATAAATACGTACAACCATGGTTTGGTACTTGACTTAGAATTAAAAAGAGCACTGAAAACAGAAATAATCGATTAATTTTTGATAAAATAAGTTTTGAGTTATTTTTCTACTTTGTTTTGTTTTCATTTAAGTTTAAAAGTTACAGTAATGCCAGTCAGTACACCCAGATTGTTGGATTTTCCAACCAAAATGATTGAAACAAATAGCTTTGGTGGTAAAAATGGTAGGAAAACATTCTTCGTAGGATTTATGGTGGGAAAATATTTCAAGTCTTTTTTTTGCGGGAGATTAGTGGTCATTCGGATCGGTGTATATTCTTTTTGAAGAATATCCCACAAATGAAGTGAAGTTTTTTTGACTTTTGAACTTCACTATTTTGAAGTGTTGTATGGAAACGAAAAAAAAAGACAAAACAGAAATTTGTTGCACATTTTACATCGCCAATAGTTTTTTTCCAACAACATGTACTGTCTTTGCAAGTTGCAAACTTCAAGTTAAATTTACACATTCTATTCTAATTCTAATTTTTAATATAACGCTACAGCCACATGTTTTGTTCTGTTGGTAAGCGTAAGCGCTCACGAGCATTATTAATTTTTATCATGCAATTTTGTTATTTTACTGTTTTTATGAATTTGTTTGTTATCTCCGGTTCATGTTATATTGATTCTCTAAAAGAAAGCCACTGTGAACTATATCCAACAAAATTAGAATTTATAGTCACAAAATAAATTAAAAATCCTTTTGTATTTCATTACTTGGTGGTTGTTTATTTTTTTGTTGGTTTTAAGGACTTATAGGGTGCAAGATGCAAGATGCAAGATATGGGTGACAGCGAGATAGGTATAATATGTAATGTTTTGTGTGTATGTGTATAGTTAACCATAGGTTTGTGAGTATTTTTGTGTAGTTTTGCGTATTTTTGATAAGCTTTGTTTTTTGATTTTTGGTTAGTACATGTGGCACAAGGTCATGAAATAAAAAAACACGTAGGTATGTATAAAATATAAATAAATACCTTTTCGGAAATATTTGCAATACTTCTTGATATATTTTTTTTTCTTGTTTTAAGAATTGTACCTGCATGGGTGTACAAAGATTTCACTTGTAGGGGGTGCTGTATACCAAAATCCAACTCTTTATTTCCTTTCAAATCAATGTAGGTATCTTTATGTATTTCTTTGTTCACAAGGGATCATTTAAAGCAGTTTTTCAAGTTTTAAAAGTCCTAAGGAAATTTTTCGTTTGTTTTGTCATAGTTTCGAAATTAAAACTAAAAAAATAACCTAAGACTTTTACTTATATTATAAAATGGAAAAAAGGAGATTTTGTTTTGCAGAGGGACACAAATTTTAATAATATTTCAGAGCTTGACTGCCCCTCAAAAAGCCAATTGAACAGAAATTTTTCAACCTTTTGGACCTTTTTTTATACAAATTTGTTAGTTTTCGTTAATTAACTTATAGTTGTTCTTTTTAAATTTTTTTTATTTTTAGTCAAATGCTGGAAACAGATGGAAAATTTTCTATTTTTGAGAATTAAAAAAAAAAAAAACTAATTGTATTGTTTTACCATTTCTTGTTTATTTTGTCATTTTTATGAGGCAAACAAAGTACCCTTCATAATTGACACCTTTTTTCGTTTTTTTTTAAAGGGAGAAAGTGGGTACCTAACACTTTTTGTTTAAAGAAAGATTTTTACATGTCGTTTTCAGCATTTGACTAAAAATGAAAAAGACCATTGAATATTAAAAAGAACATTTGTGCTTGTCTACACAGAATTTTGAACGGAATTCACAATTTTTTTCAAAAATATTGACTAAAATTTTATTTCCTAAAAAATTTTCGCTAAAGAATTGAATATTAGTTTTAAAAAAAATTATAACTTCAACGTTTAAATTCCATTTCAAAATTTGGCCTTTAAAATGTTTTAAGAATTTCGTACCTACATATATAGGTAAATGATTTTTTCTTTTAAAGGTCTGCAATCATTTTAATTTCTTTTTTCTATCAAAAACTAAAATGGCATTCTTTTTTCACCTCAAACTATCAATGAAGTTGTTTAAGCTGATTTAAACATGGAACTTCACGCTTTTTTTTCATTTTTGTCTCATAATTTGTATGACTTAATATTCAATTAAAATTATACCATTTAAAAATTAAAATAAAATGGTTCTATGGAAATTTTGAAATATCTCCCAAAATCATCATTCAAAGTTAAATAAATGTTGATACCTGGATAGGGCTTGAATAGACCTTTCCAGTAATGTGCGTCATGATTTAATTGATGAACTATGAAAAGACGTTGTTTTTTTATGAAAATTTTGAAATATCTCCTGAAAAAATCAATCAAAATAAAACTGGTTTCGATACCTGTATAGGGCTTCAATGGACCTTTCCAGTGATGTGCGTCATGATTTATTTGATCAACTTTGAAAAGACGTCGTTTTTCTAAGCAATTTTTGAAATAACTCCTGAAAAAATTAATCAAAATAAAATTGGTTTCGATACCTGTATAGGGCTTGAACAGACGTTTCCAGTGATGTGCGTCATGATTTATTTGATTAATTTTGAAAAGGCGTCGTTTTTCTAAGCAAATTTTGAAATATCTCCTGAAAAAATCAATCAAAATAAAATTAGATTCGATACCTGTACAGGGCTTGAATGGACCTTTGCAGTGATGTGCGTCATGATTTATTTGATAAACTTTGAAAAGCCGTCGTTTTTCTAAGCAAATTTTGAAATATCTCCTGAAAAAATCAATCAAAATAAAATTGGTTTCGATACCTGTATAGGGCTTGAACAGACCTTTCCAGTGATGTGCGTCATGATTTATTTGATTAACTTTGAAAAGACGTTGTTTTTTTAAGCAAATTTTGAAATATCTCCTGCAAAAATCAATCAAAATTAAATTAGTTTCGATACATGTATAGGACTTGAACAGACCTTTGCAGTGATGTGCGTCATGATTTATTTGATTAACTTTGAAAAGACGTCGTTTTTCTAAGCAAATTTTGAAATATCTCCTGCAAAAATCAATCAAAATAAAATTAGTTTCGATACCTGTATAGGACTTGAACAGACCTTTGCAGTGATGTGCGTCATGATTTATTTGATTAACTTTGAAAAGACGTTGTTTTTCTAAGCAAATTTTGAAATAACTCCTGAAAAAATCAATCAAAATAAAATTGGTTTCGATACCTGTATAGGGCTTGAACAGACCTTTCCAGTGATGTGCGTCGCGACTTATTTGATTAAGTTTGAAAAGGCGTCGTTTTTCTAAGCAAATTTTGAAATAACTCCTGAAAAAATCAATCAAAATAAAATTAGATTCGATACCTGTATAGGGCTTGAACAGACCTTTGCTGTGATGTGCGTCATGATTTATTTGATTAACTTTGAAAAGACGTCGTTTTTCTATGCAAATTTTGAAATATCTCCTGAAAAAATCAATCAAAATAAAATTGGTTTCGATTCCTGTATAGGGCTTGAACAGACCTTTCTATTGATGTGCGTCATGATTTATTTGATTAACTTTGAAAAGACGTCGTTTTTCTAAGCAAATTTTGAAATATCTCCTGAAAAAATCAATCAAAATAAAATTAGTTTCAATACCTGTATAGGGCTTGAACAGACCTTTCCATTGATGTGCGTCATGATTTATTTGATTAACTTTGAAAAGACGTCGTTTTTCTAAGAAAATTTTGAAATATCTCCTGAAAAAATCAATCAAAATAAAATTAGATTCGATACCTGTATAGGGCTGGAATGAACCTTTCCAGTGATGTGCGTCATGATTTATTTGATCAACTTTGAAAAGCCGTCGTTTTTCTAAGCAAATTTTGAAATATCTCCTGAAAAAATCAATCAAAATAAAATTGGTTTCAATACCTGTATATGGCTTGAACAGACGTTTCCAGTGATGTGCGTCATGATTTATTTGATTATCTTTGAAAAGACGTTGTTTTTTTAAGCAAATTTTGAAATATCTCCTGCAAAAATCAATCAAAATAAAATTAGTTTCGATACATGTATAGGACTTGAACAGACCTTTGCAGTGATGTGCGTCATGATTTATTTGATTAACTTTGAAAAGACGTCGTTTTTCTAAGCAAATTTTGAAATATCTCCTGCAAAAATCAATCAAAATAAAATTAGTTTCGATACCTGTATAGGGCTTGAACTGACCTTTCCATTGATGTGCGTAATGATTTATTTGGCTAACTTTGAAAAGACGTCGTTTTTCTAAGCAAATTTTGAAATAACTCCTGAAAAAATCAATCAAAATAAAATTGGTTTCGATACCTGTATAGGGCTAGAACAGACCTTTCCAGTTATGTGCGTCATGACTTATTTGATTAAGTTTGAAAAGGCGTCGTTTTTCTAAGCAAATTTTGAAATAACTCCTGAAAAAATCAATCAAAATAAAATTAGATTCGATACCTGTATAGGGCTTGAACAGACCTTTGCAGTGATGTGCGTCATGATTTATTTGATTAACTTTGAAAAGACGTCGTTTTTCTATGCAAATTTTGAAATATCTCCTGAAAAAATCAATCAAAATAAAATTGGTTTCGATACCTGTATAGGGCTTGAACAGACCTTTGCAGTGATGTGCGTCATGATTTATTTGATTAACTTTGAAAAGACGTCGTTTTTCTAAGCAAATTTTGGAATAACTCCTGAAAAAATCAATCAAAATAAAATTAGTTTCGATACCTGTATAGGGCTTGAACAGACATTTGCAGTGATGTGCGTCATGATTTATTTGATTAACTTTGAAAAGACGTCGTTTTTCTATGCAAATTTTGAAATATCTCCTGAAAAAATCAATCAAAATAAAATCAGTTTCGATACCTGTATAGGGCTTGAACAGACCTTTCCAGTGATGTGCGTCATGATTTATTTGATCAACTTTGAAAAGACGTCGTTGTTCTAAGTAAATTTTGAAATATCTCCTGAAAAAATCAATCAAAATAAAATTAGTTTCGATACCTATATAGGGCTTGAACAGACCTTTCCAGTGATGTGCGTCATGATTTATTTGATTAACTTGGAAAAGACGTCGTTTTTCCAAGCAAATTTTGAAATATCTCCTGCAAAAATCAATAAAAATAAAATTACTTTCGATACCTGTATAGGACTTGAACAGACCTTTGCAGTGATGTGCGTCATGATTTATTTGATTAACTTTGAAAAGACGTCGTTTTTCTAAGCAAATTTTGAAATATCTCCTGAAAAAATCAATCAAAATAAAATTGGTTTCGATACCTGTATAGGGCTTGAATGGACCTTTCCAGTGATGTTCGTCATGATTTATTTGATCAACTTTGAAAAGACGTCGTTTTTCTAAGCAAATTTTAAAATATCTCCTGAAAAAATCAATCAAAATAAAATTAGTTTCGATACCTGTATAGAACTTGAACAGACCTTTCCAGTGATGTGCGTCATGATTTATTTGATTAACTTTGAAAAGACGTCGTTTTTCTAAGCAAATTTTGAAATATCTCCTGCAAAAATCAATCAAAATAAAATTAGATTCGATAACTGTATAGGACTTGAACAGACCTTTGCAGTGATGTGCGTCATGATTTATTTGATTAACTTTGAAAAGACGTCGTTTTTCTAAGCAAATTTTGAAATATCTCCTGCAAAAATCAATCAAAATAAAATTAGTTTCGATACCTGTATAGGACTTGAACAGACCTTTGCAGTGATGTGCGTCATGATTTATTTGATTAACTTTGAAAAGACGTCGTTTTTCTAAGCAAATTTTGAAATATCTCCTGCAAAAATCAATCAAAATAAAATTAGATTCGATACCTGTATAGGACCTGAACAGACCTTTGCAGTGATGTGCGTCATGATTTATTTGATTAACTTTGAAAAGACGTCGTTTTTCTATGCAAATTTTGAAATATCTCCTGAAAAAATCAATCAAAATAAAATTAGTTTCGATACCTGTTTAGGGCTTGAACAGACCTTTCCAGTGATGTGCGTTATGATTTATTTGATTATCTTTGAAAAGACGTCGTTTTTCTTAGCAAATTTTGAAATAACTCCTGAAAAAATCAATCAAAATAAAATTAATTTCAGTACCTGTATAGGGCTTGACAGCCCAAGTCCAAATCCAAATCAAATTTCAAGTCCAATTCCAAGTCCAATTCCAAGTCCAAGTCCAAGTCCAAGTCCAGGTCCAAGTCCAAGTCCAAGTCCAAGTCCAAGTCCAAGTCCAAGTCCAAGTCCAAGTCCAAGTCCAAGTCCAAGTCCAAGTCCAAGTCCAAGTCCAAGTCCAAGTCCAAGTCCAAGTCCAAGTCCAAGTCCAAGTCCAAGTCCAAGTCCAAGTCCAAGTCCAAGTCCAAGTCCAAGTCCAAGTCCAAGTCCAAGTCCAAGTCCAAGTCCAAGTCCAAGTCCAAGTCCAAGTCCAAGTCCAAGTCCAAGTCCAAGTCCAAGTCCAAGTCCAAGTCCAAGTCCAAGTCCAAGTCCAAGTCCAAGTCCAAGTCCAAGTCCAAGTCCAAGTCCAAGTCCAAGTCCAAGTCCAAGTCCAAGTCCAAGTCCAAGTCCAAGTCCAAGTCCAAGTCCAAGTCCAATTCCAAGTCCAAGTCCAAGTCCAAGTCCAAGTCCAAGTCCAAGTCCAAGTCCAAGTCCAAGTCCAA
This sequence comes from Dasysyrphus albostriatus, assembly GCA_946251815.1. Classification (NCBI taxonomy): domain Eukaryota; kingdom Metazoa; phylum Arthropoda; class Insecta; order Diptera; family Syrphidae; genus Dasysyrphus; species Dasysyrphus albostriatus. Next base: position 34,514,017 of record OX276336.1, on the reverse strand, counting down.
GTCCAAGTCCAAGTCCAAGTCCAAGTCCAAGTCCAAGTCCAAGTCCAAGTCCAAGTCCAAGTCCAAGTCCAAGTCCAGGTCCAAGTCCAAGTCCAAGTCCAAGTCCAAGTCCAGGTCCAAGTCCAAGTCCAAGTCCAAGTCCAAGTCCAAGTCCAAGTCCAAGTCCAAGTCCAAGTCCAAGTCCAAGTCCAAGTCCAAGTCCAAGTCCAAGTCCAAGTCCAAGTCCAAGTCCAAGTCCAACTGCAACTCCAACTTCAAGTCCAACTTTAACTTAACTTAACTCAACTTAACTTAACCGACTGACACGTCTTTTCACCACGAACGTTACCGTAAGACTGGCTGAGACACGTCCGTTCAGTTCGACGGATATCTTAAGACTGAAGCCTGTTCAGTGCTGCAATATTGTTTACAATAAAATATCATACAATGCTCTGATTTTTTTTATACGAGAGTAAAAGTTATAATATCCATAAAAAACATCAACAAAAATTAATTATTCAAAAAATTCCCTAAAAAAATTATTGAAAATAAAAAATTAATTGTGAACTTTATCATAAATTTTTTTATAGAATTTTCTTTATAGAATTTTGAACACTCAAAATCTTTTAATATTCACAAAAAACTTGAATGTTTTTTTGTTATTGCTCATTTAAATAACTTATAAATAAATCTAGTTTTCTAGTATCTTTTATCGACGTAAGCTGTTTTTAAAAATTCAATGCCAAATGATTTTCAAATAGCAGTTAATTTTTTAATATTTGTATCCAAACTGATATTACTGCACCTAACTATTTACCCTAGTGTCTTTGAATGGCTATTTTTCCTAAGCCAAGCCTTCAAATTTAATGTGGTTTCCAGTGCTGAGTAGAAAATTAAGCCACCTTTTCAAAAATGATAGAAAATAATTTTTTTTAAGGTCTGGTTGGTAAAATATTTGCATCCGAAGCGACTTTACCAGATTTTAACGATTTTCTGCCCCCAACGACCTACCCTAATGTCCTTGGATGGCGATATTTCGGAAACAAACTCTTCAAGAAGGTAAAAATAGAAAAAAGATGTTATTGAAATTTCCCAGAGCTTCACAAAGTGATATTCGAATATTTGTGTTTAGCCTGTTTTCTGTCGCTCTGATAAGTTTTAGAGTTTTGTATTTTTAAAATAAAACTCATTAAAATAAAACTGTTCAATAAATTTGATTTTATTACGTGTCTTGCTTTGGAAATTTCTCAAAACAATGAGATTTTAATTTTAGCAAGGTTAAAAAGATGTATTTTTCATAATTTACATGGCTATGTTTTATCTGCCAGAAAGTGCAAGGCTATTCGTTATTTTTATGGGGTTAGTTCACAATATAGTAATTAACATTAATTTTACTTTAATTTTATATGGATTTAATTGAAATAACAAGTAATTAAAATAAATAATTATAAGTCGCCAACATTCTCCATCCTGGTGAACGATGTTCGCAAGGCCCTATATATATTTGAGCCGGCCCTGGTGATCGACTCCATTGAAATAGTGTCCTTACGGCACTTTCAAAAATTGTCTTTGCTTTCTTAGGTGCATGTGAAAAAAAGAACATACATAAGAAAACAAGAAAACAAATACAAGGGCAAAAGGTACAACTAAATACGCTTATACATCATCAACACCATTGATGTTTCGTTTCCTTTTCAGAAATTCCATCCAAAACAGTTAACCCATTGAGCAAGTTAATGCAATGATTTTCTTGGTGTTGGTTGCCGGTCAATGAATTCGCCGTGGTCGAGTTCTTAACGATCATAATCATGTTAAAATTTATAAATGTTCTGAATATCATTGATGGCGGTCGTGCGTGCGTCGCGTCGGTGGGTGATTTTTTAATTCAGTTTTAAAAAAAAAGTGTAAGGTTCGTGTTGGTTTTTAAATGAAAGTGTCGTTCGGGATGTAAAAAAAAAAAAATTAAATATATTAAGGGTATTCATGCAACTTCGTAAAACCCTAGATAAGTTTACAAATTGGATAAGTTTTAACTTTTGGTTAATGAACTGTCAAGTTTTGTATGGGAAATGATTTACACAATTTGGTTGAACTTATCAAAGGATTTTGTTGAGTAAAATTAACCAAACTGGTTAAACTTATACAAACGTCATTGTGACTCTTATTCTGATTGAATTACCTAGCATTTAATCAAATGTTTAAAAAAGGTCGTTCATGCCAACTTTGCGTAAAAATATCATTTTACACAATTTGTAAACTTACGACGTTGCGAATATCCTTATTGTCTAATCAGTAGTGCGGTTACTGATTCTCTTATTTGATTTATTTTTATTTAATTCAATTTATTTATGCGAAGAGTGAAAGTGATTGCAATTATCAATTATAAGTGCATAATCTTAAGTGTATTGTGAAGTGAAGTGATGCGTGTAATGTGTGGTTAGCTCCTGATGCTGGGTTGCTGCTGCTGCTGCTGCTTATCCTGCATATAGCGCAGGTGGATTTGGTTGATGAGTATCTTTTTAATTTTTTTTATTGCAATATTAATTTATTTTTATTGATTTGAATTTATTTATTTTTTTTTAATTATTTTCCTTTATATTGTTAACTTTCAATTGAAAGTTTTTGTAATTGGTCCGATTTGTCGAATCGAAAATTTTGACTTGTCTTCACGTTTGGAGCTAGCTCCCTAGAATCGGAATCCATGATTTTTAGAGAGATTTCTGTTTCTGTGCGAACGTTCGTACGTTCGTACATTTGTACGTTCCTTCACTTTTTTTCTATAACCATATCTCAAGAACGAATGAAGATATCAACTTGAAATACATTTTATTTTGTAGATAGAAATTTCAATATGTGCAAAAAGGACTTTAAAAAAAATTCAATGAGCGGTTTTTTTACAATAACAATTTCAAAAAACCCTTGTTAAGTTTCTTTAGTCTCGTATATCTCAAGAACAAATGATGCTAGCGACTTCGAGTTGATTTAATGTTACGCATATTAACGTATTAAAGAATTGGTGAGATTATAAAAACATATCAACTAATAGTTTTTTTTAATAAGAAAATGTTGTTAAAAATTTTTGAAAAAAGTGGTTTTTCACAAACATCTTGAGAACAAACAATGATGTTGGCTTGGGGTTAATTTGCTTTTACAGTCTTGTTTATAATCAATAATTTATAGGATCTGAGAGAAACATTCACCAAAAAGTTTTTTTAACCAAAAAAGTTGTTTTTTGTCTAAAAACAACAAGAAACTGTTCCAAAACCGATGAAATTTATTTGTTAGTCGAGAGATAGCATAGATTTGTTATAGGTCGGTTTATGGTACCAGTTTTCGTTTTGAGGGTTACGACGCGAATTAGTTCATCGGTTCCGGGATGTTTCGGTGATTCTGGCTAAAATCATGACCAGGCGTGCATTTTTGAGTTGGGCACATTGAGTACTTCTCTTGTGTATTTGATCAAGGATACGAGTATTGCAGCTGCACATAGTTTAAGTCGAGGTAGACCTATCGTTTTCAGTTGACCTACTTTTGTTTTCGAAAAAAGTAAGTGAATATGAATGTTATCTGCGCTGTAAAGCACACACAGCACACCATGGCACTATAAGACTTCGCAGCTGCGTCGCTGAAGCCATGCACTTCCATTAATTTTTGTGTTGTGTGTTTTTTATCCACCTTGGGATTTAAATGTTTTGTATGATGGGCAGTTCTCTTTGAATCGCTTGCCATCGTTCTTTCAGCCTCCTGCCATCACCATTTTTCTGTAAGCCCCCTACATGGGGCTTGAATAGACATTTTATATGATATGCGCCATGACTTATTTGATTAATTTTGAAAAATCTTCAATTTTCAATGGTAATTTTGAAATATCTCCAAGGTCAATCAATATAAATGAGATAAGTTTCCATTAATGGATAGATTTTGAATAAACGTTTCTAGTGATGTGCGTCATGATTTATTTGAAAGACTTTGAAAAGACGTCATTTTTCTATGCAAATATCTCCTAAAGAAATCAATCAAAATAAAATTAGTTTCGATATCAGAAAAGGGCTTGAATAGACCTCTCTAGTGATGTGCGTCATGATTTATTTGATTAACTTTGAAAAGACGTCGTTTTTCTAAGAAAATTTTGAAATAACTCCTGAAGAAATCAATCAAATTAAAATTAGTTTCGATATCAGCATAGGGCTTGAATAGACCTTTCCAGTGATGTGCGTCATGATTTATTTGAAAGACTTTGAAAAGACGTAATTTTTCTATAGAAATTTTGAAATATCTCCTAAAGAAATCAATCAAAATAAAATTAGTTTCGATATCAGAAAAGGGCTTGAATAGACCTTTCTAGAAATGTGCGTCATGATTTATTTGAAAGACTTTGAAAAGACGTCATTTTTCTATAGAAATTTTGAAATATCTCCTAAAGAAATCAATCGAAATAAAATAAGTTTCGATATCAGCCTAGGCCTTGAACAGACCTTTCCAGTGATGTGCGTCATGATTTATTTGAAAGACTTTGAAAAGACGTAATTTTTCTATACAAATTTTGAAATATCTCCTAAAGAAATCAATCAAAATAAAATTAGTTTCGCTATCAGCATAGGGCTTGAATAGACCTTTCCAGTGATGTGCGTCATGATTTATTTGAAAGACTTTGAAAAGATGTAATTTTTTTATAGAAATTTTGAAATATCTCCTAAAGAAATCAATCAAAATAAAATTGGTTTCAATATCAGCATAAGGCTTGAAAAGACCTTTCCAGAGATGTGCGTCATGATTTATTTGAAAGACTTTGAAGAGACGTCATTTTTGTATGCAAATTTTGAAATATCTCCTAAAGAAATCAATCAAAATAAAATAATTTTCGATATCAGCAAATCCCTTGAATAGACCTATTCAGTGATGTATGTCATGATTTATTTGAAAGACTTTGAAAAGACGTCGTATTTCTATGCAAATTTTGAAATATCTCCTAAAGAAATCAATTAAAATAAAATAAGTTTCGATATCAGCATAGGGCTTGAATAGACCTTTCCAGTGATGTGCGTCATGATTTATTTGAAAGACTTTGAAAAGACGTAATTTTTCTATAGAAATTTTGAAATATCTCCTAAAGAAATCAATCAAAATAAAATTAGTTTCGATATCAGAAAAGGGCTTGAATAGACCTTTCTAGAAATGTGCGTCATGATTTATTTGAAAGACTTTGAAAAGACGTCATTTTTCTATAGAAATTTTGAAATATCTCCTAAAGAAATCAATCGAAATAAAATAAGTTTCGATATCAGCCTAGGCCTTGAACAGACCTTTCCAGTGATGTGCGTCATGATTTATTTGAAAGACTTTGAAAAGACGTAATTTTTCTATACAAATTTTGAAATATCTCCTAAAGAAATCAATCAAAATAAAATTAGTTTCGATATCAGCATAGGGCTTGAATAGACCTTTCCAGTGATGTGCGTCATGATTTATTTGAAAGACTTTGAAAAGATGTAATTTTTTTATAGAAATTTTGAAATATCTCCTAAAGAAATCAATCAAAATAAAATTAGTTTCGATATCAGCATAGGGCTTGAATAGACCTTTCCCGTGATATGCGTCATGATTTATTTGAAAGACTTTGAAAAGACGTAATTTTTCTATGCAAATTTTGAAATATCTCCTAAAGAAATCAATCAAAATAAAATAATTTTCGACATCAGCAAATCCCTTGAATAGACCTATTCAGTGATGTATGTCATGATTTATTTGAAAGACTTTGAAAAGACGTCGTATTTCTATGCAAATTTTGAAATATCTCCTAAAGAAATCAATTAAAATAAAATAAGTTTCGATATCAGCATAGGGCTTGAATAGACCTTTCCCGTGATATGCGTCATGATTTATTTGAAAGACTTTGAAAAGACGTAATTTTTCTATGCAAATTTTGAAATATCTCCTAAAGAAATCAATCAAAATAAAATTAGTTTCGATATCAGCATAGGGCTTGAATAGACCTTTCCAGTGATGTGCCTCATGATTTATTTGAAAGACTTTGAAGAGACGTCATTTTTGTATACAAATTTTGAAATATCTCCTACAGAAATCAATCAAAATAAAATAAGATTCGATATCAGCATAGGGCTTGAATAGACCTTTGCAGTGATGTGCGTCATGATTTATTTGAAAGACTTTGAAAAGACTTAATTTTTCTATAGAAATTTTGAAATATCTCCGAAAGAAATTAATCAAAATAAAATTAGTTTCGACAACAGCATAGGGCTTGAATAGACCTTTGCAGTGATGTGCGTCATGATTTATTTGAAAGACTTTGAAAAGACGTAATTTTTCTATAGAAATTTTGAAATATCTGCTGAAAAAACCAATCAAAATAAAATTAGATTCGATACCTGTATAGGGCTTGAACAGACCTTTCCAGTGATGTGCGTCATGATTTATTTGATTAACTTTGAAAAGACGTCGTTTTTCTAAGCAAATTTTGAAATATCTGCTGAAAAAACCAATCAAAATAAAATATGTTTCGATACCTGTATAGGACTTGAACAGACCTTTCCAGTGATGTGCGTCATGATTTATTTGAAAGACTTTGAAAAGACGTAATTTTTCTATGCAAATTTTGAAATATCTCCTAAAGAAATCAATCAAAATAATATTAGTTACAATATAAGCATAAGGCTTGAATAGACCTCTCCAGTGATGTGCGTCATGATTTATTTGATTAACTTTGAAAAGACGTTGTTTTTCTAAGCAAATTTTGAAATATCTCCTGAAAAAATCAATCAAAATAAAATTAGATTCGATACCTGTATAGGGCTTGAACAGACCTTTCCAGTGATGTGCGTCATGATTTATTTGATTAACTTTGAAAAGACGTCGTTTTTCTAAGCAAATTTTGAAATATCTGCTGAAAAAACCAATCAAAATAAAATATGTTTCGATACCTGTATAGGACTTGAACAGACCTTTCCAGTGATGTGCGTCATGATTTATTTGATTAACTTTGAAAAGACGTCGTTTTTCTAAGCAAATTTTGAAATAACTCCTTAAAAAATCAATCAAAATAAAATTAGTTTCGATACCTGTATAGTGCTTGAACAGACCTTTGCAGTAATGTGCGTCATGATTTATTTGATTAACTTTGAAAAGACGTCGTTTTTCTAAACAAATTTTTAAATAACTCCTGAAAAAATCAATCGAAATAAAATTAGTTTCGATACCTGTATAGGACTTGAACAGACCTTTGCAGTGATGTGCGTAATGATTTATTTGATTAACTTTGGAAAGACGTCGTTTTTCTAAGAAAATTTTGAAATATCTGCTGAAAAAATCAATCAAAATATAATATGTTTCGATACCTGTATAGGACTTGAACAGATCTTTGCAGTGATGTGCGTCATGATTTATTTGATTAACTTTGAAAAGACGTCGTTTTTCTAAGCAAATTTTGAAATATCTCCTGAAAAAATTAATCAAAATAAAATTAGTTTCAATACCTGTATAGGGCTTGAAAAGACCTTTGCAGTGATGTGCGTCATGATTTATTTGATTAAATTTGAAAAGACGTCGTTTTTCTAAGCAAATTTTGAAATAACTCCTGAAAAAATCAATCAAAATAAAATTGGTTTCGATACCTGAATAGGGCTTGAACAGGCCTTTCCAGTGATGTGCGTCATGATTTATTTGATTAACTTTGAAAAGACGTCGTTTTTCTTAGCAAATTTTGAAATAACTCCTGAAAAAATCAATCAAAATAAAATTAATTTCAGTACCTATATAGGGCTTGATAGCCCAATTCCAAATCCAAATCAAATTCCAGGTCCAATTCCAAGTCCAAGTCCAAGTCCAAGTCCAAGTCCAAGTCCAAGTCCAAGTCCAAGTCCAAGTCCAAGTCCAAGTCCAAGTCCAAGTCCAAGTCCAAGTCCAAGTCCAAGTCCAAGTCCAAGTCCAACTCCAAATTCTACTCCAACTTTAACTCCAACTTTAACTTAACTTAACTTAACTTAACTTAACTTAACTTAACTTAACTTAACTTAACTTAACTTAACTTAACTTAACTTAACTTAACTTAACTTAACTTAACTTAACTTAACTTAACTTAACTTAACTTAACTTAACTTAACTTAACTTAACTTAACTTAACTTAACTTAACTTAACTTAACTTAACTTAACTTAACTTAACTTAACTTAACTTAACTTAACTTAACTTAACTTAACTTAACTTAACTTAACTTAACTTAACTTAACTTAACTTAACTTAACTTAACTTAACTTAACTTAACTTAACTTAACTTAACTTAACTTAACTTAACTTAACTTAACTTAACTTAACTTAACTTAACTTAACTTAACTTAACTTAACTTAACTTAACTTAACTTAACTTAACTTAACTTAACTTAACTTAACTTAACTTAACTTAACTTAACTTAACTTAACTTAACTTAACTTAACTTAACTTAACTTAACTTAACTTAACTTAACTTAACTTAACTTAACTTAACTTAACTTAACTTAACTTAACTTAACTTAACTTAACTTAACTTAACTTAACTTAACTTAACTTAACTTAACTTAACTTAACTTAACTTAACTTAACTTAACTTAACTTAACTTAACTTAACTTAACTTAACTTAACTTAACTTAACTTAACTTAACTTAACTTAACTTAATTTAACTTAACTTAACTTAACTTAACTTAACTTAACTTAACTTAACTTAACTTAACTTAACTTAACTTAACTTAACTTAACTTAACTTAACTTAACTTAACTTAACTTAACTTAACTTAACTTAACTTAACTTAACTTAACTTAACTTAACTTAACTTAACTTAACTTAAATTAACTTAAATTAACTTAACTTAACTTAACTTAACTTAACTTAACTTAACTTAACTTAACTTAACTTAACTTAACTTAACTTAACTTAACTTAACTTAACTTAACTTAACTTAACTTAACTTAACTTAACTTAACTTAACTTAACTTAACTTAACTTAACTTAACTTAACTTAACTTAACTTAACTTAACTTAACTTAACTTAACTTAACTTAACTTAACTTAACTTAACTTAACTTAAATTAACTTAACTTAACTTAACTTAACTTAACTTAACTTAACTTATCTTAACTTAACTTAACTTAACTTAACTTAACTTAACTTAACTTAACTTAACTTAACTTAACTTAACTTAACTTAACTTAACTTAACTTAACTTAACTTAACTTAACTTAACTTAACTTAACTTAACTTAACTTAACTTAACTTAACTTAACTTAACTTAACTTAACTTAACTTAACTTAACTTAACTTAACTTAACTTAACTTAACTTAACTTAACTTAACTTAACTTAACTTAACTTAACTTAAAAAAAAATAAAAAAAAAAAAAAAAAACACGTGAAACACGTCCGTTCAGTTCGACGGATATCTTAAGACTGAAGTGCTGCCATATTGTTCACAATAAATTATCATACAATGCGCTGATTTCTATCATACGAAAAATTTCTATCATATCATTGTATATAGAATCTATAGTACTATCAGGAGCCAATTTTTTTAATTTTCATAGGCCGACGACAGTCGACGCTAACATCTGTCTTTGATATTTGAGAATTGAGATAGAAGGAAAATTTAAAAGCAGAATGAATGAGAAGAAAGAGAGGGTTGTACTCGTATTATTTAGATTTTCGCAACATTAATGGGACAAAGTGAGACTAATGAATCTGTTGTTAGGACAATGGTAACGAAGGAAATAAAAATAATACAATTGTTTTCTATGACTTTATTGTTTTTGCATATTAGCTTGAGGTAGGTATGTTTATAGATTTATGCATACTACATACAGTATGCATGTATGTAGATTATATTTCGTTTACAATTTTAATTAATTAATTAATTCAAATCTTGGGTATTTGTTTTGAGATTTTTAATTTCTGTTGCAATGTTGCTTCTTTTCACTACATCTATGCAGGAATTATTTGAAGACAGTTTCCGATATTTCTATAGGATATCTGATCGTTTTCCAAAATTTTATTATAATCTTATGATAACAGTCCTAGGTTTACCATAACTGAATTACTGGCTTAAAATAATGCAAAATACTTATTTCTTACAAAAAAATTATTAATCATAATATTTTGGGTTTTATTTTGGATTTTCATCGCTTATAGTCGCTGTAAAGTTTAAGGCATTTAGAGCGAACGTCAAATGTAAGTAAACACTAATAATTTCTGGAGTTACATGGAATTTAAACCAAAATATAAACGCTCAAAATAAAGAGTAGGTAGGTACGTAACTAGGTTTAGTTTTTTGTAAGGAAAAAATCACTACTTTTAATTTTGATATTTTTGTTTCGGTCTATTGCTATTGTATAAAGCTTTTTTTACTGTTGGGATGCAGTTTTTTTATTTTGCCCATATTTTTTTGTTTAAATTTCATGTTACTCCATAAATAATGTTTTGACACCCGACGTAGATATTGAAAGTATACAAGAAAAAATCATACTGGAGGGGATTGTATTTCCATCTCTTGCTTATGGAATAAAATATATTAAAAAACAAACTACTTTCAGTAGTTTTTGGAAAGCCAGAAGTCCATTCTTACAAGGTTTATTTTCTAATAAAGTTCTTTTCAGAAACACCTTCGGTTAAAATTGTTTCAAACTTAAATTTATGAAAAAAGTGGGTTTTTAACATACATGAGTAGGTACTTTCTATGAATGGTTTTCCATTTTAAATATTGTTTTTTTGTTTATTGATGTCGGTAAGAACGAGGGAAAATACATCTTTTTCTTGTTTACTTTCAATCTACATACCCTGCGTTGAATTTGAGCAGATCTTACGCGATTACAAATTAATAAGCCAATTTAATTAAAGCGACTTAGGGGATAAAAAGAATAATCTGAAAAAATTAGAGAATTTTTTGTCCTTCATTTGAAATATATGTTTATGTATGTATTTACATGTACATGTGGCGGAGGACTCTGAGGAAATTTTATGGCAGGAACCGTTATTTTTAGTTCCAAAGTTGGGCAGAATCACCAAAGATATACAGACTTGTTAGACCCACTTCTTTCGTCTTCCTCATCACTGTTAGGTATATGACAAGTCTGATCAAAATCTTGCCAAAAAAGGTCTTGTAGTTAAAAAAAGTAGACATATAAAAAAAGTAAAATTAACTTAAAAAAACTAAAGAAGTAAACTAATTAAATTCAAACCTTGGCACTATGGAAGGATGTAAGAGAACTCAAGCGAAACGACACCCTTAGTGTAAATATTGTTAAAAAGCTAAAGCTGCCCTTAAAAATTATATAAAAAATAAAAGAGAGAAAATTCATAATATGATGGTTTCTTTTATAATATTTTAACAAGGAAAGTCTATAAAAACTAAATTCTTTTTAGTCAACAGCCATATCGGCTTAAATCGTCTAAATTTTTTAAGGTTTTCATTGGTATTTCCCAGTGGGAACTCGTTTATTTTATTCATCTAGTAAAATCATTAACATTGGTAGTGTGTTTTCTAATCAAATCTTATCAAATCTAATATAATTTAGAATAAAATAGAAACAAAAAGAAGTTCTGTTTCAAATTAAAAGTTATATTTGCGTTTGTGTTCAGGTAATGTTCCATTGAGAATTTGTAGTCACAAACAATTCACAAAAGATGAACTGATGAACTTGTACATTACTTTTCAAGAGTTTTAGTAGTAAAATAATGGCAAATATAAAAAATATTTGTTTTAATTATTTGTGGCAAAAAGTTATTTTAATTAATTTGCAATTTTTCTTAAATCTTATAAATACGTACAACCATGGTTTGGTACTTGACTTAGAATTAAAAAGAGCACTGAAAACAGAAATAATCGATAAATTTTTGATAAAATAAGTTTTGAGTTATTTTTCTACTTTGTTTTGTTTTCATTTAAGTTTAAAAGTTACAGTAATGCCAGTCAGTACACCCAGATTGTTGGATTTTCCAACCAAAATGATTGAAACAAATAGCTTTGGTGGTAAAAATGGTAGGAAAACATTCTTCGTAGGATTTATGGTGGGAAAATATTTCAAGTCTTTTTTTTGCGGGAGATTAGTGGTCATTCGGATCGGTGTATATTCTTTTTGAAGAATATCCCACAAATGAAGTGAAGTTTTTTTGACTTTTGAACTTCACTATTTTGAAGTGTTGTATGGAAACGAAAAAAAAAGACAAAACAGAAATTTGTTGCACATTTTACATCGCCAATAGTTTTTTTCCAACAACATGTACTGTCTTTGCAAGTTGCAAACTTCAAGTTAAATTTACACATTCTATTCTAATTCTAATTTTTAATATAACGCTACAGCCACATGTTTTGTTCTGTTGGTAAGCGTAAGCGCTCACGAGCATTATTAATTTTTATCATGCAATTTTGTTATTTTACTGTTTTTATGAATTTGTTTGTTATCTCCGGTTCATGTTATATTGATTCTCTAAAAGAAAGCCACTGTGAACTATATCCAACAAAATTAGAATTTATAGTCACAAAATAAATTAAAAATCCTTTTGTATTTCATTACTTGGTGGTTGTTTATTTTTTTGTTGGTTTTAAGGACTTATAGGGTGCAAGATGCAAGATGCAAGATATGGGTGACAGCGAGATAGGTATAATATGTTTTGTGTGTAAGTGTATAGTTAACCATAGGTTTATGAGTATTTTTGTGTAGTTTTGCGTATTTTTGATAAGCTTTGTTTTTTGATTTTTGGTTAGTACATGCGGCACAAGGTCATGAAATAAAAAAACACGTAGGTATGTATAAAATATAAATAAATACCTTTTCGGAAATATTTGCAATACTTCTTGATATATTTTTTTTTCTTGTTTTAAGAATTGTACCTGCATGGGTGTACAAAGATTTCACTTGTAGGGGGGTGCTGTATACCAAAATCCAACTCTTTATTTCCTTTCAAATCAATGTAGGTATCTTTATGTATTTCTTTGTTCACAAGGGATCATTTAAAGCAGTTTTTCAAGTTTTAAAAGTCCTAAGGAAATTTTTCGTTTGTTTTGTCATAGTTTCGAAATTAAAACTAAAAAAATAACCTAAGACTTTTACTTATATTATAAAATGGAAAAAAGGAGATTTTGTTTTGCAGAGGGACACAAATTTTAATAATATTTCAGAGCTTGACTGCCCCTCAAAAAGCCAATTGAACAGAAATTTTTCAACCTTTTGGACCTTTTTTTATACAAATTTGTTAGTTTTCGTTAATTAACTTATAGTTGTTCTTTTTAAATTTTTTTTATTTTTAGTCAAATGCTGGAAACAGATGGAAAATTTTCTATTTTTGAGAATTAAAAAAAAAAAAAACTAATTGTATTGTTTTACCATTTCTTGTTTATTTTGTTATTTTTATGAGGCAAACAAAGTACCCTTCATAATTGACACCTTTTTTCTTTTTTTTTTTAAGAGTACCTAACACTTTTTGTTTAAAGAAAGATTTTTACATGTCGTTTTCAGCATTTGACTAAAAATGAAAAAGAGCATTGAATATTAAAAAGAACATTTGTGCTTGTCTACACAGAATTTTGAACGGAATTCACAATTTTTTTCAAAAATATTGACTAAAATTTTATTTCTTAAAAATTTTTCGCTAAAGAATTGAATATTAGTTTTAAGAAAAATTATAACTTCAACGTTCCATTTCAAAATTTGGCCTTTAAAATGTTTTAAGAATTTCGTACCTACATATATAGGTAAATGATTTTTTCTTTTAAAGGTCTGCAATCATTTTAATTTCTTTTTTCTATCAAAAACTAAAATGGCATTCTTTTTTCACCTCAAACTATCAATTAATTGTTGTTTTAGCTGATTTAAACATGGAACTTCACGCTTTTTTTTCATTTTTGTCTCATAATTTGTATGACTTAATATTCAATTAAAATTATACATTTTAAAAATTAAAATAAAATGGTTCTATGGAAATTTTTAAATATCTCCCAAAATCGTCATTCAAAATTTAATTAATGTTAATACCTGTATAGGGCTTGAATAGACCTTTCCAGTGATATGCGTCATGATTTATTTGATTAACTTTGAAAAGACGTCGTTTTTCTTAGCAAATTTTGAAATATCTCCTGAAAAAATCAATGAAAATAAAATTAGTTTCGATACCTGTATAGGGCTTGAACAGACCTTTCCAGTGATGTGCGTCATGATTTATTTGATTAACTTTGAAAAGACGTCGTTTTTCTAAGCAAATTTTGAAATAACTCCTGAAAAAATAAATCAAATTAAAATTAGTTTCGATGCCTGTATAGGACTTGAATAGACCTTTCCAGTGATGTGCGTCATGATTTATTTGATTAACTTCGAAAAGACGTCGTTTTTCTAAGCAAATTTTGAAATAACTCCTGAAAAAATCAATCAAAATAAAATTAGTTTCGATACCTGTATAGGACTTGAACAGACTTTTGCAGTGATGTGCGTCATGATTTATTTGATCAACTTTGAAAAGACGTCGTTTTTCTAAGCAAATTTTGAAATATCTCCTGCAAAAATCAATCAAAATAAAATTAGTTTCGATACCTATATAGGGCTTGAACAGACCTTTCCATTGATGTGCGTCATGATTTATTTGATTAACTTTGAAAAGACGTCGTTTTTCTAAGCAAATTTTGAAATATCTCCTGCAAAAATCAATCAAAATAAAATTAGTTTCGATACCTGTATAGGACTTGAACAGACGTTTCCAGTGCTGTGCGTCATGATCTAATTGATGAACTATGAAAAGACGTCGTTTTTTTATGAAAATTTTGAAATATCTCCTGAAAAAATCAATCAAAATTAAATTGGTTTCGATACCTGTATAGGGCTTGAATGGTCCTTTCCAGTGATGTGCGTCATGATTTATTTGATCAACTTTGAAAAGACGTCGTTTTTCTAAGCAATTTTTGAAATAACTCCTGAAAAAATTAATCAAAATAAAATTAGTTTCGATACCTGTATAGGACTTGAACAGACGTTTCCAGTGATGTGCGTCGTGATTTATTTGATTAAATTTGAAAAGACGTCGTTTTTCTAAGCAAATTTTGAAATATCTCCTGCAAAAATCAATCAAAATAAAATTAGTTTCGATACCTGTATAGGACTTGAACAGACCCTTGCAGTGATGTGCGTCATGATTTATTTGATTAACTTTGAAAAGACGTCGTTTTTCTAAGCAAATTTTGAAATATCTCCTGAAAAAGTCAATCAAAATAAAATTAGATTCGATATCTGTATAGGGCTTGAATGGACCTTTCCATTGATGTGCGTCATGATTTATTTGATTAACTTTGAAAAGACGTCGTTTTTCTAAACAAATTTTGAAATAACTCCTGAAAAAATCAATCGAAATAAAATTAGTTTCGATACCTGTATAGGACTTGAACAGACCTTTGCAGTGATGTGCGTCATGATTTATTTGATTAACTTTGAAAAGACGTCGTTTTTCTAAGCAAAATTTGAAATATCTTCTGAAAAAATTAATCAAAATAAAATTGGTTTCGATACCTGTATAGGGCTTGAACACACCTTTGCAGTGATGTGCGTCATGATTTAATTGATGTACTATGAAAAGACGTCGTTTTTTTATGAAAATTTTGAAATATCTCCTGCAAAAATCAATCAAAATAAAATTAGTTTCGATACCTGTATAGGGCTTGAACAGACCTTTGCATTGATGTACGTCATGATTTATTTGATCAACTTTGAAAAGACGTCGTCTCTCTAAGCGAATTTCGAAATAACTCCTGAAAAAATCAATCAAAATAAAATAAGTTTCGATACCTGTATACGGCTTGAACAGACCTTTCCAGTGATGTGCGTCATGATTTATTTGATTAACTTTGAAAAGACGTCGTTTTACTAAGCAAATTTTGAAATATCTCCTGCAAAAATCAATCAAAATAAAATTAGTTTCGATACCTGTAAAGGGCTTGAACAGACCTTTGCAGTGATGTGCGTCATGATTTATTTGATTAACTTAAAAAAGACGTCGTTTTTCTTAGCAAATTTTGAAATATCTCCTGAAAAAATCAATCAAAATAAAATTAATTTCAGTACCTGTATAGGGCTTGACAGCCCAAGTCCTAATCCATATCTAATTCCAAGTCCAATTTCAAGTCCAAGTCCAAGTCCAAGTCCAAGTCCAAGTCCAAGTCCAAGTCCAAGTCCAAGTCCAAGTCCAAGTCCAAGTCCAAGTCCAAGTCCAAGTCCAAGTCCAAGTCCAAGTCCAAGTCCAAGTCCAAGTCCAAGTCCAAGTCCAAGTCCAAGTCCAAGTCCAAGTCCAAGTCCAAGTCCAAGTCCAAGTCCAAGTCCAAGTCCAAGTCCAAGTCCAAGTCCAAGTCCAAGTCCAAGTCCAAGTCCAAGTCCAAGTCCAAGTCCAAGTCCAAGTCCAAGTCCAAGTCCAAGTCCAAGTCCAAGTCCAAGTCCAAGTCCAAGTCCAAGTCCAAGTCCAAGTCCAAGTCCAAGTCCAAGTCCAAGTCAAAGTCAAAGTCCAAGTCCAAGTCCAAGTCCAAGTCCAAGTCCAAGTCCAAGTCCAAGTCCAAGTCCAAGTCCAAGTCCAAGTCCAAGTCCAAGTCCAAGTCCAAGTCCAAGTCCAAGTCCAAGTCCAAGTCCAAGTCCAAGTCCAAGTCCAAGTCCAAGTCCAAGTCCAAGTCCAAGTCCAAGTCCAAGTCCAAGTCCAAGTCCAAGTCCAAGTCCAAGTCCAAGTCCAAGTCCAAGTCCAAGTCCATGTCCAAGTCCAAGTCCAAGTCCAAGTCCAAGTCCAAGTCCAAGTCCAAGTCCAAGTCCAAGTCCAAGTCCAAGTCCTAGTCCTGGTTCAAGCCCTAGTCAGAGTCCAGCTCTAGGTCCAACTCCAACTCCAACTCCAACTCCAACTCCAACTCCAACTCCAACCCCAAATCCAACTCAACTCCAACTCCAACTCCAACTCCAACTCCAACTCCAACTAAACTCAAACTCAAACTCAAACTCCAACTCAAACTCAAACTCAAACTCAAACTCAAACTCAAACTCCAACTCCAACTCCAACTCCAACTCCAACTCCAACTCCAACTCCAACTCCAACTCCAACTCCAACTCCAACTCCAACTCCAACTCCAACTCCAACTCCAACTCCAACTCCAACTCCAACTCCAACTCCAACCCCAACTCCAACTCCAACTCCAACTCCAACTCCAACTCCAACTCCAACTCCAACTCCAACTCCAACTCCAACTCCAACTCCAACTCCAACTCCAACTCCAACTCCAACTCCAACTCCAACTCCAACTCCAACTCCAACTCCAACTACAACTCCAACTCCAACTCCAACTCCAAATCCAACTCCAACTCCAACCCCAACTCCAACTCCAACTCCAACTCCAACTCCAACTCCAACTCCAACTCCAACTCCAACTCCAACTCCAACTCCAACTACAACTACAACTCCAAATCCAACTACAACTCCAAATCCAACTCCAAATCCAACTCCAACTCCAACTACAACTACACTTAAGTTAACACCCACACTGACACGTCCTTTCGGCACGAAGGATATCATAAGACTGGATGAAACACGTCCGTTCAGTTCGACGGATATCCTAAGACTGAAGCTGAAGCCCTATATTAGAGGGATTTATATTATCAACTTTGTTGACAACATTGCTTGATGGAATCGCAACAAGTTTTTAAGATATTTTGAAGACCATGCAACACAGGTTGACAACATGATTTTCTTTGCGTTTAAATGATCTAACATCGGTGGTTGTCAACAATCCTGAACGATATGTTTATCCATGTAATCTCCCTTACTCACAATGCAACGACGATGAGGAAACGTGACGAGATCTCGTCGTTTATATCAAGCGACTTTAAAACACTTATAGCATAAGCGGGTATAGACAATAGAGCGTTTCTAGTCAGAATTTGAAAAATTGGAAAAAAGACGTCGTTGAAAATCCCTCCGCATTGTGGATTGTGAATTGGGGGACGATTTTGGAAAACCTCTTTTAAGTTTTATTTTTTGTATATATAAATATAAGTAAATTGTAGTCATTTTTGAGGCTTGAAACTTAAACACAATACTGCTAAAGTATTTAGTTTCTCCCCTTACAATAACATCATCTTCTCAAATATGGTTCTGCGCTATAAAAAGATTTTTTAATTAATTTCTTTTGTCTGAAAAACCACCATTTTTGTTGATGAATATTCTTCTTGACTGCCCCTTAAGAAACCAATTGAACAGAACTTTTTCAACCTTTTGGACCTTTTTTATACAAATTTGTTAGTTTTCGTTAATTTATTTATAGTCGTTCTTTTTTAAATTTTTTTATTTTTAGTCAAATGCTGGAAACAGATGGAAAATTTTCTATTTTTGAGAATTAAAAAAAAAAAAACTAATTGTATTTTTTTGCCATTTCTTGTTTATTTTGTTATTTTTATGAGGCAAACAAAGTACCATTCATAATTGACATCTTTTTTCGTTTTTTTTTTAAGGGAGAAAGTGGGTACCTAACACTTTTTGTTTAAAGAAAGATTTTTACATGTCGTTTTCAGCATTTGACTAAAAATGAAAAAGAGCATTGAATATTAAAAAGAACATTTGTGCTTGTCTTCACAGAATTTTGAACGGAATTCACAATTTTTTTCAAAAATATTGACTAAAATTTTATTTCTCAAAAAATTTTCGCTAAAGAATTGAATATTTGTTTTAAAAAAAATTATAACTTCAACGTTGAAATTCCATTTAAAAATTTGGCCTTTAAAATGTTTTAAGAATTCCGTACCTACATATATAGGTAAATGATTTTTTCTTTTAAAGGTCTGCAATCATTTTAATTTCTTTTTTCTATCAAAAACTAAGATGGCATTCTTTTTTCACCTCAAACTATCAATGAAGTTGTTTTAGCTGATTTAAACATGGAACTTCACGCTTTTTTTTCATTTTTGTCTCATAATTTGTATGACTTAATATTCAATTAAAATTATACCATTTAAAAATTAAAATAAAATGGTTCTATGGAAATTTTGAAATATCTCCCAAAATCATCATTCAAAGTTAAATTAATGTTGATACCTGGATAGGGCTTGAATAGACCTTTCCAGTGATGTGCGTCATGATTTAATTGGTGAACTATGAAAAGACGTCGTTTTTCTAAGCAAGTTTTGAAATATCTCCTGAAAAAATCAATCAAAATAAAATTGGTTTCGATTCCTTTATAGGGCTTGAACAGACCTTTGCAGTGATGTGCGTCATGATTTATTTGATTAACTTTGAAAAGACGTCGTTTTTCTAAGCAAATTTTGAAATATCTCCTGCAAAAATCAATCAAAATAAAATTAGATTCGATACCTGTATAGGGCTTGAACAGACCTTTCCATTGATGTGCGTCATGATTTATTTGATTAACTTTGAAAGGACGTCGTTTTTCTATGCAAATTTTGAAATATCTCCTGAAAAAATCAATCAAAATAAAATTGGTTTCGATACCTGAATAGAGCTTGAATAGATCTTTCCAGTGATGTGCGTCATGATTTATTTGATTAACTTTGTAAAGACGTCGTTTTTCTAAGCAAATTTTGAAATATCTCCTGAAAAAATCAATCAAAATAAAATTAGTTTCAATACCTGTATAGGGCTTGAACAGACCTTTGCAGTGATGTGCGTCATGATTTATTTGATTAACTTTGAAAATACGTCGTTTTTCTTAGCAAATTTTGAAATATCTCCTGCAAAAATCAATCAAAATAAAATATGTTTCGATACCTGTATAGGACTTGAACAGACCTTTGCAGTGATGTGCGTCATGATTTATTTGATTAACTTTGAAAAGACGTCGTTTTTATAAGCAAATTTTGAAATATCTCCTGCAAAAATCAATCAAAATAAAATTAGTTTCGATACCTGTATAGGGCTTGAACAGACCTTTGCAGTGATGTGCGTCATGATTTATTTGATTAACTTTGAAAAGACGTCGTTTTTCTAAGCAAATTTTGAAATATCTTCTGAAAAAATTAATCAAAATAATATTGGTTTCGATAACTGTATAGGGCTTGAACAGACCTTTGCAGTGATGTGCGTCATGATTTATTTGATTAAATTTGAAAAGGCGTCGTTTTTCTAAGCAAATTTTGAAATATCTCCTGAAAAAATCAATCAAAATAAAATTAGATTCTATACCTGTATAGGGCTTGAACAGACCTTTCCATTGATGTGCGTCATGATTTATTTGATTAACTTTGAAAAGACGTCGTTTTTCTATGCAAATTTTTAAATATCTCCTAAAAAAATCAATCAAAATAAAATTAGTTTCAATACCTGTATAGGGCTTGAACAGACCTTTGCAGTGATGTGCGTCATGATTTATTTGATTAACTTTGAAAAGACGTCGTTTTTCTAAGCAAATTTTGAAATAACTCCTGAAAAAATCAATCAAAATAAAATTAATTTATGTACCTGTATAGGGCTTGACAGCCCAAGTTCAAATCCAAATCTAATTCCAAGTCCAATTCCAAGTCCAAGTCCAAGTCCAAGTCCAAGTCCAAGTCCAAGTCCAAGTCCAAGTCCAAGTCCAAGTCCAAGTCCAAGTCCAAGTCCAAGTCCAAGTCCAAGTCCAAGTCCAAGTCCAAGTCCAAGTCCAAGTCCAAGTCCAAGTCCAAGTTCAAGTCCAAGTCCAAGTCCAAGTCCAAGTCCAAGTCCAAGTCCAAGTCCAAGTCCAAGTCCAAGCCCAAGTCCAAGTCCAAGTCCAAGTCCAAGTCCAAGTCCAAGTCCAAGTCCCAGTCCAAGTCCAAGTCCAAGTCCAAGAGTCCAAGTCCAACTCCAACTCCAACTCCAACTCCAACTCCAACTCCAACTCCAACTCCAACTCCAACTCCAACTCCAACTCCAACTCCAACTCCAACTCCAACTCCAACTCCAACTCCAACTCCAACTCCAACTCCAACTCCAACTCCAACTCCAACTCCAACTGCAACTCCAACTTCAAGTCCAACTTTAACTCAACTTAACTCAACTTAACTTAACCGACTGACACGTCTTTTCACCACGAACGTTACCGTAAGACTGGCTGAGACACGTCCGTTCAGTTCGACGGATATCTTAAGACTGAAGCCTGTTCAGTGCTGCAATATTGTTTACAATAAAATATCATACAATGCTCTGATTTTTTTTTATACGAGAGTGAAAGTTATAATATCCATAAAAAACATCAACAAAAATTAATTATTCAAAAAATTCCCTAAAAAAAATTATTGAAAATAAAAAATTAATTGTGAACTTTATCATAAATTTTTTTATAGAATTTTCTTTATAGAATTTTGAACACTCAAAATCTTTTAATATTCACAAAAAACTTGAATGTTTTTTTGTTATTGCTCATTTAAATAACTTATAAATAAATCTAGTTTTCTAGTATCTTTTATCGACGTAAGCTGTTTTTAAAAATTCAATGCCAAATGATTTTCAAATAGCAGTTAATTTTTTAATATTTGTATCCAAACTGATATTACTGCACCTAACTATTTACCCTAGTGTCTTTGAATGGCTATTTTTCCTAAGCCAAGCCTTCAAATTTAATGTGGTTTCCAGTGCTGAGTAGAAAATTAAGCCACCTTTTCAAAAATGATAGAAAATAATTTTTTTTAAGGTCTGGTTGGTAAAATATTTGCATCCGAAGCGACTTTACCAGATTTTAACGATTTTCTGCCCCCAACGACCTACCCTAATGTCCTTGGATGGCGATATTTCGGAAACAAACTCTTCAAGAAGGTAAAAATAGAAAAAAGATGTTATTGAAATTTCCCAGAGCTTCACAAAGTGATATTCGAATATTTGTGTTTAGCCTGTTTTCTGTCGCTCTGATAAGTTTTAGAGTTTTGTATTTTTAAAATAAAACTCATTAAAATAAAACTGTTGTGTTTCAATAAATTTGATTTTATTACGTGTCTTGCTTTGGAAATTTCTCAAAACAATGAGATTTTAATTTTAGCAAGGTTAAAAAGATGTATTTTTCATAATTTACATGGCTATGTTTTATCTGCCAGAAAGTGCAAGGCTATTCGTTATTTTTATGGGGTTAGTTCACAATATAGTAATTAACATTAATTTTACTTTAATTTTATATGGATTTAATTGAAATAACAAGTAATTAAAATAAATAATTATAAGTCGCCAACATTCTCCATCCTGGTGAACGATGTTCGCAAGGCCCTATATATATTTGAGCCGGCCCTGGTGATCGACTCCATTGAAATAGTGTCCTTACGGCACTTTCAAAAATTGTCTTTGCTTTCTTAGGTGCATGTGAAAAAAAGAACATACATAAGAAAACAAGAAAACAAATACAAGGGCAAAAGGTACAACTAAATACGCTTATACATCATCAACACCATTGATGTTTCGTTTCCTTTTCAGAAATTCCATCCAAAACAGTTAACCCATTGAGCAAGTTAATGCAATGATTTTCTTGGTGTTGGTTGCCGGTCAATGAATTCGCCGTGGTCGAGTTCTTAACGATCATAATCATGTTAAAATTTATAAATGTTCTGAATATCATTGATGGCGGTCGTGCGTGCGTCGCGTCGGTGGGTGATTTTTTAATTCAGTTTTAAAAAAAAAGTGTAAGGTTCGTGTTGGTTTTTAAATGAAAGTGTCGTTCGGGATGTAAAAAAAAAAAAATTAAATATATTAAGGGTATTCATGCAACTTCGTAAAACCCTAGATAAGTTTACAAATTGGATAAGTTTTAACTTTTGGTTAATGAACTGTCAAGTTTTGTATGGGAAATGATTTACACAATTTGGTTGAACTTATCAAAGGATTTTGTTGAGTAAAATTAACCAAACTGGTTAAACTTATACAAACGTCATTGTGACTCTTATTCTGATTGAATTACCTAGCATTTAATCAAATGTTTAAAAAAGGTCGTTCATGCCAACTTTGCGTAAAAATATCATTTTACACAATTTGTAAACTTACGACGTTGCGAATATCCTTATTGTCTAATCAGTAGTGCGGTTACTGATTCTCTTATTTGATTTATTTTTATTTAATTCAATTTATTTATGCGAAGAGTGAAAGTGATTGCAATTATCAATTATAAGTGCATAATCTTAAGTGTATTGTGAAGTGAAGTGATGCGTGTAATGTGTGGTTAGCTCCTGATGCTGGGTTGCTGCTGCTGCTGCTGCTTATCCTGCATATAGCGCAGGTGGATTTGGTTGATGAGTATCTTTTTAATTTTTTTTATTGCAATATTAATTTATTTTTATTGATTTGAATTTATTTATTTTTTTTTAATTATTTTCCTTTATATTGTTAACTTTCAATTGAAAGTTTTTGTAATTGGTCCGATTTGTCGAATCGAAAATTTTGACTTGTCTTCACGTTTGGAGCTAGCTCCCTAGAATCGGAATCCATGATTTTTAGAGAGATTTCTGTTTCTGTGCGAACGTTCGTAAGTTCGTACATTTGTACGTTCCTTCACTTTTTTTCTATAACCATATCTCAAGAACGAATGAAGATATCAACTTGAAATAC
This sequence comes from Dasysyrphus albostriatus, assembly GCA_946251815.1. Classification (NCBI taxonomy): domain Eukaryota; kingdom Metazoa; phylum Arthropoda; class Insecta; order Diptera; family Syrphidae; genus Dasysyrphus; species Dasysyrphus albostriatus. The sequence continues at coordinate 34,490,505 of OX276336.1, read as the reverse complement.
ATTTTATTTTGTAGATAGAAATTTCAATATGTGCAAAAAGGACTTTAAAAAAATTCAATGAGCGGTTTTTTTACAATAACAATTTCAAAAAACCCTTGTTAAGTTTCTTTAGTCTCGTATATCTCAAGAACAAATGATGCTAGCGACTTCGAGTTGATTTAATGTTACGCATATTAACGTATTAAAGAATTGGTGAGATTATAAAAACATATCAACTAATAGTTTTTTTTAATAAGAAAATGTTGTTAAAAATTTTTGAAAAAAGTGGTTTTTCACAAACATCTTGAGAACAAACAATGATGTTGGCTTGGGGTTAATTTGCTTTTACAGACTTGTTTATAATCAATAATTTATAGGATCTGCAAGAAACATTCACCAAAAAGTTTTTTTAACCAAAAGAAAAAACAACAAGAAACTGTTCCAAAACCGTGAAAATTTATTTGTTAGTCGGGAGATAGTAGAGATTTGTTATAGGTCGGCTTATGGTACCAGTTTTCGTTTTGAGGGTTACGACGCGAATTAGTTCATAGGTTCCGGGATGTGTTTCGGTGACTCTGGCTAATATCATGGATCTGACCAGGCGTGCATTTTTGAGTTGGGCACATTGAGTACTTCTCTTGTGTATTTGATTAAGGATACGAGTGCAGCTGCACATAGTTTAAGTCGGGGTAGACCTATCGTTTTCAGTTGACCTACTTTTGTTTTCGAAAAAAGTAAGTGAATATGAACGTTATCTGCGCTGTAAGACACACACACACGCTGAAGCCATGCACTTCCATACATATTTGTGTTGTGTTTTTTATTCACCTTGGGATTTAAATGTTTTGTATGATGAGCAGTTCTCTTTGAAACGCTTGCCATCGTTCTTTCAGCCTCCTGCCATCACCATTTTTGTGTAAGCCCCCTACATGGGGCTTGAATAGACATTTTATATGATATGCGCCATGACTTATTTGATTAATTTTGAAAAATCTTCAATTTTCAATGGTAATTTTGAAATATCTCCAAGGTCAATCAATATAAATGAGATAAGTTTCCATTAATGGATAGATTTTGAATAAACGTTTCTAGTGATGTGCGTCATGATTTATTTGAAAGACTTTGAAAAGACGTCATTTTTCTATGCAAATATCTCCTAAAGAAATCAATCAAAATAAAATTAGTTTCGATATCAGAAAAGGGCTTGAATAGACCTCTCTAGTGATGTGCGTCATGATTTATTTGAAAGACTTTGAAAAGACGTAATTTTTCTATGCAAATTTTGAAATATCTTCTAAAGAAATCAACCAAAATAAAATTAGTTTCGATGTCAGCATAGGGCTTAAATAGACCTTTCCAGTGATGTTCGTCATGATTTATTTGAAAGACTTTGAAAAGACGTCGTTTTTCTAAGCAAATTTTGAAATATCTCCTGCAAAAATCAATCAAAATAAAATTAGTTTCGATACCTGTATAGGGCTTGAACAGACCTTTCCAGTGATGTGCGTCATGATTTATTTGATTAACTTTGAAAAGACGTCGTTTTTCTAAGCAAATTTTGAAATATCTCCTAAAAAAATCAATCAAAATAAAATTAGTTTCGATACCTTAATAGGGCTTGAACAGACCTTTGAAAAGACCTCGTTTTTCTATGCAAATTTTGAAATATCTCCTGAAAAAATCAATCAAAATAAAATTAGTTTCGATACCTGTATAGGGCTTGAACAAACCTTTGCAGTGATGTGCGTCATGATTTATTTGATTAACTTTGAAAAGACGTCGTTTTTCTAAGCAAATTTTGAAATAACTCCTGAAAAAATCAATTAAAATAAAATTAGTTTCGATACCTGTAAAGGGCTTGAACAGACCTTTCCAGTGATGTGCGTCATGACTTATTTGAAAGACTTTGAAAAGACGTAATTTTTCTATACAAATTTTGAAATATCTCCTATAAAATCAGTTTCAATACCTGTCCAGGGCTTGAATAGACCTTTCCAGTGATGTGCGTCATGACTTATTTGATTAACTTTGAAAAAACATCGTTTTTCTATGCAAATTTTGAAATATCTCCTAAAAAAAATCAGTCAAAATAAAATTATTTTCAGTACCTGTATAGAACTTGACAGTCCAAGTCCAAATCCAAATCAAATTTCAAGTCCAATTCCAAGTCCAATTCCAAGTCCAAGTCCAAGTCCAAGTCCAAGTCCAAGTCCAAGTCCAAGTCCAAGTCCAAGTCCAAGTCCAAGTCCAAGTCCAAGTCCAAGTCCAAGTCCAAGTCCAAGTCCAAGTCCAAGTCCAAGTCCAAGTCCAAGTCCAACTCCAACTCCAACTCCAACTCCAATTCCAACTCCAACTACAACAAGTCCAAGTCCAAGTCGAAGTCCAACTCCAACTCCAACTCCAACTCCAACTCCAACTCCAACTCCAACTCCAACTCCAACTCCAACTCCAACTCCAACTCCATCTCCAACTCCAACTCCAACTCCCACTACAACTCCAAATCCAGCTCCAAATCCAACTCCAACTACAACTACACTTAAGTTAACACCGACACTGACACGTCCTTTCGGCACGAAGGATATCATAAGACTGGATGAAACACGTCCGTTCAGTTCGACGGATATCCTAAGACTGAAGCTGAAGCCCTATATTAGAGGGATTTATATTATCAACTTTGTTGACAACATTGCTTGATGGAATCGCAACAAGTTTTTAAGATATTTTGAAGACCATGCAACACAGGTTGACAACATGATTTTCTTTGCGTTTAAATGATCTAACATCGGTGGTTGTCAACAATCCTGAACGATATGTTTATCCATGTAATCTCCCTTATTCACAATGCAACGACGATGAGGAAACGTGACGAGATCTCGTCGTTTATATCAAGCGACTTTAAAACACTTATAACATAAGCGGGTATAGACAAAAGTACACGATCGCACAGAACCGACATTTCTACCACTGTTTGAAAGTCAACAAAGAAATCATTAGAAATCAAGAAAACAGAGCCACAGCATTGGAATTTCGATTTAAGCTTTATATTTCAAAAACAAAATTTGTATTTTTTTTGATTAATCACAAACTTAGAATTCTAGAAATAAAAAAAATTGAATACACTTAAAGCAAAATTTCTTTATTATTAAGTAATAGCTTTTTTGTTTTGAAATATAAGTTTTTGCTAAACATAAAGGACTTCACAATAAACAAAAACACGGAATTCACTATTAAAGTCACATTTTCTGTCATTAAAATAGATAAATAAATTTATTTAGTACCAAAATAAATTTACAGATAAGAAAAGAAAACAACTTTTTCCAAAAAAAAAAACTAAATTAATAGTTAACAACAACCATTTTGTTTTTTGTGGTTGTTCTCATATCAGAACACAAAACTGACAATTTCTGCCCGAATAAATTTCTTGGGCAGAATTTGGCAAACATTGTCAGGAAGGGGAAATTTTTACTCTCTCGTGAGAGTTCTCTTGTGCCAAAAACTACACAATTTTTGAGTACGCGAACGAACAACTTTGGGCTAAATTTGGTAGATTTGGGTAGAATTAACTAGTTCTGTAAAGTACACGAACAGATTTAATAATTATTGTCAATGTCATGATCATAAAAACTTTCCAAAGTTCATTAAGAGCCGTGTAAATCGTCCATTTCAAATGAATCATTCAACAATCGATCAAAAAAATGATTCGATTATTTCAATCAACCAATTATTCTCATTTTTATTTCACTCAGTTAATTATTCGATATTGCTCTGATTCGATTTTGATTTCGATTAAATCCAATCTTTAATTCAATACTGCACCGTTGATCAAATCTTAATTATTTCAAATTAACAAACAATACAATTTTCAGTTGTCTTTCTGCTCCGGTAAAATGTGGTTTTTCGTCGATTGGTTCCGATCCAAATCGAAATACAGCTATCCTGTCAAAACATAGTTTGTCTCCTAGGTGTCAAGCCATCAATTGTTAAATTCCATTGAGGGATGGTTTCGATATCGATGAAATCAGAAATTTTCGAAGAATTTTTTCTGCTCCGGAAGGCAGTTGATTTAGGTCAAATGGGTGACATTTGGATCGAAATACAACTTTTTCTGTCAAAAGGGGGGTTTGTCCCCTCCCTGTCAAGCTAACAACTGCCTAATTCCATTGAAGGATGGCAACGTTGTCGATGGATTAAAAAATTTTTAAGAAAATTTAGACATTTTTGTAAACCAAAAATCGAGATTCCTTATTGGAATGATTGAGATTGAGGTGGAAAATCGAGAATCATCGAAATGATTGAAAATGAGATGGAAAATCGAAAATCCTCGAAATGATTGAGATTGGAATGGAAAATCAAGAATAATCGAAATGATTGAGAGATAGATTGAAATGAAAATTTATGATTCAATCATCGATAATTTTCGATGAACGGGTTAAAAAAAATCGAATCGTTCATGATTGACACAGCTCTAATATTCATTGTGATCAGTCGGCTTGCGCGGGCGTGGTAATCATCGTTGTTTATTTTTGTTTCTGCAATATTTGTCATTTGTTTTTCGCGTTGTGTTGTGTAAATTAATTATAGGCTTAAAAGTAATAAATTGGTAGTGCGGTTACCAATACGATTTAATTAAATTATTAATCCTGTAATTGTGCTCAGTTGTGTGAAAAGTGTTAATTAAACAATAATTGAGATTTGTGTGAATAAAAAGTGCATAATTATGCGCTCAGTGAAGTGTTTTGTGTTTTGTGGTTGGTGGTTGCTGCTGCTTGCTGCTGAGGCATCCTGGAAATATTTGTTCCGCATACAGCGCGGACGGATTTTTGGTTAAGTTTTTTGTTTTATTTATTTATATTTTGATTTATCCCTTTTTATATTTTGACTGTAGGTTTTTAGTTAAATAATTTTTATAATTTAAATCATCTAGAAATTTCCAATTTTCTTATCTTGTGTGTATGTGCTTTTCTTACTGATTCGGTTTCGCGTATAATTTTCGAATTGGGGGGTTTACATGGATTAACATCTTGTCCAACAATGTTGACAGCCACCGATATAAGATCATTTAGACGCAAAAAAAACATGTTGTCAATCTGTGTTGCATGGCTTTCATAATATTTTGAAAACTCAATCCATTCCATCGAGCAATGTTGTAAGTAATGTTGATGTTGATCCAATTAAACCCCACATTAGGGTGGATTTACCAGCAAATTGCATGTGTGTGTATGAGCCTGTTTAGATTGGGAAATTAGAGTCCGAACTCGTGAGTCTCTTCGTGTCTAAATTTGACCATTTGAGGTGCCTTTAAACACATAGAAACAACAACAACTTCAATGCTTTGCATCATAGATAAACAAATAAGGATGACAATCCTCAGCTGTCAATGGCCGCGTTCAATTTTCAATGGATAGCATATCTAGGATAGCTTCGTAACCAAGTATGTGTCTGAGCGCCAAGCAGCTGCTGTCGACATTTCTCATTGGATATCTTTGTACCCGAAAATTTTTAGGATAGCTTGGGATTTCTTTTTTGCCAACACCTGTTTTCTCATCAGCTGAGTTTTAATAAGGGATTACATCAACACAAACCAATCCAGATGGCTTTAAGTACAACATTGAACGCGGCCAATTTGATTTGCCTACAAGCTGAAAACGAACAGCTGATGTACGAGTATTAGATTTGCAAAGTATTATAGTAAAAATCAGTGAAAAACGCACTCATAGAATCAACTCGTCCATTCAGCACATCATTCAGCACAGGTCTTGTTGTTGATGCAATTCACATCTATTCATTGACACAAAGTGAAATTACAAATACAACAGTGTGAAAAAATTGGTTTTAAAGGTCGAAACGTATGAATGATTGGCTTCTGGATATTTGGTATACTCTGCTTTGCACATTGAAACATCAAGAAATGAGTGTTATTAGGACGGTGTTTATATTTTGTTCATGCCTCACGACATCCCTGACCGCCAACTTGTCCTGTCCAGAAACTACCGTGGTTCAGTCTTCCCAATCTAAACAGCGTCTATGAGGATGGAGTGTTTGTTCTCCTTTTCGTTTATTTAGCCCAGTCAGGATAGAATTTTAAATGCAAAAAATTAAATAGGGATTAATCGGTAGAGGGGATTATTAAAAGTCTAAAAAAAAGTTTTCGAGCCGCCATCTTGAATTTAACGAAAATCGGTTTTTGTAAAATAACTCGCCTATTTTCAACTTTTGAGCAAAAACGAACTTAACAAAAGTTGTTCAAAATTCAATTATCTACAACTTTGGTTATGATCGTTTTTGTCTACGGTTGATATTTTTTAAAAAAGTTATAGATAATTAAATTTTGAATCACTTTTGTTGAGTTAATTTTTACTCAAAAGTTAAAAGTAGGCGATTTATTCCACAAAAATCGATTTTCTTTAAAAACTAGATGACTAACGAAATTGAGCTAGGAAGTCGAAAACTTTTTTTTAGACTCTTAATAAGCCCCTCTAACGACTAAGATAAGAAAACCCTAACTAATTTTTTGCATTTCAGCTCATTTTTTTGTCTAATCCGACTGGGCAAATTGTAAAATAATTTTGCTAATGGCCGCTAAGCAAAACAAAATATTTTTATGATGTCATATCGGATTCTGTAATTTTTCGAGTGTTGATTAATTGAATAATAAATTAAGTTCTTTTTATGATTTCTTAATCAATAAAAGTGTTAAATTTAAAGTAGAATTTCGTTGTTGAAGTGTGGCGTAGGTGTCGTAAAAAAGTGCTGCGTTGCATTTAATAAAATGTGAAGTACTTCGGACATTTCATCCGACGGCAGTTAAATTTTGTAATGTCGACGGGGTTTAGACATGTTATGTAAATATTTAATTTGAGTAGAATTTAATAATGTTATGTGTTGAATTTTTGTTTTTAATTAAGTGTTAGGTATAGTGTAACAATTCAATAATTGTTAACTATGTGCTGTGGCGATTAGTTTTAAGATGAATTAAAAATATTTTAAACATTGTAATATTTTATCAGGTTCGTTAATAAAACTTATTCACTTTATTCACAAAATAAAACACTTTACTTTTTCTTACTACAAAAGTTCGTCCTCTGTCGGTCAGGCTTGTGCTTTTATACAATGCTTTTGTTATATTGTTGGTTTGTGTCATGTCTTATCCGGGATTCGGTGTTTCTTTTATTCGAGAGTGGTTATAGTTCATTTGAGAGTCGTAATAGTACCTACAAATGTGGCAGTCATTTCAATATTAAAATTAATTTTTTCATTATTTTGTAGGTCTTCATTTTGATATTTGTATGTATTTTGTTTATAATTTATTTTATGAATAACATTGATGATACTTTCATAAAATTTTCTATTGAATTAATTTTATTAATTTGTTTTTTTTTTTTTTTAATTATTATTCCTTAATTCTGATGTTAAGGCGGACTGTATGATTTATTTCAAGTGTTGTGTTGTGTAGGGTAAATAATTGTTTTGAAATTATTTTATTTTTTAATTGTGTAGGGAGTGTTAAGTGCAATTTATGCTTTGGTGTCTTAACTGCCTGAACAGAATGTAGATATGAATAGCTGTCAAAAACTTCAATACATACAAATTTGATAATACGAACAGAACATGACGCAGCTTTTTTGACGTTTCAAAATTATGAGCGCAACCAAGTGCTTTCTGATAGTTGAAGAGAGCTTCAAACTCTTTTTAATCTCTGATAAAGACGTTAAGTAATTTTTGCTTCCATTTACCTAATTATTTTCTTTTTTTTAATTTGAATTTTTGTATTGAATTAAATTCGCACAGCAGACTTCAAATAACGAAAATGGCGGAAAGCTATAAAGCACCATGTGGGTGGGTAAACAAATCACGTACGACATTTTCTCCACAGCTATTCCAGTTGCAGCTGCAGCTGCAGTTGCAGCACTCTTTTCTGGTCAGACAGTTAATCCTTAACGATTTACAATATTACCTATAGTATTATTTCCAGAAAAGGAGGTATAAATTTAACACCACAAAAAGGACCTTAAACTTAAACGTTCCCCTAGGTCTTATCAAAGATAATATAACTATAAGTAACTTTATTAAATTATCTTTGGTCTTATGTATAGTTACTTTCATGATTGAGTGTAGAGTGAAGAAAGTTTGAAATCATTTTTATTTTAAAATTGCTTACATACGCACACACACACGAAATTACAAGCTGAAAGGGAAAAAGTTTAAGTGGCTCATACACACCACATTTGCATCGGTGTACGTAGGTGCATTCTGTGTTTTTGCTGCGTTGCTCGATCGGTGTCGTGTGTGTCTGTGCAGCGAAATGCCAAACCATTGTGCAGGCAGACACACCGATGTGCACATTTTTGTTGTATGTATATATGGCCGTGGCTGTTCACGAAAGGTTCAGTATTTTTCTCGTCGGAATTTATTTTCACAGTTACAATGTGTCACAAAAGTTAGTGCATACTTTAAACTGACGTTCTCGTATGTCCTAAGTATTATTTACTTTCATGACTGAGGGTAAGAAGTTTGAAATAAATTTTTAATTCGTGGAATGGTAGGAAAAACGGCTTAGAGTCGGACTGAGAAATAAAACATAAGATTTCACAAAATACAAATACAAAATTGCAAAAATGACTAAATTCTTTTGAGTAACGATGAAAATGTTTTGTTTATTTTGCACTAACAGCTTATATCGGAATAAGTTGTTTTTGACTCTCATAAACTTTTCTTTGTTTTTGGAATGGTTTCCAATTTAGAAAAGTGACTTTAGTCGATATAAGCCGTTATTTAAAACTGCATTAAATTATTTTTGAATTCTTATTTGAGTTGAGCGTTTATTGCTTATGTTTCTTAGAGTGAAAATGACTTAAGCGGTTTTTTCATTTTGGTTTTTATTTAATGAAAAAAGTGTTTAAATAACAGGGTTTTTTTTTTAACGGTGCCATGAAGCATGGAGAACATGATGAAAACTGACTTCTGTCTTAAATCCCTTTGGATAAATATTCTTTCACCGCCAAGGAATGCAAATGGTTTCGGTTTTCAAATTCTTCATTATCTGTTTCTCAAAACAAAGCTTCTACAATGGGTGATATGCATAAAACGGAAGTACTTACCAGAAGTAAAAGGTTAAAGTAATTGCTATGCCTTCTAGTAAGAGGATAAATTTGAAGTATTTACTGAACTTCGTATGCATAAAAATAAGTTTATACTAGCTGGCAAATACTTTCAGAAGGTAGTAGTTCATCGGAAATTAATAGTTAATACTTATATTCCCTCAAAGTTGTCATATAAAATTGCTGATTGTTACATTTCCTTCTTTTTTTTTACTATAATACGAGAACGTAAGGCTTCTGAGATAAATTAAAAAAAAAGTAATACAATTGAGTAGTGGAAGATTCTTTTCACTTGAGCACTGTGGCTTATGTGTGTCCCTTTTCTGTGAACGGGAAGGTTATTCTTTTTAGATTATGACATTAAACTTTAGCCAAAGTGATAAGTGAGCCTCCGAATATTAATTTATTTTATTTTTGTATGAGTAAGTTAAAACTTAAAGCTGGAATTGAACTTAAGGAAAATCAAGATAAAAATAGGGAAAAGAAACGACGGAGTATATTTTCCCTTTTGAGCTAGGTGTCAATTGGGCTAATATTTCGTTTAAATTTTAACGTGAATTCGATCCAAATGACACAAAGTGAATTAAAATGAGACTCTGAACATGACCTTCTACCTTTATAGACTCTTTGAGAATTAATTCGCACAAAGTTCGCCGTTTCAGTTACTATTTACACAAATCCAATTTAAAACAAAAGAACACAGGCACCTATTTTTGCCTTAAAATCAGACTCAAGACTGTTAATTAAATGGTTTTACAACTCTTTAACCAAAAAAGTATGAACTATGAAATTTTCGAGTTTTCATGTTGCTATTCTGAAACTTAGAAACTTAAAAAAGTACTTATTAGTTCTTATGCTGCTGAATATAGTATTCACTAATAGAATTCATCCAAAATAAGTTAATACCATGGCCTGAAGTAAATACTTGCATATCGGCATCTACTGCATTTTTATGCATACCAAAAATAAGATATATTTAAAAATTCTCCAGTAAAAGCATTTAATATGTTTTACGCATATCACCCATTGTCTAGTTCATTAGATATTTGCATCTAATGTAATTTTACTAAATTTTTACGTAATCTGTTAAATGCAAATATCTTACATTTAAAATTGTTGCGGCTTTCAGTTCTGAATAGGAAATTTATATACCTTTTCAGAAATGTAAAAATTTAGCCACAAAAAATTTTCATGGACCATGGACTTGTCATTTTTTCAAAAAAAAAGACTAACTTTTTTCAAAGTTAATGAAATAAATCGTACCATACGTTAATGGAGAGGTCTATTCAAACCCAATCGACACATCGAAGCCCAATTTGTTTGTATAGTATTTTCTGCCTCCAAATACCCACCTAAATGTGTTTAGATGACGATATTTCAAAAATGGAGCCTTGTGGGAGATTAAAAAACCTAAATTATAAATAAAATGTAATTAAATAACTAAACCGAAATTTTCCAGGGCTTTTCAAAACTGAAAACTTAGAACCATCCACGGTGTGTGGTTTTTGAAATATACGCATCCAAAATTACTTGCGTAATGTTGTGTAGACTCGCGTGTACTTGCGTGAAATTTTTCAAGGTCTGGTTGGTAAAATATTTGCATCCGAAGCGACTTTACCAGATTTTAACGATTTTCTGCCCCCAACGACCTACCCTAATGTCCTTGGATGGCGATATTTCGGAAACAAAGCCTTCAAGAAGGTAAAAATAGAAAAAAGATGTTATTGAAATTTCCCAGAGCTTCCCAAAAAATGAAAATAAAAAACAAAGTGATATTCGAATATTTGTATTTAGCCTGTTTACTGTCGCGCTGATAAGTTATAGAGTTTTGTATTTTTAAAATAAAACTCATTAAAATAAAACTGTTGTGTTTCAATAAATTTGATTTTATTACGTGTCTTGCTTTGGAAATTTCTCAAAACAATGAGCTATTAATTTTAGCAAGGTTAAAAAGATGTATTTTTCATAATTTACATGGCTATGTTTTATCTGCCAGAAAGTGCAAGGCTATTCGTTATTTTTATGGGGTTAGTTCACAATATTGTTATATACAGAAAATGTTCTCCCACGATTCGCCTGACGAACATACTACAAAATAGCTTTTCACCACACTTTGTACTTGCAAGGCAAATACTTTAGTGCGACACTGTACTATTATTATTTATCACTTGGTTTTTCTTCAATTCATCTTCTGTGAAGATGCAGCTAAAGTAAAACCAATAATTAATGTAAGCTCTTATCAGCCTAGCAACAAACCGACGCCTATCGATTAACCAATGGGAGTTGCTGTTCTATCATGAGCGGTTTTTTTCAATGAGCGGTTTTTTTACAATAACAATTTCAAAAAACCCTTGTTAAGTTTCTTTAGTCTCGTATATCTCAAGAACAAATGATGCTAGCGACTTCGAGTTGATTGAATGTTACGCATATTAACGTATTAAAGAATTGGTGAGATTATAAAAACATATCAACTTATTGTTTTTTTTAATAAGAAAAAGCTGTTAAACATTTTTGAAAAAAGTGGTTTTTCACAAACATCTTGAGAACAAACAATGATGTTTATAATCAATAATTTATAGGATCTGCAAGAAACATTCACCAAAAAGTTTTTTTTAACCAAAAAAGTTGTTTTTTGTCTAAAAACAACAAGAAACTGTTCCAAAACCGATGAAATTTATTTGTTAGTCGAGAGATAGCATAGATTTGTTATAGGTCGGTTTATGGTACCAGTTTTCGTTTTGAGGGTTACGACGCGAATTAGTTCATCGGTTCCGGGATGTTTCGGTGATTCTGGCTAATATCATGACCAGGCGTGCATTTTTGAGTTGGGCACATTGAGTACTTCTCTTGTGTATTTGATTAAGGATACGAGTATTGCAGCTGCACATAGTTTAAGTCGAGGTAGACCTATCGTTTTCAGTTGGCCCTACTTTTGTTTTCGAAAAAAGTAAGTGAATATGAATGTTATCTGCGCTGTAAAGCACACACAGCACACCATGGCACTATAAGACTTCGCAGCCGCGTCGCTGAAGCCATGCACTTCCATTAATTTTTGTGTTATGTGTTTTTTATCCACCTTGGGATTTAAATGTTTTGTATGATGGGCAGTTCTCTTTGAATCGCTTGCCATCGTTCTTTCAGCCTCCTGCCATCACCATTTTTGTGTAAGCCCCCTACATGGGGCTTGAATAGACATTCTATATGATATGCGCCATGACTTATTTGATTAGTATTGAAATATCTTCAATTTCCAATGCAAATTTTGAAATATCTCCTAAAGAAATCAATCAAAATAAAATAAGTTTCGATATCAGCATAGGGCTTGAATAGACCTTTCCCGTGATATGCGTCATGATTTATTTGAAAGACTATAAAAAGACGTAATTTTTCTATGCAAATTTTGAAATATCTCCTAAAGAAAGCAATCAAAATAAAATTAGTTTCGATACCTGTATAGGGCTTGAACAGACCTTTGCAGTGATGTGCGTCATGATTTATTTAATTAACTTTGAAAAGAAGTCGTTTTTCTAAGCAAATTTTGAAATATCTCCTGCAGAAATCAGTCAAAATAAAATTAGTTTCGATACCTGTATAGGACTTGAACAGACCTTTGCAGTGATGTGCGTCATGATTTATTTGATTAACTTTGAAAAGACGTCGTTTTTCTAAGCAAATTTTGAAATGTCTTCTGAAAAAATCAATCAAAATAAAATTAATTTCGATACCTGTATAGGACTTGAACAGACCTTTGCAGTGATGTGCGTCATGATTTATTTGATTAACTTTGAAAAGACGTCGTTTTTCTTAGCAAATTTTGAAATATCTGCTGAAAAAATCATTCAAAATAAAATATGTTTCGATACCTGTATAGGACTTGAACAGACCTTTGCGTGAGGTGCGTCATGATTTATTTGATTAACTTTGAAAAGACGTCGTTTTTCTAAGCAAATTTTGCAAAAATCAATCAAAATAAAATTAGTTTCGATACCTGTATAGGACTTGAACAGACCTTTGCAGTGATGTGCGTCATGATTTATTCGACTAACTTTGAAAAGACGTCGTTTTTCGAAACAAATTTTGAAATAACTCCTGAAAAAATAAATCGAAATAAAATAAGTTTCGATACCTGTATAGGACTTGAACAGACCTTTGCAGTGATGTGCGTCATGATTTATTTGATTAACTTTGAAAAGACGTCGTTTTTCTAAGCAAATTTTGAAATAACTCCTGAAAAAATCAATCAAAATAAAATTAGTTTCGATACCTGTATAGGGCTTGAACAGACCTTTGCAGTGATGTGCGTCATGATTTATTTGATTAACTTTGAAAAGACGTCGTTTTTCTAAGCAAATTTTGGAATATCTCCTGCAGAAATCAATCAAAATAAAATTAGTTTCGATACATGTATAGGGCTTGAACAGACCTTTCCAGTGATGTGCGTCATGACTAATTTATTTAACTTTGAAAAGACGTCGTTTTTCTAAGCAAATTTTGAAATATCTCCTGAAAAAATCAATCAAAATAAAATAAGTTTCGATACCTGTATAGGGCTTGAACAGACCTTTCCAGTGATGTGTGTCATGATTTATTTGATCAACTTTGAAAAGACGTCGTTTTTCTAAGCAAATTTTGAAATATCTCCTGCAAAAATCAATCAAAATAAAATTAGTTTCGATACCTGTATAGGGCTTGAACAGACCTTTGCAGTGATGTGCGTCATGATTTATTTGATTAACTTTGAAAAGACGTCGTTTTTCTAAGCAAATTTTGAAATAACTCCTGAAAAAATCAATCAAAATAAAATTAGTTTCAATACCTGTATAGGGCTTGAACAGACCTTTGCAGTGATGTGCGTCATGATTTATTTGATTAACTTTGAAAAGACGTCGTTTTTCTAAGCAAATTTTGAAATAACTCCTTAAAAAATCAATCAAAATAAAATTAGTTTCGATACCTGTATAGGGCTTGAACTGACCTTTGCAGTGATGTGCTTCATGATTTATTTGATTAACTTTGAAAAGACGTCGTTTTTCTATGCAAATTTTGGAATATCTCCTGCAGAAATCAATCAAAATAAAATTAGTTTCGATACATGTATAGGGCTTGAACAGACCTTTCCAGTGATGTGCGTCATGACTAATTTATTTAACTTTGAAAAGACGTCGTTTTTCTAAGCAAATTTTGAAATATCTCCTGAAAAAATCAATCAAAATAAAATAAGTTTCGATACCTGTATAGGGCTTGAACAGACCTTTCCAGTGATGTGCGTCATGATTTATTTGATCAACTTTGAAAAGACGTCGTTTTTCTAAGCAAATTTTGAAATATCTCCTGCAAAAATCAATCAAAATAAAATTAGTTTCGATACATGTATAGGGCTTGAACAGACCTTTCCAGTGATGTGCGTCATGACTAATTTATTTAACTTTGAAAAGACGTCGTTTTTCTAAGCAAATTTTGAAATAACTCCTGAAAAAATAAATCAAAATAAAATTAGTTTCGATACCTGTATAGGGCTTGAACAGACCTTTGCAGTGATGTGCGTCATGATTTATTTGATCAACTTTGAAAAGACGTCGTTTTTCTAATCAAATTTTGAAATATCTCCTGCAGAAATCAGTCAAAATAAAATTAGTTTCGATACCTGTATAGGGCTCGACAGAACCTTTCTAGTGATGTGCGTCATGATTTTTTTGATCAGCTATGAAAAGACGTCGTTTTTTATTGAAAATTTTGAAATTACTTCGGGAGAAATCAATGAAAATAAAATTAATTTCAGTACCTGTATATTAGGCTTGACAGTCCAAGCCCACATCCAAATAAAATTTTAAGTCCAAGTCCTAGTCCAAGTCCAAGTCCAAGTCCAAGTCCAAGTCCAAGTCCAAGTCCAAGTCCAAGTCCAAGTCCAAGTCCAAGTCCAAGTCCAAGTCCAAGTCCAAGTCCAAGTCCAAGTCCAAGTCCAAGTCCAAGTCCAAGTCCAAGTCCAAGTCCAAGTCCAAGTCCAAGTCTAAGTCCAAGTCCAAGTCCAAGTCCAAGTCCAAGTCCAAGTCCAAGTCCAAGTCCAAGTCCAAGTCCAAGTCCAAGTCCAAGTCCAAGTCCAAGTCCAAGTCCAAGTCCAAGTCCAAGTCCAAGTCCAAGTCCAAGTCCAAGTCCAAGTCCAAGTCCAAGTCCAAGTCCAAGTCCAAGTCCAAGTCCAAGTCCAAGTCCAAGTCCAAGTCCAAGTCCAAGTCCAAGTCCAAGTCCAAGTCCAAGTCGTAGTCCAAGTCGTAGTCCAAGTCCAAGTCCAAGTCCAAGTCCAAGTCCAAGTCCAAGTCCAAGTCCAAGTCCAAGTCCAAGTCCAAGTCCAAGTCCAAGTCCAAGTCCAAGTCCAAGTCCAAGTCCAAGTCCAAGTCCAAGTCCAAGTCCAAGTCCAAGTCCAAGTCCAAGTCCAAGTCCAAGTCCAAGTCCAAGTCCAAGTCCAAGTCCAAGTCCAAGTCCAAGTCCAAGTCCAAGTCCAAGTCCAAGTCCAAGTCCAAGTCCAAGTCCAAGTCCAAGTCCAAGTCCAAGTCCAAGTCCAAGTCCAAGTCCAAGTCCAAGTCTAAGTCCAAGTCCAAGTCCAAGTCCAAGTCCAAGTCCAAGTCCAAGTCCAAGTCCAAGTCCAAGTCCAAGTCCAAGTCCAAGTCCAAGTCCAAGTCCAAGTCCAAGTCCAAGTCCAAGTCCAAGTCCAAGTCCAAGTCCAAGTCCAAGTCCAAGTCCAAGTCCAAGTCCAAGTCCAAGTCCAAGTCCAAGTCCAAGTCCAAGTCCAAGTCCAAGTCCAAGTCCAAGTCCAAGTCCAAGTCCAAGTCCAAGTCCAAGTCCAAGTCCAAGTCCAAGTCCAAGTCCAAGTCCAAGTCCAAGTCCAAGTCCAAGTCCAAGTCCAAGTCCAAGTCCAAGTCCAAGTCCAAGTCCAAGTCCAAGTCCAAGTCCAAGTCCAAGTCCAAGTTCAAGTACAAGTCCAAGTCCAAGTCCAAGTCCAAGTCTAAGTCCAAGTCCAAGTCCAAGTCCAAGTCCAAGTCCAAGTCCAAGTCCAAGTCCAAGTCCAAGTCCAAGTCCAAGTCCAAGTCCAAGTCCAAGTCCAAGTCCAAGTCCAAGTCCAAGTCCAAGTCCAAGTCCAAGTCCAAGTCCAAGTCCAAGTCCAAGTCCAAGTCCAAGTCCAAGTCCAAGTCCAAGTCCAAGTCCAAGTCCAAGTCCAAGTCCAAGTCCAAGTCCAAGTCCAAGTCCAAGTCCAAGTCCAAGTCCAAGTCCAAGTCCAAGTCCAAGTCCAAGTCCAAGTCCAAGTCCAAGTCCAAGTCCAAGTCCAAGTCCAAGTCCAAGTCCAAGTCCAAGTCCAAGTCCAAGTCCAAGTCCAAGTCCAAGTCCAAGTCCAAGTCCAAGTCCAAGTCCAAGTCCAAGTCCAAGTGCAAGCCAAGTCCAAGTCCAAGTCCAAGTCCAAGTCCAAGTCCAAGTCCAAGTCCAAGTCCAAGTTTCCAAGTCCAAGTCCAAGTCCAAGTTTCCAAGTCCAAGTGTCCAAGTCCAAGTCCAAGTCCAAGTCCAAGTCCAAGTCCAAGTCCAAGTCCAAGTCCAAGTCCAAGTCCAAGTCAAAGTCCAAGTCCAAGTCCAAGTCCAAGTCCAACTTAATTTAACTTAACTTAACTTAACTTAACTTAACTTAACTTAACTTAACTTAACTTAACTTAACTTAACTTAACTTAACTTAACTTAACTTAACTTATAGTAACTTAACTTAACTTAACTTAACTTAACTTAACTTAACTTAACTTAACTTAACTTAACTTAACTTAACTTAACTTAACTTAACTTAACTTAACTTAACTTAACTTAACTTAACTTAACTTAACTTAACTTAACTTAACTTAACTTAACTTAACTTAACTTAAATTAACTTAAGTTAACTTAACTTAACTTAACTTAACTTAACTTAACTTAACTTAACAAAACTTAACTTAAATTAACTTAACTTAACTTTACTTAACTTAACTTAACTTAACTTAACTTAACTTAACTTAACTTAACTTAACTTAACTTAACTTAACTTAACTTAACTTAACTTAACTTAACTTAACTTAACTTAACTTAACTTAACTTAACTTAACTTAACTTAAAAAAAAATAAAAAAAAAAAAAAAAAAAAAACACGTGAAACACGTCCGTTCAGTTCGACGGATATCTTAAGACTGATGTGCTGCCATATTGTTCACAATAAATTATCATACAATGCGCTGATTTCTATCATACGAAAAATTTCTATCATATCATTGTATATAGAATCTATAGTACTATCAGGAGCCAATTTTTTTAATTTTCATAGGCCGACGACAGTCGGCGCTAACATCTGTCTTTGATATTTGAGAATTGAGATAGAAGGAAAATTTAAAAGCAGAATGAATGAGAAGAAAGAGAGGGTTGTACTCGTATTATTTAGATTTTCGCAACAAAGTGACAAAGTGAGACTAATGAATCTGTTGTGAGGACAATGGTAACGAAGGAAATAAAAATAATACAATTGTTTTCTATGACTTTATTGTTTTTGCATATTAGCTTGAGGTAGGTATGTTTATAGATTTATGCATACTACATGCAGTATGTATGTATGTAGATTATATTTCGTTTACAATTTTAATTTTGATATTCAAATCTTGGGTATTTGTTTTGAGATTTTTAATTTCTGTTGCAATGTTGCTTCTTTTCACTACATCTATGCAGGAATTATTTGAAGACAGTTTCCGATATTTCTATAGGATATCTGATCGTTTTCCAAAATTTTTTATAATCTTATGATAACAGTCCTAGGTTTACCATAACTGAATTACTGGCTTAAAATAATGCAAAATACTTATTTCTTACAAAAAAATTATTAATCATAATATTTTGGGTTTTATTTTGGATTTTCATCGCTTATAGTCGCTGTAAAGTTTAAGGCATTTAGAGCGAACGTCAAATGTAAGTAAACACTAATAATTTCTGGAGTTACATGGAATTTAAACCAAAATATAAACGCTCAAAATAAAGAGTAGGTAGGTACGTAACTAGGTTTAGTTTTTTGTAAGGAAAAAATCACTACTTTTAATTTTGATATTTTTGTTTCGGTCTATTGCTATTGTATAAAGCTTTTTTTACTGTTGGGATGCAGTTTTTTTATTTTGCCCATATTTTTTTGTTTAAATTTCATGTTACTCCATAAATAATGTTTTGACACCCGACGTAGATATTGAAAGTATACAAGAAAAAATCATACTGGAGGGGATTGTATTTCCATCTCTTGCTTATGGAATAAAATATATTAAAAAACAAACTACTTTCAGTAGTTTTTGGAAAGCCAGAAGTCCATTCTTACAAGGTTTATTTTCTAATAAAGTTCTTTTCAGAAACACCTTCGGTTAAAATTGTTTCAAACTTAAATTTATGAAAAAAGTGGGTTTTTAACATACATGAGTAGGTACTTTCTATGAATGGTTTTCCATTTTAAATATTGTTTTTTTGTTTATTGATGTCGGTAAGAACGAGGGAAAATACATCTTTTTCTTGTTTACTTTCAATCTACATACCCTGCGTTGAATTTGAGCAGATCTTACGCGATTACAAATTAATAAGCCAATTTAATTAAAGCGACTTAGGGGATAAAAAGAATAATCTGAAAAAATTAGAGAATTTTTTGTCCTTCATTTGAAATATATGTTTATGTATGTATTTACATGTACATGTGGCGGAGGACTCTGAGGAAATTTTATGGCAGGAACCGTTATTTTTAGTTCCAAAGTTGGGCAGAATCACCAAAGATATACAGACTTGTTGGACCCACTTCTTTCGTCTTCCTCATCACTGTTAGGTATATGACAAGTCTGATCAAAATCTTGCCAAAAAAGGTCTTGTAGTTAAAGAAAGTAGACATATAAAAAAAGTAAAATTAACTTAAAAAAACTAAAGAAGTAAACTAATTAAATTCAAACCTTGGCACTATGGAAGGATGTAAGAGAACTCAAGCGAAACGACACCCTTAGTGTAAATATTGTTAAAAAGCTAAAGCTGCCCTTAAAAATTATATAAAAAAATAAAAGAGAGAAAATTCATAATATGATGGTTTCTTTTATAATATTTTAACAAGGAAAGTCTATAAGAACTAAATTCTTTTTAGTCAACAGCCATATCGGTTTAAATCGTCTAAATTTTTTTAGGTTTTCATTGGTATTTCCCAGTGGGAACTCGTTTATTTTATTCATCTAGTAAAATCATTAACATTGGTAGTGTGTTTTCTAATCAAATCTTATCAAATCTAATCTAATTTAGAATAAAATAGAAACAAAAAGAAGTTCTGTTTCAAATCAAAAGTTATATTTGCGTTTATGTTCAGTTCATGTTCCATTGATTTCCTTGCAGAAAGCCAATGTGAATTATATCATACTAAATGAGAATTTGTAGTCACAAACAATTCACAAAAGATGAACTGATGAACTTGTACATTACTTTTCAACAGTTTTAGTAGTAAAATAATGGCAAATATATTTGTGGCAAAAAGTTATTTTAATTAATTTGCAATTTTTCTTAAATCTTATAAATGCGTACAACCATGGTTTGGTACTTGACTTAGAATTAAAAAGAGCACTGAAAACAGAAATAATCGATAAATTTTTGATAAAATAAGTTTTGAGTTATTTTTCTACTTTGTTTTGTTTTCATTTAAGTTTAAAAGTTACAGTAATGCCAGTCAGTACACCCAGATTGTTGGATTTTCCAACCAAAATGATTGAAACAAATAGCTTTGGTGGTAAAAATGGTAGGAAAACATTCTTCGTAGGATTTATGGTGGGAAAATATTTCAAGTCTTTTTTTTGCGGGAGATTAGTGGTCATTCGGATCGGTGTATATTCTTTTTGAAGAATATCCCACAAATGAAGTGAAGTTTTTTTGACTTTTGAACTTCACTATTTTGAAGTGTTGAAACAGAAATTTGTTGCACATTTTACATCGCCAATAGTTTTTTTCCAACAACATGTACTGTCTTTGCAAGTTGCAAACTTCAAGTTAAATTTACACATTCTATTCTAATTCTAATTTTTAATATAACGCTACAGCCACATGTTTTGTTCTGTTGGTAAGCGTAAGTGCTCACGAGCATTATTAATTTTTATCATGCAATTTTGTTATTTTACTGTTTTTATGAATTTGTTTGTTATCTCCGGTTTATGTTATATTGATTCTCTTAAAGAAAGCCACTGTGAACTATATCCAACAAAATTAGAATTTATAGTCACAAAATAAATTAAAAATCCTTTTGTATTTCATTACTTGGTGGGTGCAAGATGCAAGATGCAAGATATGGGTGACAGCGAGATAGGTATAATATGTTTTGTGTGTAAGTGTATAGTTAACCATAGGTTTATGAGTATTTTTGTGTAGTTTTGCGTATTTTTGATAAGCTTTGTTTTTTGATTTTTGGTTAGTACATGTGGCACAAGGTCATGAAATAAAAAAACACGTAGGTATGTATAAAATATAAATAAATACCTTTTCGGAAATATTTGCAATACTTCTTAATATATTTTTTTTTCTTGTTTTAAGAATTGTACCTGCATGGGTGTACAAAGATTTCACTTGTAGGGGGGTGCTGTATACCAAAAACCAACTCTTTATTTCCTTTCAAATCAATGTAGGTATCTTTATGTATTTCTTTGTTCACAAGGGATCATTTAAAGCAGTTTTTCAAGCTTTAAAAGTCCTAAGGAAATTTTTCGTTTGTTTTGTCATAGTTTCGAAATTAAAACTAAAAAATAACCTAAGACTTTTACTTATATTATAAAATGGAAAAAAGGAGATTTTGTTTTGCAGAGGGACACAAATTTTAATAATATTTCAGAGCTTGACTGCCCCTCAAAAAGCCAATTGAACAGACATTTTTCAACCTTTTGCACCTTTTTTTATACAAATTTGTTAGTTTTCGTTAATTTACTTATACTCGTTCTTTTTTTATTTTTAGTCAAATGCTGGAAACAGATGGAAAATTTTCTATTTTGGATAATTAAAAAAAAAAGAACTAATTGTATGTTTTTGCCATTTCTTGTTTATTTTGTTATTTTTACGAGGCAAAAATTAAACAGCTTTTGTTTAAAGAAAGATTTTTACATGTCGTTTTCAGTGATGTGCGTCATGATTTATTTGATTAACTTTGAAAAGACGTCGTTTTTCTAAGCAAATTTTGAAATATCTTCTGAAAAAATTAATCAAAATAAAATTGGTTTAGATACCTGTATAGGGCTTGAACAGACCTTTCCAGTGATGTGCGTCATGATTTATTTAATTAACTTTGAAAAGACGTCGTTTTTCTAAGCAAATTTTGAAATATCTCCTGCTAAAATAAATCAAAATAAAATTAGTTTCGATACCTGTATAGGACTTGAACAGACCTTTGCAGTGATGTGCGTCATGATTTATTTGATTAACTTTGAAAAGACGTCGTTTTTCTAAGCAAATTTTGAAATATCTCCTGCAAAAATCAATCAAAATAAAATTAGATTCGATACCTGTATGGGGCTTGAACAGACCTTTCCATTGATGTGCGTCATGATTTATTTGATTAACTTTGAAAAGACGTCGTTTTTCTAAGCAAATTTTGAAATATCTCCTGCAAAAATCAATCAAAATAAAATTAGTTTTGATACCTGTATAGGACTTGAACAGACCTTTGCAGTGATGTGCGTCATGATTTATTTGATTAATTTTGAAAAGACGTCGTTTTTCTAAGCAAATTTTGAAATATCTCCTGCAAAAATCAATCAAAATAAAATTAGTTTCGATACCTGTATAGGGCTTGAACAGACCTTTGCAGTGATGTGCGTCATGATTTATTTGATTAACTTTGAAAAGACGTCGCTTTTCTAAGCAAATTTTGAAATATCTCCTGCAAAAATCAATCAAAATAAAATTAGTTTCGATACCTGTATAGGGCTTGAACAGACCTTTCCAGTGATGTGCGTCATGATTTATTTGATTAAGTTTGAAAAGGACTCGTTTTTCTAAGCAAATTTTGAAATATCTCCTGAAAGAATCAATCAAAATAAAATTGGTTTCGATACCTGTATAGGGCTTGAACAGACCTTTCCATTGATGTGCGTCATGATTTATTTGATTAACTTTGAAAAGACGTCGTTTTTCTATGCAAATTTTGAAATATCTCCTGCAAAAATCAATCAAAATAAAATTAGTTTCTATACCTGTATAGGACTTGAACAGACCTTTGCAGTGATGTGCGTCATGATTTATTTGATTAACTTTGAAAAGACGTCGTTTTTCTAAGCAAATTTTGAAATAACTCCTGAAAAAATCAATCAAAATAAAATAAATTTCGATACCTGTATAGGGCTTGAACAGACCTTTCCAATGATGTGCGTCATGATTTATTTGAAAGACTTTGAAAAGACGTAATTTTTCTATGCAAATTTTGAAATAACTCCTGAAAAAATCAATCAAAATAAAATTTATTTTAGTACCCGTATAGGGCTTGAAAGCCCAAGTCCAAGTCCAAGTCCAAGTCCAAGTCCAAGTCCAAGTCCAAGTCCAAGTCCAAGTCCAAGTCCAAGTCCAAGTCCAAGTCCAAGTCCAAGTCCAAGTCCAAGTCCAAGTCCAAGTCCAAGTCCAAGTCCAAGTCCAAGTCCAAGTCCAAGTCCAAGTCCAAGTCCAAGTCCAAGTCCAAGTCCAAGTCCAAGTCCAAGTCCAAGTCCCAGTCCAAGTCCACGTCCAAGTCCAAGTCCAAGTCCAAGTCCAAGTCCAAGTCCAAGTCCAAGTCCAAGTCCAAGTCCAAGTCCAAGTCCAAGTCCAAGTCCAAGTCCAAGTCGTAGTCCAAGTCCAAGTCCAAGTCCAAGTCCAAGTCCAAGTCCAAGTCCAAGTCCAAGTCCAAGTCCAAGTCCAAGTCCAAGTCCAAGTCCAAGTCCAAGTCCAAGTCCAAGTCCAAGTCCAAGTCCAAGTCCAAGTCCAAGTCCAAGTCCAAGTCCAAGTCCAAGTCCAAGTCCAAGTCCAAGTCCAAGTCCAAGTCCAAGTCCAAGTCAAAGTCAAAGTCCAAGTCCAAGTCCAAGTCCAAGTCCAAGTCCAAGTCCAAGTCCAAGTCCAAGTCCAAGTCCAAGTCCAAGTCCAAGTCCAAGTCCAAGTCCAAGTCCAAGTCCAAGTCCAAGTCCAAGTCCAAGTCCAAGTCCAAGTCCAAGTCCAAGTCCAAGTCCAAGTCCAAGTCCAAGTCCGAGTCCAAGTCCAAGTCCAACTTAACTTAACTTAACTTAACTTAACCTAACTTAACTTGACTTAACTTAACTTAACTTAACTTGACTTAACTTAACTTAACTTAACTTAACTTAACTTAACTTAACTTAACTGAACTTTACTTAACTTGACTTAACTTAACTTAACTTAACTTAACTTAACTTATCTTAACTTAACTTAACTTAACTTAACTGAACTTAACTTAACTTAACTTAACTTAACTTAACTCTACTTAACTTAACTTAACTTAACTTAACTTAACTTAACTTAACTTAACTTAACTTAACTTAACTTAACTTAACTTAACTTAACTTAACTTAACTTAACTTAACTTAACTTAACTTAACTTAACTTAACTTAACTTAACTTAACTTAACTTAACTTAACTTAACTTAACTTAACTTAACTTAACTTAACTTAACTTAACTTAACTTAACTTAACTTAACTTAACTTAACTTAACTTAACTTAACTTAACTTAACTTAACTTAACTTAACTTAACTTATAGTAACTTAACTTAACTTAACTTAACTTAAATTAACTTAACTTAACTTAACTTAACTTAACTTAACTTAACTTAACTTAACTTAACTTAACTTAACTTAACTTAACTTAACTTAACTTAACTTAACTTAACTTAACTTAACTTAACTTAACTTAACTTAACTTAACTTAACTTAACTTAACTTAACTTAACTTAACTTAACTTAACTTAACTTAACTTAACTTAACTTAACTTAACTTAACTTAACTTAACTTAACTTAACTTAACTTAACTTAACTTAACTTAACTTAACTTAACTGAACTTAGCTTAACTTAACTTAACTTAACTTAACTTAACTTAACTTAACTTAACTTAACTTAACTTAACTGAACTTCACTTAATTTAACTTAACTTAACTTAACTTAGCTTAACACGTCCGTTCAGCACAAAGAATATCATAAGACTACCTGAAACACGTCCGTTCAGTTCGACGGATATCTTAAGACTGAAGTGCTGCCATATTGTTCACAATAAATTATCATACAATGCGCTGATTTCTATCATACGAAAAATTTCTATCATATCATTGTATATAGAATCTATAGTACTATCAGGAGCCAATTTTTTTAATTTTCATAGGCCGACGACAGTCGGCGCTAACATCTGTCTTTGATATTTGAGAATTGAGATAGAAGGAAAATTTAAAAGCAGAATGAATGAGAAGAAAGAGAGGGTTGTACTCGTATTATTTAGATTTTCGCAACAAAGTGACAAAGTGAGACTAATGAATCTGTTGTGAGGACAATGGTAACGAAGGAAATAAAAATAATACAATTGTTTTCTATGACTTTATTGTTTTTGCATATTAGCTTGAGGTAGGTATGTTTATAGATTTATGCATACTACATGCAGTATGTATGTATGTAGATTATATTTCGTTTACAATTTTAGTTAATTAATTAATTCAAATCTTGGGTATTTGTTTTGAGATTTTTAATTTCTGTAGCAATGTTGCTTCTTTTCACTACATCTATGCAGGAATTATTTGAAGACAGTTTCCGATATTTCTATAGGATATCTGATCGTTTTCCAAAATTTTTTATAATCTTATGATAACAGTCCTAGGTTTACCATAACTGAATTACTGGCTTAAAATAATGCAAAATACTTATTTCTTACAAAAAAATTATTAATCATAATATTTTGGGTTTTATTTTGGATTTTCATCGCTTATAGTCGCTGTAAAGTTTAAGGCATTTAGAGCGAACGTCAAATGTAAGTAAACACTAATAATTTCTGGAGTTACATGGAATTTAAACCAAAATATAAACGCTCAAAATAAAGAGTAGGTAGGTACGTAACTAGGTTTAGTTTTTTGTAAGGAAAAAATCACTACTTTTAATTTTGATATTTTTGTTTCGGTCTATTGCTATTGTATAAAGCTTTTTTTACTGTTGGGATGCAGTTTTTTTATTTTGCCCATATTTTTTTGTTTAAATTTCATGTTACTCCATAAATAATGTTTTGACACCCGACGTAGATATTGAAAGTATACAAGAAAAAATCATACTGGAGGGGATTGTATTTCCATCTCTTGCTTATGGAATAAAATATATTAAAAAACAAACTACTTTCAGTAGTTTTTGGAAAGCCAGAAGTCCATTCTTACAAGGTTTATTTTCTAATAAAGTTCTTTTCAGAAACACCTTCGGTTAAAATTGTTTCAAACTTAAATTTATGAAAAAAGTGGGTTTTTAACATACATGAGTAGGTACTTTCTATGAATGGTTTTCCATTTTAAATATTGTTTTTTTGTTTATTGATGTCGGTAAGAACGAGGGAAAATACATCTTTTTCTTGTTTACTTTCAATCTACATACCCTGCGTTGAATTTGAGCAGATCTTACGCGATTACAAATTAATAAGCCAATTTAATTAAAGCGACTTAGGGGATAAAAAGAATAATCTGAAAAAATTAGAGAATTTTTTGTCCTTCATTTGAAATATATGTTTATGTATGTATTTACATGTACATGTGGCGGAGGACTCTGAGGAAATTTTATGGCAGGAACCGTTATTTTTAGTTCCAAAGTTGGGCAGAATCACCAAAGATATACAGACTTGTTGGACCCACTTCTTTCGTCTTCCTCATCACTGTTAGGTATATGACAAGTCTGATCAAAATCTTGCCAAAAAAGGTCTTGTAGTTAAAAAAAGTAGACATATAAAAAAAGTAAAATTAACTTAAAAAAACTAAAGAAGTAAACTAATTAAATTCAAACCTTGGCACTATGGAAGGATGTAAGAGAACTCAAGCGAAACGACACCCTTAGTGTAAATATTGTTAAAAAGCTAAAGCTGCCCTTAAAAATTATATAAAAAAATAAAAGAGAGAAAATTCATAATATGATGGTTTCTTTTATAATATTTTAACAAGGAAAGTCTATAAGAACTAAATTCTTTTTAGTCAACAGCCATATCGGTTTAAATCGTCTAAATTTTTTTAGGTTTTCATTGGTATTTCCCAGTGGGAACTCGTTTATTTTATTCATCTAGTAAAATCATTAACATTGGTAGTGTGTTTTCTAATCAAATCTTATCAAATCTAATCTAATTTAGAATAAAATAGAAACAAAAAGAAGTTCTGTTTCAAATTAAAAGTTATATTTGCGTTTGTGTTCAGGTAATGTTCCATTGAGAATTTGTAGTCACAAACAATTCACAAAAGATGAACTGATGAACTTGTACATTACTTTTCAACAGTTTTAGTAGTAAAATAATGGCAAATATATTTGTGGCAAAAAGTTATTTTAATTAATTTGCAATTTTTCTTAAATCTTATAAATGCGTACAACCATGGTTTGGTACTTGACTTAGAATTAAAAAGAGCACTGAAAACAGAAATAATCGATAAATTTTTGATAAAATAAGTTTTGAGTTATTTTTCTACTTTGTTTTGTTTTCATTTAAGTTTAAAAGTTACAGTAATGCCAGTCAGTACACCCAGATTGTTGGATTTTCCAACCAAAATGATTGAAACAAATAGCTTTGGTGGTAAAAATGGTAGGAAAACATTCTTCGTAGGATTTATGGTGGGAAAATATTTCAAGTCTTTTTTTTGCGGGAGATTAGTGGTCATTCGGATCGGTGTATATTCTTTTTGAAGAATATCCCACAAATGAAGTGAAGTTTTTTTGACTTTTGAACTTCACTATTTTGAAGTGTTGAAACAGAAATTTGTTGCACATTTTACATCGCCAATAGTTTTTTTCCAACAACATGTACTGTCTTTGCAAGTTGCAAACTTCAAGTTAAATTTACACATTCTATTCTAATTCTAATTTTTAATATAACGCTACAGCCACATGTTTTGTTCTGTTGGTAAGCGTAAGCGCTCACGAGCATTATTAATTTTTATCATGCAATTTTGTTATTTTACTGTTTTTATGAATTTGTTTGTTATCTCCGGTTCATATTATATTGATTCTCTAAAAGAAAGCCACTGTGAACTATATCCAACAAAATTAGAATTTATAGTCACAAAATAAATTAAAAATCCTTTTGTATTTCATTACTTGGTGGTTGTTTATTTTTTTGTTGGTTTTAAGGACTTATAGGGTGCAAGATGCAAGATGCAAGATATGGGTGACAGCGAGATAGGTATAATATGTAATGTATGTATATGTTTTGTGTGTAAGTGTATAGTTAACCATAGGCTTATGAGTATTTTTGTGTAGTTTTGCGTATTTTTGATAAGCTTTGTTTTTTGATTTTTGGTTAGTACATGTGGCACAAGGTCTTGAAATAAAAAAACACGTAGGTATGTATAAAATATAAATAAATACCTTTTCGGAAATATTTGCAATACTTCTTGATATATTTTTTTTTCTTGTTTTAAGAATTGTACCTGCATGGGTGTACAAAGATTTCACTTGTAGGGGGTGCTGTATACCAAAAACCAACTCTTTATTTCCTTTCAAATCAATGTAGGTATCTTTATGTATTTCTTTGTTCACAAGGGATCATTTAAAGCAGTTTTTCAAGTTTTAAAAGTCCTAAGGAAATTTTTCGTTTGTTTTGTCATAGTTTCGAAATTAAAACTATAAAAATAACCTAAGACTTTTACTTATATTATAAAATGGAAAAAAGGGGATTTTGTTTTGCAGAGGGACCAAAATTTTAATACTCGTAATATTTCAGAGCTTGACTGCCCCTCAAAAAGCCAATTGAACAGAACTTTTTCAACCTTTTGGACCTTTTTTTATACAAATTTGTTAGTTTTCGTTAATTTATTTATAGTCGTTCTTTTTTAAATTTTTTTTATTTTTAGTCAAATGCTGGAAACAGATGGAAAATTTTCTATGTTTGAGAATAAAAAAAAAAAAAACTAATTGTATTTTTTTGCCATTTCTTGTTTATTTTGTTATTTTTATGAGGCAAACAAAGTACCATTCATAATTGACACCTTTTTTCGTTTTTTTTTTAAGGGAGAAAGTGGGTACCTAACAGTTTTTGTTTAAAGAAAGATTTTTACATGTCGTTTTCAGCATTTGACTAAAAATGAAAAAGAGCATTGAATATTAAAAAGAACATTTGTGCTTGTCTACACAGAATTTTGAACGGAATTCACAATTTTTTTCAAAAATATTGACTAAAATTTTATTACTTAAAAATTTTTCGCTAAAGAATTGAATATTAGTTTTAAAAAAAATTATAACTTCAACGTTCCATTTAAAAATTTGGCCTTTAAAATGTTTTAAGAATTTCGTACCTACATATATAGGTAAAAGATTTTTTCTTTTAAAGGTCTGCAATCATTTTAATTTTTTTTTTCTATCAAAAACTAAAATGGCATTCTTTTTTCACCTCAAACTATCAATGAAGTTGTTTTAGCTGATTTAAACATGGAACTTCACGCTTTTTTTTCATTTTTGTCTCATAATTTGTATGACTTAATATTCAATTAAAATTATACCATTTAAAAATTAAAATAAAATGGTTCTATGGAAATTTTGAAATATCTCCCAAAATCATCATTCAAAGTTAAATTAATGTTGATACCTGGATAGGGCTTGAATAGACCTTTCCAGTGATGTGCGTCATGATTTAATTGATGAACTATGAAAAGACGTCGTTTTTTTATGAAAATTTTGAAATATCTCCTGAAAAAATCAATCAAAATAAAATTGGTTTCGATACCTGTATAGGGCTTGAATGGACATTTCCAGTGATGTGCGTCATGATTTATTCGATTAACTTTGAAAAGACGTCGTTTTTCTAAGCAAATTTTGAAATATCTTCTGAAAAAAATAATCAAAATAAAATTGGTTTTGATACCTGTATAGGGCTTGAACAGACGTTTCCAGTGATGTGCGTCATGATTTATTTGATTAAGTTTGAAAAGGCGTCGTTTTTCTAAGCAAATTTTGAAATATCTCCTGCAAAAATCAATCAAAATAAAATTAGTTTCGATACCTGTATAGGACTTGAACAGACCTTTGCAGTGATGTGCGTCATGATTTATTTGATTAACTTTGAAAAGACGTCGTTTTTCTAAGCAAATATTGTAATATCTTCTGAAAAAATTAATCAAAATAAAATTGGTTTAGATTCCTGTATAGGGCTTGAACAGACCTTTCCAGTGATGTGCGTCAGGATTTATTTGATTAAGTTTGAAAAGGCGTCGTTTTTCTAAGCAAATTTTGAAATATCTCCTGCAAAAATCAATCAAAATAAAATTAGTTTCGATACCTGTATAGGACTTGAACAGACCTTTGCAGTGATGTGCGTCATGATTTATTTGATTAACTTTGAAAAGACGTCGTTTCTCTATGCAAATTTTGAAATAACTTCTGAAAAAATCAATCAAAATAAAATTAGTTTCGATACCTGTATAGGACTTGAACAGACCTTTGCAGTGATGTGCGTCATGATTTATTTGAATAAGTTTGAAAAGACGTCGTTTTCTAAGCAAATTTTGAAATAACTCCTGCAAAAATCAATCAAAATAAAATTAGTTTCGATACCTGTATAGGGCTTGAACAGACCTTTGCAGTGATGTGCGTCATGATTTATTTGATTAACTTTGAAAAGACGTCATTTTTCTAAGCAAATTTTGAAATAACTCCTGCAAAAATCAATCAAAATAAAATTAGTTTCCATACCTGTATAGGGCTTGAACAGACCTTTGCAGTGATGTGCGTCATGATTTATTTGATTAACTTTGAAAAGACGTCGTTTTTCTAAGCAAATTTTGAAATAACTCCTGAAAAAATCAATCAAAATAAAATTAGTTTCAATACCTGTATAGGGCTTGAACAGACCTTTGCAGTGATGTGCGTCATGATATATTTGATTAACTTTGAAAAGACGTCGTTTTTCTAAGCAAATTTTGAAATATCTCCTGCAAAAATCAATCAAAATAAAATTAGTTTCGATACCTGTATAGGACTTGAACAGACCTTTCCATTGATGTGCGTCATGATTTATTTGATTAACTTTGAAAAGACGTCGTTTTTCTATGCAAATTTTGAAATATCTCCTGAAAAAATCAATCAAAATAAAATTAGTTTCGATACCTGTATAGGGCTTGAACAGACCTTTGCAGTGATGTGCGTCATGATTTATTTGATTAACTTTGAAAAGACGTCATTTTTCTAAGCAAATTTTGAAATAACTCCTGCAAAAATCAATCAAAATAAACTTAGTTTCCATACCTGTATAGGGCTTGAACAGACCTTTGCAGTGATGTGCGTCATGATTTATTTGATTAACTTTGAAAAGACGTCATTTTTCTAAGCAAATTTTGAAATAACTCCTGAAAAAATCAATCAAAATAAAATTAGTTTCAATACCTGTATAGGGCTTGAACAGACCTTTGCAGTGATGTGCGTCATGATATATTTGATTAACTTTGAAAAGACGTCGTTTTTCTAAGCAAATTTTGAAATATCTCCTGCAAAAATCAATCAAAATAAAATTAGTTTCGATACCTGTATAGGACTTGAACAGACCTTTCCAGTGATGTGCGTCATGATTTATTTGATTAACTTTGAAAAGACGTCGTTTTTCTATGCAAATTTTGAAATATCTCCTGCAAAAATCAATGAAAATAAAATTAGTTTCGATACCTGTATAGGACTTGAACAGACCTTTGCAGTGATGTGCGTCATGATTTATTTGATTAACTTTGAAAAGACGTCGTTTTTCTAAGCAAATTTTGAAATATCTTCTGAAAAAATTAATCAAAATAAAATTAGTTTCGATACCTGTATAGGGCTTGAACAGACCTTTGCAGTGATGTGCGTCATGATTTATTTGATTAACTTTGAAAAGACGTCATTTTTCTAAGCAAATTTTGAAATAACTCCTGCAAACATCAATCAAAATAAAATTAGTTTCGATACCTGTATAGGGCTTGAACAGACCTTTGCAGTGATGTGCGTCATGATTTATTTGATTTACTTTGAAAAGACGTCGTTTTTCTATGCAAATTTTGAAATAACTCCTGAAAAAATCAATGAAAATAAAATTAATTTCAGTACCTGTATAGGGCTTGACAGCCCAAGTCCAAATCCAAATCTAATTCCAAGTCCAATTTCAAGTCCAAGTCCAAGTCCAAGTCCAAGTCCAAGTCCAAGTCCAAGTCCAAGTCCAAGTCCAAGTCCAAGTCCAAGTCCAAGTCCAAGTCCAAGTCCAAGTCCAAGTCCAAGTCCAAGTCCAAGTCCAAGTCCAAGTCCAAGTCCAAGTCCAAGTCCAAGTCCAAGTCCAAGTCCAAGTCCAAGTCCAAGTCCAAGTCCAAGTCCAAGTCCAAGTCCAAGTCCAAGTCCAAGTCCAAGTCCAAGTCCAAGTCCAAGTCCAAGTCCAAGTCCAAGTCCAAGTCCAAGTCCAAGTCCAAGTCCAAGTCCAAGTCCAAATCCAAGTCCAAGTCCAAGTCCAAGTCCAAGTCCAAGTCCAAGTCCAAGTCCAAGTCCAAGTCCAAGTCCAAGTCCAAGTCCAAGTCCAAGTCCAAGTCCAAGTCCAAGTCCAAGTCCAAGTCCAAGTACAAGTCCAAGTCCAAGTCCAAGTCCAAGTCCAAGTCCAAGTCCAAGTCCAAGTCCAAGTCCAAGTCCAAGTCCAAGTCCAATCCAAGTCCAAGTCCAAGTCCAAGTCCAAGTCCAAGTCCAAGTCCAAGTCCAAGTCCAAGTACAAGTCCAAGTCCAAGTCCAAGTCCAAGTCAAAGTCCAAGTCCAAGTCCAAATCCAAGTCCAAGTCCAAGTGCAAGTCCAAGTCTAAGTCCAAGTCCAAGACCAACTCTAGGTCCAACTCCAACTCCAACCCCAAATCCAACTCCAACTCCAACTCCAACCCCAAATCCAACTCCAACTCCAACTCCAACTCAAACCCCAACTCCAACTCCAACTCCAACTCCAACTCCAACTCCAACTCCAACTCCACCTCCAACTCCAACTCCAACTCCAACTCCAACTCCAACTCCAACTCCAACTACAACTCCAAATCCAACTCCAACTCCAAATTCAACTCCAACTCCAACTCCAACTCCAACTCCAACTACAACTACACTTAAGTTAACACCGACACTGACACGTCCTTTCGGCACGAAGGATATCATAAGATTGGATGAAACACGTCCGTTCAGTTCGACGGATATCCTAAGACTGAAGCTGAAGCCCTATATTAGAGGGATTTATATTATCAACTTTGTTGACAACATTGCTTGATGGAATCGCAACAAGTTTTTAAGATATTTTGAAGACCATGCAACACAGGTTGACAAGATGCGTTTAAATGATCTAACATCGGTGGTTGTCAACAATCCTGAACGATATGTTTATCCATGTAATCTCCCTTATTCACAATGGAACGACGACGAGGAAACGGTACGTGAACGTGACCAGATCTCTTCGTTTATATCAAGTGACTTTAAAACACTTATAGCATAAGCGGGTATAGACAATAGAGCGTTTCTCGTCACAATTTGAAAAATTGGAAAAAAGACGACGTTGAAAATCCCTCCGCATTGTGGATTGTGAATTGGGGGACGATTTTGGAAAACCTCTTTTAAGTTTTATTTTTTGTATATATAAATATAAGTAAATTGTAGTCATTTTTGAGGCTTGAAACTTAAACACAATACTGCTAAAGTATTTAGTTTCTCCCCTTACAATAACATCATCTTCTCAAATATGGTTCTGCGCTATAAAAAGATTTTTTAATAATTAATTTCTTTTGTCTGAAAAGCCACCATTTTTGTTGATGAATATTCTTCTTGACCTCCCCTCAAAAAGCCAATTGAACACAGAACTTTTTCAACCTTTTGGACCTTTTTTTATACAAATTTGTTAGTTTTCGTTAATTTATTTATAGTCGTTCTTTTTTAAATTATTTATTTTTAGTCAAATGCTGGAAACAGATGGAAAATTTTCTATTTTTGAGAATTAAAAAAAAAAAAACTAATTGTATTTTTTTGCCATTTCTTGTTTATTTTGTTATTTTTATGAGGCAAACAAAGTACCATTCATAATTGACATCTTTTTTCGTTTTTTTTTTAAGGGAGAAAGTGGGTACCTAACACTTTTTGTTTAAAGAAAGATTTTTACATGTCGTTTTCAGCATTTGACTAAAAATGAAAAAGAGCATTGAATATTAAAAAGAACATTTGTGCTTGTCTACACAGAATTTTGAACGGAATTCACAATTTTTTTCAAAAATATTGACTAAAATTTTATTTCTTAAAAAATTTTCGCTAAAGAATTGAATATTAGTTTTAAAAAAAATTATAACTTCAACGTTTAAATTCCATTTCAAAATTTGGCCTTTAAAATGTTTTAAGAATTTCGTACCTACATATATAGGTAAATGATTTTTTCTTTTAAAGGTCTGCAATCATTTTAATTTCTTTTTTCTATCAAAAACTAAGATGGCATTCTTTTTTCACCTCAAACTATCAATGAAGTTGTTTTAGCTGATTTAAACATGGAACTTCACGCTTTTTTTTCATTTTTGTCTCATAATTTGTATGACTTAATATTCAATTAAAATTATACCATTTAAAAATTAAAATAAAATAGTTCTATGAAAATGTTGAAATATCTCCCAAAATCATCATTCAAAGTTAAATTAATGTTGATACCTGGATAGGGCTTGAATAGACCTTTCCAGTGATGTGCGTCATGATTTAATTGATGAACTATGAAAAGACGTCGTTTTTTTATGAAAATTTTGAAATATCTTCTGAAAAAATTAATCAAAATAAAATTGGTTTCAATACCTGTATAGGGCTTGAACAGACCTTTGCAGTGATGTGCGTCATGATTTATTTGATTAACTTTGAAAAGACGTCGTTTTTCCTAGCAAATTTTGAAATATCTCCTGAAAAAATCAATCAAAATAAAATTAGTTTCGATACATGTATAGGACTTGAACAGACCTTTGCAGTGATGTGCGTCATGATTTATTTGATTAACTTTGAAAAGACGTCGTTTTTCTAAGCAAATTTTGAAATATCTCCTGCAAAAATCAATCAAAATAAAATTAGTTTCGATACCTGTATAGGACTTGAACAGACCTTTGCAGTGATGTGCGTCATGATTTATTTGATTAACTTTGAAAAGACGTCGTTTTTCTAAGCAAATTTTGAAATATCTCCTGAAAAAATCAATCAAAATAAAATTGGTTTCGATACCTGTATAGGGCTTGAACAGACCTTTCCAGTGATGTGCGTCATGATTTATTTGATTAACTTTGAAAAGGCGTCGTTTTTCTAAGCCAATTTTGAAATATCTCCTGAAAAAATCAATCAAAATAAAATTGGTTTCGATACCTGTATAGGGCTTGAACATACCTTTCCATTGATGTGCGTCATGATTTATTTGATTAACTTTGAAAAGGCGTCGTTTTTCTATGCAAATTTTTAAATATCTCCTGAAAAAATCAATCAAAATAAAATTGGTTTCGATACCTGTATAGGGCTTGAATGGACCTTTCCAGTGATGTGCGTCATGATTTATTTGATTAACTTTGAAAAGACGTCGTTTTTCTAAGCAAATTTTGAAATATCTCCTGCAAAAATCAATCAAAATAAAATTAGTTTCGATACCTGTATAGGGCTTGAACAGACCTTTGCAGTGATGTGCGTCATGATTTATTTGATTAACTTTGAAAAGACGTCGTTTTTCTAAGCAAATTTTGAAATATCTCCTGCAAAAATCAATCAAAATAAAATTAGTTTCGATACCTGTATAGGACTTGAACAGACCTTTGCAGTGATGTGCGTCATGATTTATTTGATTAACTTTGAAAAGACGTCGTTTTTCTATGCAAATTTTGAAATATCTCCTGCAAAAATCAATCAAAATAAAATTAGTTTCGATACCTGTATAGGACTTGAACAGACCTTTGCAGTGATGTGCGTCATGATTTATTTGATTAACTTTGAAAAGACGTCGTTTTTCTAAGCAAATTTTGAAATATCTCCTGAAAAAATCAATCAAAATAAAATTGGTTTCGATACCTGTATAGGGCTTGAACAGACCTTTCCAGTGATGTGCGTCATGATTTATTTGATTAACTTTGAAAAGGCGTCGGTTTTCTAAGCCAATTTTGAAATATCCCCTGAACCTGAAAAAATCAATCAAAATAAAATTAGTTTCGATACCTGTATAGGCCTTGAACATACCTTTCCATTGATGAGCGTCATGATTTATTTGATTAACTTTGAAAAGAAGTCGTTTTTCTAAGCAAATTTTTAAATATCTCCTGAAAAAATCAATCAAAATAAAATTGGTTTCGATACCTGTATAGGGCTTGAACAGACCTTTGCAGTGATGTGCGTCATGATTTATTTGATTAACTTTGAAAAGACGTCGTTTTTCTAAGCAAATTTTGAAATATCTCCTGAAAAATTCAATCAAAATAAAATAAGTTTCGATACCTGTATAGGACTTAAACAGACCTTTGCAGTGATGTGCGTCATGATTTATTTGATTAACTTTGAAAAGACGTCGTCTTTCTAAGCAAATTTTGAAATAACTCCTGAAAAAATCAATCAAAATAAAATTAGTTTCGATACCTGTATAGGACTTGAACAGACCTTTGCAGTGATGTGCGTCATGATTTATTTGATTAACTTTGAAAAGACGTCGGTTTTCTAAGCCAATTTTGAAATATCCCCTGAAAAAATCAATCAAAATAAAATTAGTTTCGATACCTGTATAGGCCTTGAACATACCTTTCCATTGATGAGCGTCATGATTTATTTGATTAACTTTGAAAAGAAGTCGTTTTTCTAAGCAAATTTTTAAATATCTCCTGAAAAAATCAATCAAAATAAAATTGGTTTCGATACCTGTATAGGGCTTGAACAGACCTTTCCAGTGATGTGCGTCATGATTTATTTGATTAAGTTTGAAAAGGCGTCGTTTTTCTAAGCAAATTTTGAAATATCTCCTTAAAAAATCAATCAAAATAAAATTGGTTTCGATACCTGTATAGGGCTTGAATGGACCTTTCCAGTGATGTGTGTCATGATTTATTTGATTAACTTTGAAAAGACGTCGTCCTTCTAAGCAAATTTTGAAATAACTCCTGAAAAAATCAATCAAAATAAAATTAGTTTCGATACCTGTATAGGACTTGAACAGACCTTTGCAGTGATGTGCGTCATGATTTATTTGATTAACTTTGAAAAGACGTCGTCTTTCTAAGCAAATTTTGAAATAACTCCTGAAAAAATCAATCAAAATAAAATTAGTTTCGATACCTGTATAGGACTTGAACAGACCTTTGCAGTGATGTGCGTCATGATTTATTTGATTAACTTTGAAAAGACGTCGTTTTTCTAAGCAAATTTTGAAATAACTCATGAAAAAATCAATCAAAATAAAATTGGTTTCGATACCTGTATAGGGCTTGAACAGACCTTTCCAGTGATGTGCGTCATGATTTATTTGATTAAGTTTGAAAAGGCGTCGTTTTTCTAAGCAAATTTTGAAATATCTCCCGAAAAAATCAATCAAAATAAAATTAGATTCGATACCTGTATAGGGCTTGAACAGACCTTTCCATTGATGTGCGTCATGATTTATTTGATTAACTTTGAAAAGACGTCGTTTCTCTATGCAAATTTTGAAATATCTTCTGAAAAAATCAATCAAAATAAAATTAGTTTCGATACCTGTATAGGGGTTTAACAGACCTTTGCAGTGATGTGCGTCATGATTTATTTGATTAACTTTGAAAAGACGTCGTTTTTCTAAGCAAATTTTGAAATAACTCATGAAAAAATCAATCAAAATAAAATTAGTTTCGATACCTGTATAGGGCTTGAACAGACCTTTCCAGTGATGTGCATCATGATTTATTTGATTAACTTTGAAAAGACGTCGTTTTTCTAAGCAAATTTTGAAATATCTCCTGCAAAAATCAATCAAAATAAAATTAGTTTCGATACCTGTATAGGGCTTGAACAGACCTTTGCAGTGATGTGCGTCATGATTTATTTGATTAAGTTTGAAAAGACGTCGTTTTTCTATGCAAATTTTGAAATAGCTTCTGAAAAAATTAATCAAAATAAAATTGGTTTCGATACCTGTATAGGGCTTGAACAGACCTTTCCAGTGATGTGCGTCATGATTTATTTGATTAAGTTTGAAAAGGCGTCGTTTTTCTAAGCAAATTTTGAAATATCTCCTGAAAAAATAAATCAAAATAAAATAAGATTCGATACCTGTATAGGGCTTGAACAGACCTTTGCAGTGATGTGCGTCATGATTTAATTGATTAACTTTGAAAAGACGTCGTTTTCTATGCAAATTTTGAAATATCTTCTGAAAAAATCAATCAAAATAAAATTAGTTTCAATACCTGTATAGGGCTTGAACAGACCTTTCCATTGATGTGCGTCATGATTTATTTGATTAACTTTGAAAAGACGTCGTTTTTCTAAGCAAATTTTGAAATAACTCCTGAAAAAATCAATCAAAATAAAATTAGTTTCGATACCTGTATAGGGCTTGAACAGACCTTTGCAGTGATGTGCGTCATGATTTATTTGATTTACTTTGAAAAGACGTCGTTTTTCTATGCAAATTTTGAAATAACTCCTGAAAAAATCAATCAAAATAAAATTAATTTCAGTATCTGTATAGGGCTTGACAGCCCAAGTCCAAATCTAATTCCAAGTCCAATTTCAAGTCCAAGTCCAAGTCCAAGTCCAAGTCCAAGTCCAAGTCCAAGTCCAAGTCCAAGTCCAAGTCCAAGTCCAAGTCCAAATCCAAGTCCAAGTCCAAGTCCAAGTCCAAGTCCAAGTCCAAGTCCAAGTCCAAGTCCAAGTCCAGGTCCAAGTCCAAGTCCAAGTCCAAGTCCAAGTCCAAGTCCAAGTCCAAGTCCAAGTCCAAGTCCAAGTCCAAGTCCAAGTCCAAGTCCAAGTCCAAGTCCAAGTCCAAGTCCAAGTCCAAGTCCAAGTCCAAGTCCAAGTCCAAGTCCAAGTCCAAGTCCCAGTCCAAGTCCAAGTCCAAGTCCAAGTCCAAGTCCAAGTCAAAGTCAAAGTCCAAGTCCAAGTCCAAGTCCAAGTCCAAGTCCAAGTCCAAGTCCAAGTCCAAATCCAAGTCCAAGTCCAAGTCCAAGTCCATGTCCAAGTCCAAGTCCAAGTCAAAGTCCAAGTAAAAGTCCAAGTCCAAGTCCAAGTCCAAGACCAAGTCCAAGTCCAAGTCCAAGTCCAAGTCCAAGTCCAAGTCCAAGTCCAAGTCCAAGTCCAAGTCCAAGTCCAAGTGCAAGTCCAAATGCAAGTCCAAGTCCAAGTCCAAATGCAAGTCCAAGTCCAAGTCCAAATCCAAGTCCAAGTCCAAGTCCAAGTCCAAGTCCAAGTCCAAGTCCAAGTCCAAGTCCAAGTCCAAGTCCAAGTCCAAGTCCAAGTCCAAGTCCAAGTCCAAGTCCAAGTCCAAGTCCAAGTCCAAGTCCAAGTCCAAGTCCAAGTCCAAGTCCCAGTCCAAGTCCAAGTCCAGGTCCAAGTCCAGGTCCAAGTCCAAGTCCCAGTCCAAGTCCAAGTCCAAGTCCAAATACAAGTCCAAATACAAGTCCAAGTCCAAGTCCAAGTCCAAGTCCAAGTCCAAGTCCAAGTCCAAGTCCAAGTCCAAGTCCAAGTCCAAGTCCAAGTCCAAGTCCAAGTCCAAGTCCAAGTCCAAGTCTAAGTCCAAGTCCAAGTCCAAGTCCAAGTCCAAGTCCAAGTCCAAGTCCAAGTCCAAGTCGAAGTCGAAGTCCAAGTCCAGGTCCAAGTCCAAGTCCAAGTCCCAGTCCCAGTCCAAGTCCAAGTCCAAATACAAGTCCAAATACAAGTCCAAGTCCAAGTCCAAGTCCAAGTCCAAGTCCAAGTCCAAGTCCAAGTCCAAGTCCAAGTCCAAGTCCAAGTCCAAGTCCAAGTCCAAGTCCAAATCCAAGTCCAAGTCCAAGTCCAACTTAACTTAACTTAACTTAACTTGACTTAACTTAACTTAACTTAACTTAACTTAACTTAACTTAACTTATCTTAACTTAGCTTAACTTAACTTAACTTAACTTAACTTAACTCTACTTAACTTAACTTAACTTAACTTAACTTAACTTAACTTAACTTAACTTAACTTAACTTAACTTAACTTAACTTAACTTAACTTAACTCTACTTAACTTAACTTAACTTAACTTAACTTAACTTAACTTAACTTAACTTAACTTAAAAAAAAATAAAAAAAAAAAAAAAAAAAACACGTGAAACACGTCCGTTCAGTTCGACGGATATCTTAAGACTGAAGTGCTGCCATATTGTTCACAATAAATTATCATACAATGCGCTGATTTCTATCATACGAAAAAATTTCTATCATATCATTGTATATAGAATCTATAGTACTATCAGGAGCCAATTTTTTTTAATTTTCATAGGCCGACGACAGTCGGCGCTAACATCTGTCTTTGATATTTGAGAATTGAGATAGAAGGAAAATTTAAAAGCAGAATGAATGAGAAGAAAGAGAGGGTTGTACTCGTATTATTTAGATTTTCGCAACATTAATGGGACAAAGTGAGACTAATGAATCTGTTGTGAGGACAATGGTAACGAAGGAAATAAAAATAATAAAATTGTTTTCTATGACTTTATTGTTTTTGCATATTAGCTTGAGGTAGGTATGTTTATAGATTTATGCATACTACATGCAGTATGTATGTATGTAGATTATATTTCGTTTACAATTTTAATTTTGATATTCAAATCTTGGGTATTTGTTTTGAGATTTTTAATTTCTGTTGCAATGTTGCTTCTTTTCACTACATCTATGCAGGAATTATTTGAAGACAGTTTCCGATATTTCTATAGGATATCTGATCGTTTTCCAAAATTTTTTTATAATCTTATGATAACAGTCCTAGGTTTACCATAACTGAATTACTGGCTTAAAATAATGCAAAATACTTATTTCTTACAAAAAAATTATTAATCATAATATTTTGGGTTTTATTTTGGATTTTCATCGCTTATAGTCGCTGTAAAGCTTAAGGCATTTAGAGCGAACGTCAAATGTAAGTAAACACTAATAATTTCTGGAGTTACATGGAATTTAAACCAAAATATAAACGCTCAAAATAAAGAGTAGGTAGGTACGTAACTATGTTTAGTTTTTTGTAAGGAAAAAATCACTACTTTTAATTTTGATATTTTTGTTTCGGTCTATTGCTATTGTATAAAGCTTTTTTTTACTGTTGGGATGCAGTTTTTTTATTTTGCCCATATTTTTTTGTTTAAATTTCTTGTAACTCCCTAAATAATGTTTTGACACCCACCGTAGATATTGAAAGTATACAAGAAAAAATCATACTGGAGGGGATTGTATTTCCATCTCTTGCTTATGGAATAAAATATATTAAAAAACAACTACTTACAGTAGCTTTTGGAAAGCCAGAGGTCCATTCTTACAAGGTTTATTTTCTAATAAAGTTCTTTTCAGAAACACCTTCGGTTAAAATTGTTTCAAACTTAAATTTATGAAAAAAGTGGGTTTTTAACATACATGAGTAGGTACTTTCTATGAATGGTTTTCCATTTTAAATATTGTTTTTTTGTTTATTGATGTCGGTAAGAACGAGGGAAAATACATCTTTTTCTTGTTTACTTTCAATCTACATACCCTGCGTTGAATTTGGGCAGATCTTACGCGATTACAAATTAATAAGCCAATTTAATTAAAGCGACTTAGGGGATAAAAAGAATAATCTGAAAAAATTAGAGAATTTTTTGTCCTTCATTTAAATATATGTTTATGTATGTATTTACATGTACATGTGGCGGAGGACTCTGAGGAAATTTTATGGCAGGAACCGTTATTTTTAGTTCCAAAGTTGGGCAGAATCACCAAAGATATACAGACTTGTTGGAGCCACTTCTTTCGTCTTCCTCATCACTGTTAGGTATATGACAAGTCTGATCAAAATCTTGCCAAAAAAGGTCTTGTAGTTAAAAAAAGTAGACATATAAAAAAAGTAAAATTAACTTAAAAAAAACTAAAGAAGTAAACTAATTAGATTCAAACCTTGGCACTATGGAAGGATGTAAGAGAACTCAAGCGAAACGACACCCTTAGTGTAAATATTGTTAAAAAGCTAAAGCTGCCCTTAAAAATTATATAAACAATAAAAGAGAGAAAATTCATAATGTGATGGTTTCTTTTATAATATTTTAACAAGGAAAGTCTATAAGAACTAAATTCTTTTTAGTCAACAGCCATATCGGTTTAAATCGTCTAAATTTTTTTAGGTTTTCATTGGTATTTCCCAGTGGGAACTCGTTTATTTTATTCATCTAGTAAAATCATTAACATTGGTAGTGTGTTTTCTAATCAAATCTTATCAAATCTAATCTAATTTAGAATAAAATAGAAACAAAAAGAAGTTCTGTTTCAAATTAAAAGTTATATTTGCGTTTGTGTTCAGGTAATGTTCCATTGAGAATTTGTAGTCACAAACAATTCACAAAAGATGAACTGATGAACTTGTACATTACTTTTCAACAGTTTTAGTAGTAAAATAATGGCAAATATAAAAAATATTTGTTTTAATTATTTGTGGCAAAAAGTTATTTTAATTAATTTGCAATTTTTCTTAAATCTTATAAATACGTACAACCATGGTTTGGTACTTGACTTAGAATTAAAAAGAGCACTGAAAACAGAAACAATCGATACATTTTTAATAAATTAAGTTTTGAGTTATTTTTCTACTTTGTTTTGTTTTCATTTAAGTTTAAAAGTTACAGTAATGCCAGTCAGTACACCCAGATTGTTGGATTTTCCAACCAAAATGATTGAAACAAATAGCTTTGGTGGTAAAAATGGTAGGAAAACATTCTTCGTAGGATTTATGGTGGGAAAATATTTCAAGTCTTTTTTTTGCGGGAGATTAGTGGTCATTCGGATCGGTGTATATTCTTTTTGAAGAATATCCCACAAATGAAGTGAAGTTTTTTTGACTTTTGAACTTCACTATTTTGAAGTGTTGTATGGAAACGAAAAAAAAAGACAAAACAGAAATTTGTTGCACATTTTACATCGCCAATAGTTTTTTTCCAACAACATGTACTGTCTTTGCAAGTTGCAAACTTCAAGTTAAATTTACACATTCTATTCTAATTCTAATTTTTAATATAACGCTACAGCCACATGTTTTGTTCTGTTGGTAAGCGTAAGCGCTCACGAGCATTATTAATTTTTATCATGCAATTTTGTTATTTTACTGTTTTTATGAATTTGTTTGTTATCTCCGGTTCATGTTATATTGATTCTCTAAAAGAAAGCCACTGTGAACTATATCCAACAAAATTAGAATTTATAGTCACAAAATAAATTAAAAATCCTTTTGTATTTCATTACTTGGTGGTTGTTTATTTTTTTGTTGGTTTTAAGGACTTATAGGGTGCAAGATGCAAGATGCAAGATATGGGTGACAGCGAGATAGGTATAATATGTTTTGTGTGTAAGTGTATAGTTAACCATAGGTTTATGAGTATTTTTGTGTAGTTTTGCGTATTTTTGATAAGCTTTGTTTTTTGATTTTTGGTTAGTACATGTGGCACAAGGTCATGAAATAAAAAAACACGTAGGTATGTATAAAATATAAATAAATACCTTTTCGGAAATATTTGCAATACTTCTTGATATATTTTTTTTTCTTGTTTTAAGAATTGTACCTGCATGGGTGTACAAAGATTTCACTTGTAGGGGGGTGCTGTATACCAAAAACCAACTCTTTATTTCCTTTCAAATCAATGTAGGTATCTTTATGTATTTCTTTGTTCACAAGGGATCATTTAAAGCAGTTTTTCAAGTTTTAAAAGTCCTAAGGAAATTTTTCGTTTGTTTTGTCATAGTTTCGAAATTAAAACTAAAAAATAACCTAAGACTTTTACTTATATTATAAAATGGAAAAAAGGAGATTTTGTTTTGCAGAGGGACACAAATTTTAATAATATTTCAGAGCTTGACTGCCCCTCAAAAAGCCAATTGAACAGAAATTTTTCAACCTTTTGCACCTTTTTTTATACAAATTTGTTAGTTTTCGTTAATTTACTTATACTCGCTCTTTTTTTATTTTTAGTCAAATGCTGGAAACAGATGGAAAATTTTCTATTTTTGATAATTAAAAAAAAAGAACTAATTGTATGTTTTTGCCATTTCTTGTTTATTTTGTTATTTTTACGAGGCAATGTGGGTACCTAACAGCTTTTGTTTAAAGAAAGATTTTTACATGTCGTTTTCAGTGATGTGCGTCATGATTTATTTGATTAACTTTGAAAAGACGTCGTTTTTCTAAGCAAATTTTGAAATAACTCCTGAAAAAGCAATCAAAATAAAATTAGTTTCGATACCTGTATAGGGCTTGAACAGACCTTTCCAGTGATGTGCGTCATGATTTATTTTATTAAGTTTGAAAAGGCGTCGTTTTTCTAAGATTTGAGGCTTGAAACTTAAACACAATACTGCTAAAGTATTTAGTTTCTCCCCTTACAATAACATCATCTTCTCAAATATGGTTCTGCGCTATAAAAAGATTTTTTAATTAATTTCTTTTGTCTGAAAAACCACCATTTTTGTTGATGAATATTCTTCTTGACTGCCCCTCAAAAAGCCAATTGAACAGAACTTTTTCAACCTTTTGGACCTTTTTTATACAAATTTGTTAGTTTTCGTTAATTTATTTATAGTCGTTCTTTTTTAAATTTTTTTATTTTTAGTCAAATGCTGGAAACAGATGGAAAATTTTCTATTTTTGAGAATTCAAAAAAAAAAAAACTAATTGTATTGTTTTGCCATTTCTTGTTTATTTTGTTATTTTTATGAGGCAAACAAAGTACCATTCATAATTGACACCTTTTTTCGTTGTTTTTAAGGGAGAAAGTGGGTACCTAACAGTTTTTGTTTAAAGAAAGATTTTTACATGTCGTTTTCAGCATTTGACTAAAAATGAAAAAGAGCATTGAATATTAAAAAGAACATTTATGCTTGTCTACACAGAATTTTGAACGGAATTCACAATTTTTTTCAAAAATATTGACTAAAATTTTATTACTTAAAAATTTTTCGCTAAAGAATTGAATATTAGTTTTAAAAAAAATTATAACTTCAACGTTCCATTTAAAAATTTGGCCTTTAAAATGTTTTAAGAATTTCGTACCTACATATATAGGTAAAAGATTTTTTCTTTTAAAGGTCTGCAATCATTTTAATTTTTTTTTTCTATCAAAAACTAAGATGGCATTCTTTTTTCACCTCAAACTATCAATGAAGTTGTTTTAGCTGATTTAAACATGGAACTTCACGTTTTTTTTTCATTTTTGTCTCATAATTTGTATGACCTAATATTCAATTAAAATTATGCCATTTAAAAATTAAAATAAAATGGTTCTATGGAAATTTTGAAATATCTCCCAAAATCATCATTCAAAGTTAAATTAATGTTGATACCTGGA
The DNA here is from genome assembly GCA_946251815.1 of Dasysyrphus albostriatus. Taxonomy (NCBI): domain Eukaryota; kingdom Metazoa; phylum Arthropoda; class Insecta; order Diptera; family Syrphidae; genus Dasysyrphus; species Dasysyrphus albostriatus. The sequence goes on along the minus strand of OX276336.1, from coordinate 34,445,694 downwards.
TAGGGCTTGAACAGACCTTTGCAGTGATGTGCGTCATGATTTATTTGATTAACTTTGAATAGACGTCGTTTTTCTAAGCAAATTTTGAAATATCTCCTGCAAAAATCAATCAAAATAAAATTAGTTTCGATACCTGTATAGGACTTGAACAGACCTTTGCAGTGATGTGCGTCATGATTTATTTGATTAACTTTGAAAAGACGTCGTTTCTCTATGCAAATTTTGAAATATCTTCTGAAAAAATCAATCAAAATAAAACTAGTTTCGATACCTGTATAGGGCTTGAACAGACCTTTCCAGTGATGTGCGTCATGATTTATTTGATTAACTTTGAAAAGACGTCGTTTTTCTTTGCAAATTTTGAAATAACTCCTGAAAAAATCAATCAAAATAAAATTAGTTTCGATACCTGTATAGGGCTTGAACAGACCTTTCCAGTGATGTGCGTCATGATTTATTTGATTAACTTTGAAAAGACCTCGTTTTTCTATGCAAATTTTGAAATATCTTCTGAAAAAATCAATCAAAATAAAATTAGTTTCAATACCTGTATAGGGCTTGAACAGACCTTTGCAGTGATGTGCGTCATGATTTATTTGATTAACTTTGAAAAGACGTCATTTTTCTAAGCAAATTTTGAAATAACTCCTGCAAAAATCAATCAAAATAAAATTAGTTTCCATACCTGTATAGGGCTTGAACAGACCTTTGCAGTGATGTGCGTCATGATTTATTTGATTTACTTTGAAAAGACGTCGTTTTTCTATGCAAATTTTGAAATAACTCCTGAAAAAATCAATGAAAATAAAATTAATTTCAGTACCTGTATAGGGCTTGACAGCCCAAGTCCAAATCCAAATCTAATTCCAAGTCCAATTTCAAGTCCAAGTCCAAGTCCAAGTCCAAGTCCAAGTCCAAGTCCAAGTCCAAGTCCAAGTCCAAGTCCAAGTCCAAGTCCAAGTCCAAGTCCAAGTCCAAGTCCAAGTCCAAGTCCAAGTCCAAGTCCAAGTCCAAGTCCAAGTCCAAGTCCAAGTCCAAGTCCAAGTCCAAGTCCAAGTCCAAGTTCAAGTCCAAGTCCAAGTCCAAGTCCAAGTCAAAGTCCAAGTCCAAGTCCAAGTCCAAGTCCAAGTCCAAGTCCAAGTCCAAGTCCAAGTCCAAGTCCAAGTCCAAGTCCAAGTCCAAGTCCAAGTCCAAGTCCAAGTCCAAGTCCAAGTCCAAGTCCAAGTCCAAGTCCAAGTCCAAGTCCAAGTCCAAGTCCAAGTCCAAGTCCAAGTCCAAGTCCAAGTCCAAGTCCAAGTCCAAGTCCAAGTCCAAGTCCTAGTCCAAGTCCAAGTCCAAGTCCAAGTCCAAATCCAAGTCCAAGTCCAAGTCCATGTCCAAGTCCAAGTCCAAGTCCAAGTCCAAGTCCAAGTCCAAGTCCAAGTCCAAGTCCAAGTCCGAGTCCAAGTCCAAGTACAAGTCCAAGTCCAAGTCCAAGTCCAAGTCCAAGTCCAAGTCCAAGTCCAAGTCCAAGTCCAAGTCCAATCCAAGTCCAAGTCCAAGTCCAAGTCCAAGTCCAAGTCCAAGTCCAAGTCCAAGTCCAAGTCCAAGTCCAAGTCCAAGTACAAGTCCAAGTCCAAGTCCAAGTCCAAGTCCAAGTCAAAGTCCAAGTCCAAGTCCAAGTCCAAGTCCAAATCCAAGTCCAAGTTCAAGTCCAAGTCTAAGTCCAAGTCCAAGTCCAACTCTAGGTCCATCTCCTACTCCAACCCCAAATCCAACTCCAACTCCAACTCCAACCCCAAATCCAACTCCAACTCCAACTCCAACTCCAACCCCAACTCCAACTCCAACTCCAACTCCAACTCCAACTCCGACTCCAACTCCAACTCCAACTCCAACTCCAACTCCAACTCCAACTACAACTCCAAATCCAACTCCAACTCCAAATCCAACTCCAACTCCAACTCCAACTACAACTACACTTAAGTTAACACCGACACTGACACGTCCTTTCGGCACGAAGGATATCATAAGACTGGATGAAACACGTCCGTTCAGTTCGACGGATATCCTAAGACTGAAGCTGAAGCCCTATATTAGAGGGATTTATATTATCAACTTTGTTGACAACCTTGCTTGATGGAATCGCAACAAGTTTTTAAGGTATTTTGAAGACCATGCAACACAGGTTGACAAGATGATTTTCTTTGCGTTTAAATGATCTAACATCGGTGGTTGTCAACAATCCTGAACGATATGTTTATCCATGTAATCTCCCTTATTCACAATGGAACGACGACGAGGAAACGGTACGTGAACGTGACCAGATCTCTTCGTTTATATCAAGTGACTTTAAAACACTTATAGCATAAGCGGGTATAGACAATAGAGCGTTTCTCGTCAGAATTTGAAAAATTGGAAAAAAGACGTCGTTGAAAATCCCTCCGCATTGTGGATTGTGAATTGGGGGACGATTTTGGAAAACCTCTTTTAAGTTTTATTTTTTGTATATATAAATATAAGTAAATTGTAGTCATTTTTGAGGCTTGAAACTTAAACACAATACTGCTAAAGTATTTAGTTTCTCCCCTTACAATAACATCATCTTCTCAAATATGGTTCTGCGCTATAAAAAGATTTTTTAATTAATTTCTTTTGTCTGAAAAACCACCATTTTTGTTGATGAATATTCTTCTTGACTGCCCCTTAAGAAACCAATTGAACAGAACTTTTTCAACCTTTTGGACCTTTTTTATACAAATTTGTTAGTTTTCGTTAATTTATTTATAGTCGTTCTTTTTTAAATTTTTTTATTTTTAGTCAAATGCTGGAAACAGATGGAAAATTTTCTATTTTTGAGAATTAAAAAAAAAAAAACTAATTGTATTTTTTTGCCATTTCTTGTTTATTTTGTTATTTTTATGAGGCAAACAAAGTACCATTCATAATTGACATCTTTTTTCGTTTTTTTTTTAAGGGAGAAAGTGGGTACCTAACACTTTTTGTTTAAAGAAAGATTTTTACATGTCGTTTTCAGCATTTGACTAAAAATGAAAAAGAGCATTGAATATTAAAAAGAACATTTATGCTTGTCTACACAGAATTTTGAACGGAATTCACAATTTTTTTCAAAAATATTGACTAAAATTTTATTACTTAAAAATTTTTCGCTAAAGAATTGAATATTAGTTTTAAAAAAAATTATAACTTCAACGTTCCATTTAAAAATTTGGCCTTTAAAATGTTTTAAGAATTTCGTACCTACATATATAGGTAAAAGATTTTTTCTTTTAAAGGTCTGCAATCATTTTAATTTTTTTTTTCTATCAAAAACTAAGATGGCATTCTTTTTTCACCTCAAACTATCAATGAAGTTGTTTTAGCTGATTTAAACATGGAACTTCACGTTTTTTTTTCATTTTTGTCTCATAATTTGTATGACCTAATATTCAATTAAAATTATGCCATTTAAAAATTAAAATAAAATGGTTCTATGGAAATTTTGAAATATCTCCCAAAATCATCATTCAAAGTTAAATTAATGTTGATACCTGGATAGGGCTTGAACAGACCTTTGCAGTGATGTGCGTCATGATTTATTTGATTAACTTTGAATAGACGTCGTTTTTCTAAGCAAATTTTGAAATATCTCCTGCAAAAATCAATCAAAATAAAATTAGTTTCGATACCTGTATAGGACTTGAACAGACCTTTGCAGTGATGTGCGTCATGATTTATTTGATTAACTTTGAAAAGACGTCGTTTTTCTAAGCAAATTTTGAAATATCTCCTGAAAAAATCAATCAAAATAAAATTGGTTTCGATACCTGTATAGGGCTTGAACAGACCTTTCCAGTGATGTGCGTCATGATTTATTTGATTAACTTTGAAAAGACGTCGTTTTTTTAAGCAAATTTTGAAATATCTCCTGCAAAAATCAATCAAAAAAAATTAGTTTCGATACCTGTATAGGACTTGAACAGACCTTTGCAGTGATGTGCGTCATGACTTATTTGATTAACTTTGAAAAGACGTCGTTTTTCTAAGCAAATTTTGAAATATCTCCTGAAAAAATCAATCAAAATAAAATTGGTTTCGATACCTGTATAGGGCTTGAACAGACCTTTGCAGTGATGTGCGTCATGATTTATTTGATTAACTTTGAAAAGAAGTCGTTTTTCTAAGCAAATTTTTAAATATCTCCTGAAAAAATCAATCAAAATAAAATTGGTTTCGATACCTGTATAGGGCTTGAATGGACCTTTCCAGTGATGTGCGTCATGATTTATTTGATTAACTTTGAAAAGACGTCGTCTTTCTAAGCAAATTTTGAAATAACTCCTGCAAGAATCAATCAAAATAAAATTGGTTTCGATACCTGTATAGGGCTTGAACAGACCTTTGCAGTGATGTGCGTCATGATTTATTTGATTAACTTTGAAAAGGCGTCGTTTTTCTAAGCAAATTTTGAAATATCTCCTTAAAAAATCAATCAAAATAAAATTGGTTTCGATACCTGTATAGGGCTTGAATGGACCTTTCCAGTGATGTGCGTCATGATTTATTTGATTAACTTTGAAAAGACGTCGTCTTTCTAAGCAAATTTTGAAATAACTCCTGAAAAAATCAATCAAAATAAAATTAATTTCGATACCTGTATAGGACTTGAACAGACCTTTGCAGTGATGTGCGTCAATATTTATTTGATTAAGTTTGAAAAGACGTCGTTTTTCTATGCAAATTTTGAAATATCTTCTGAAAAAATTAATCAAAATAAAATTGGTTTCGATACCTGTATAGGGCTTGAACAGACCTTTCCAGTGATGTGCGTCATGATTTATTTGATTAAGTTTGAAAAGGCGTCGTTTTTCTAAGCAAATTTTGAAATATCTCCTTAAAAAATCAATCAAAATAAAATTGGTTTCGATACCTGTATAGGGCTTGAATGGACCTTTCCAGTGATGTGCGTCATGATTTATTTGATTAACTTTGAAAAGACGTCGTCTTTCTAAGCAAATTTTGAAATAACTCCTGAAAAAATCAATCAAAATAAAATTAGTTTCGATACCTGTATAGGACTTGAACAGACCTTTGCAGTGATGTGCGTCATGATTTATTTGATTAACTTTGAAAAGACGTCGTTTTTCTAAGCAAATTTTGAAATATCTCCTGCAAAAATCATTTAAAATAAAATTAGTTTCGATACCTGTATAGGACTTGAACAGACCTTTGCAGTGATGTGCGTCATGATTTATTTGATTAACTTTGAAAAGACGTCGTTTTTCTAAGCAAATTTTGAAATATCTTCTGAAAAAATTAATCAAAATAAAATTGGTTTCGATACCTGTATAGGGCTTGAACAGACCTTTCCAGTGATGTGCGTCATGATTTATTTGATTAAGTTTGAAAAGGCGTCGTTTTTCTAAGCAAATTTTGAAATATCTCCTGAAAAAATCAATCAAAATAAAATTAGATTCGATACCTGTATAGGGCTTGAACAGACCTTTCCATTGATGTGCGTCATGATTTATTTGATTAACTTTGAAAAGACGTCGTTTCTCTATGCAAATTTTGAAATATCTTCTGAAAAAATCAATCAAAATAAAATTAGTTTCGATACCTGTATAGGGGTTGAACAGACCTTTGCAGTGATGTGCGTCATGATTTATTTGATTAACTTTGAAAAGACGTCGTTTTTCTAAGCAAATTTTGAAATAACTCATGAAAAAATCAATCAAAATAAAATTAGTTTCGATACCTGTATAGGGCTTGAACAGACCTTTGCAGTGATGTGCGTCATGATTTATTTGATTAACTTTGAAAAGACGTCGTTTTTCTTAGCAAATTTTGAAATAACTCCTGAAAAAATCAATCAAAATAAAATTAATTTCAGTACCTGTATAGGGCTTGACAGCCCAAGTCCAAATCCAAATCTAATTCCTAGTCCAATTTCAAGTCCAAGTCCAAGTCCAAGTTCAAGTTCAAGTCCAAGTCCAAGTCCAAGTCCAAGTCCAAGTCCAAGTCCAAGTCCAAGTCCAAGTCCAAGTCCAAGTCCATCTCCAAGTCCAAGTCCAAGTCCAAGTCCAAGTCCAAGTCCAAGTCCAAGTCCAAGTCCAAGTCCAAGTCCAAGTCCAAGTCCAAGTCCAAGTCCAAGTCCAAGTCCAAGTCCAAGTCCAAGTCCAAGTCCAAGTCCAAGTCCAAGTCCAAGTCCAAGTCCAAGTCCAAGTCCAAGTCCAAGTCCAAGTCCAAGTCCAAGTCCAAGTCCAAATCCAAGTCCAAGTCCAAGTCCAAGTCCAAGTCCAAGTCCAAGTCCAAGTCCAAGTCCAAGTCCAAGTCCAAGTCCAAGTCCAAGTCCAAGTCCAAGTCCAAGTCCAAGTCCAAGTCCAAGTCCAAGTCCAAGTCCAAGTCCAAGTCCAAGTCCAAGTCCAAGTCCAAGTCCAAGTCCAAGTCCAAGTCCAAGTCCAAGTCCAAGTCCAAGTCCAAGTCCAAGTCCAAGTCCAAGTCCAAGTCCAAGTCCAAGTCCAAGTCCAAGTCCAAGTCCAAGTCCAAGTCCAAGCCCAAGTCCAAGTCCAAGTCCAAGTCCAAGTCCAAGTCCAGGTCCAAGTCCAAGTCCAAGTCCAAGTCCAAGTCTAAGTCCAAGTCCAAGTCCTAGTCCTGGTTCAAGCCCTAGTCAGAGTCCAGCTCTAGGTCCAACTCGAACTCCAACTCCAACTCAATCTCCAACTCCAACTCCAACTCCAACTCCAACTCCAACTCCAACTCCAACTCCAACTCCAACTCCAACTCCAACTCCAACTCCAACTCCAACTCCAACTCCAACTCAAACTCCAACTCCAACTCCAACTCCAACTCCAACTCCAACTCCAACTCCAACTCCAACTACAACTCCAACTCCAACTCCAACTCCAACTCCAACCCCAACTCCAACTCCAACCCCAACTCCAACTCCAACTCCAACTCCAACTCCAACTCCATCTCCAACTCCAACTCCAACTCCAACTCCAACTCCAACTCCAACTCCAACTCCAACTCCAACTCCAACTCCAACCCCAACTCCAACTACAACTCCAAATCCAACTCCAAATCCAACTCCAACTCCAACTACAACTACACTTAAGTTGACACTGACACGTCCTTTCGGCACGAAGGATATCATAAGACTGGATGAAACACGTCCGTTCAGTTCGACGGATATCCTAAGACTGAAGCTGAAGCCCTATATTAGAGGGATTTATATTATCAACTTTGTTGACAACCTTGCTTGATGGAATCGCAACAAGTTTTTAAGGTATTTTGAAGACCATGCAACACAGGTTGACAAGATGATTTTCTTTGCGTTTAAATGATCTAACATCGGTGGTTGTCAACAATCCTGAACGATATGTTTATCCATGTAATCTCCCTTATTCACAATGGAACGACGACGAGGAAACGGTACGTGAACGTGACGAGATCTCTTCGTTTATATCAAGTGACTTTAAAACACTTATAGCATAAGCGGGTATAGACAATAGAGCGTTTCTCGTCAGAATTTGAAAAATTGGAAAAAAGACGTCGTTGAAAATCCCTCCGCATTGTGGATTGTGAATTGGGGGACGATTTTGGAAAACCTCTTTTAAGTTTTATTTTTTGTATATATAAATATAAGTAAATTGTAGTCATATTTGAGGCTTGAAACTTAAACACAATACTGCTAAAGTATTTAGTTTCTCCCCTTACAATAACATCATCTTCTCAAATATGGTTCTGCGCTATAAAAAGATTTTTTAATTAATTTCTTTTGTCTGAAAAGCCACCATTTTTGTTGATGAATATTCTTCTTGACCTCCCCTCAAAAAGCCAATTGAACAGAACTTTTTCAACCTTTTGGACCTTTTTTTATACAAATTTTTTAGTTTTCGTTAATTTATTTATAGTCGTTCTTTTTAAATTTTTTTTATTTTTAGTCAAATGCTGGAAACAGATGGAAAATTTTCTATTTTTGAGAATTAAAAAAAAAAAAACTCATTGTATTTTTTTGCCATTTCTTGTTTATTTTGTTATTTTTATGAGGCAAACAAAGTACCATTCATAATTGACATCTTTTTTCGTTTTTTTTAAGGGAGAAAGTGGGTACCTAACACTTTTTGTTTAAAGAAAGATTTTTACATGTCGTTTCCAGCATTTGACTAAAAATGAAAAAGAGCATTGAATATTAAAAAGAACATTTGTGCTTGTCTACACAGAATTTTGAACGGAATTCACAATTTTTTTCAAAAATATTGACTAAAATTTTATTTCTTAAAAAATTTTCGCTAAAGAATTGAATATTAGTTTTAAAAAAAATTATAACTTCAACGTTTAAATTCCATTTAAAAATTTGGCCTTTAAAATGTTTTAAAAATTTCGTACCTACATATATAGGTACCTAAATGAGTTTTTCTTTTAAGGGTCTGCAATCATTTTAATTTCTTTTTTCTATCAAAAACTAAGATGGCATTCTTTTTTCACCTCAAACTATCAATGAAGTTGTTTTAGCTGATTTAAACATGGAACTTCACGCTTTTTTTTCATTTTTGTCTCATAATTTGTATGACTTAATATTCAATTAAAATTATACCATTTAAAAATTAAAATAAAATGGTTCTATGGAAATTTTGAAATATCTCCCAAAATCATCATTCAAAGTTAAATTAATGTTGATACCTGGATAGGGCTTGAATAGACCTTTCCAGTAATGTGCGTCATGATTTAATTGATGAACTATGAAAAGACGTCGTTTTTTTTATGAAAATTTTGAAATATCTCCTGAAAAAATCAATCAAAATAAAATTGGTTTCGATACCTGTATAGGACTTGAACAGACCTTTCCAGTGATGTGCGTCATGATTTATTTGATTAACTTTGAAAAGACGTCGTTTTTCTAAGCAAATTTTGAAATATCTCCTGCAAAAATCAATCAAAATAAAATTAGTTTCGATACCTGTATAGGACTTGAACAGACCTTTGCAGTGATGTGCGTCATGATTTATTTGATTAACTTTGAAAAGACGTCGTTTTTCTAAGCAAATTTTGAAATATCTCCTGCAAAAATCAATCAAAATAAAATTAGTTTCGATACCTGTATAGGACTTGAAAAGACCTTTGCAGTGATGTGCGTCATGATTTATTTGATTAACTTTGAAAAGACGTCGTTTTCTAGGCAAATTTTGAAATATCTCCTGAAAAAATCAATCAAAATAAAATTGGTTTCGATACCTGTATAGGGCTTGAATGGACCTTTCCAGTGATGTGCGTCATGATTTATTTGATTAACTTTGAAAAGACGTCGTTTTTCTAAGCAAATTTTGAAATAACTCCTGAAAAAATCAATCAAAATAAAACTAGTTTCGATACCTGTATAGGGCTTGAACAGACGTTTCCAGTGATGTGCGTCATGATTTATTTGATTAACTTTGAAAAGACGTCGTTTTTCTAAGCAAATTTTGAAATATCTCCTGAAAAAATCAATCAAAATAAAATTAGATTCAATACCTGTATAGGGCTTGAACAGACGTTTCCAGTGATGTGCGTCATGATTTATTTGATTAACTTTGAAAAGACGTCGTTTTTCTAAGCAAATTTTGAAATATCTCCTGCAAAAATCAATCAAAATAAAATTAGTTTCGATGCCTGTATAGGACTTGAACAGACCTTTGCAGTGATGTGTGTCATGATTTATTTGATTAACTTTGAAAAGACGTCGTTTTTCTAAGCAAATTTTGAAATAACTTCTGAAAAAATCAATCAAAATAAAATTAGATTCTATACCTGTATAGGGCTTGAACAGACGTTTCCAGTGATGTGCGTAATGATTTATTTGATTAACTTTGAAAAGACGTCGTTTTTCTAAGCAAATTTTGAAATAACTCCTGCAAAAATCAATCAAAATAAAATTAGTTTCGATACCTGTATAGGGCTTGAACAGACCTTTGCAGTGATGTGCGTCATGATTTATTTGATTAACTTTGAAAAAACGTCGTTTTTCTAAGCAAATTTTGAAATATCTCCTGCAAAAATCAATCAAAATAAAATTAGTTTCGATACCTGTATAGGGCTTGAACAGACCTTTCCATTGATGTGCGTCATGATTTATTTGACTAACTTTGAAAAGACGTCGTTTTTCTAAGCAATTTTTGAAATATCTTCTGAAAAAATTAATCAAAATAATATTGGTTTCGATAACTGTATAGGGCTTAAACAGACCTTTCCAGTGATGTGCATCATGATTTATTTGATTAAGTTTGAAAAGGCGTCGTTTTTCTATAGAAATTTTGAAATATCTCCTGAAAAAATCAATCAAAATAAAATTGGTTTCGATACCTGTATAGGGCTTGAATGGACCTTTCCATTGATGTGCGTCATGACTTATTTGATTAACTTTGAAAAGACGTCGTTTTTCTACGCAAATTTTGAAATATCTCCTGAAAAAATCAATCAAAATAAAATTGGTTTCGATACCTGTATAGGGCTTGAACACACCTTTCCAGTGATGTGCGTCATGATTTATTTGATTAACTTTGAAAAGACGTCGTTTTTCTATAGAAATTTTGAAATATCTCCTGAAAAAATCAATCAAAATAAAATTGGTTTCGATACCTGTATAGGGCTTGAATGGACCTTGCCAGTGATGTACATCATGATTTATTTTATTAAGTTTGAAAAGGCGTCGTTTTTCTATAGAAATTTTGAAATATCTATTGAAAAAATCAATCAAAATAAAATTGGTTTCGATACCTGTATAGGGCTTGAATGGACCTTTCCAGTGATGTGCGTCATGATTTATTTGATCAACTTTGAAAAGACGTCGTTTTTCTAAGCAAATTTTGAAATAACTCCTGAAAAAATCAATCAAAATAAAATTAGTTTCGATACCTGTATAGGGCTTGAACAGACCTTTCCATTGATGTGCGTCATGATTTATTTGATTAACTTTGAAAAGACGTCGTTTTTCTAAGCAAATTTTGAAATATCTCCTGAAGAAATCAATCAAAATCAAATTAGTTTCGATACCTGTATAGGGCTTGAACAGACATTTCCAGTGATGTGCGTCATGATTTATTTGATTAACTTGGAAAAGACGTCGTTTTTCCAAGCAAATTTTGAATTATCTTCTGAAAAAATTAATCAAAATAAAATTGGTTTCGATACCTGTATAGGGCTTGAACAGACCTTTCCAGTGATGTGCGTCATGATTTATTTGATTAAGTTTGAAAAGGCGTCGTTTTTCTAAGCAAATTTTGAAATATCTCCTGAAAAAATCAATCAAAATAAAATTAGTTTCGATACCTGTATAGGACTTGAAAAGACCTTTGCAGTGATGTGCGTCATGATTTATTTGATTAACTTTGAAAAGACGTCGTTTTCTAGGCAAATTTTGAAATATCTCCTGAAAAAATCAATCAAAATAAAATTGGTTTCGATACCTGTATAGGGCTTGAATGGACCTTTCCAGTGATGTGCGTCATGATTTATTTGATTAACTTTGAAAAGACGTCGTTTTTCTAAGCAAATTTTGAAATAACTCCTGAAAAAATCAATCAAAATAAAACTAGTTTCGATACCTGTATAGGGCTTGAACAGACGTTTCCAGTGATGTGCGTCATGATTTATTTGATTAACTTTGAAAAGACGTCGTTTTTCTAAGCAAATTTTGAAATATCTCCTGAAAAAATCAATCAAAATAAAATTAGATTCAATACCTGTATAGGGCTTGAACAGACGTTTCCAGTGATGTGCGTCATGATTTATTTGATTAACTTTGAAAAGACGTCGTTTTTCTAAGCAAATTTTGAAATATCTCCTGCAAAAATCAATCAAAATAAAATTAGTTTCGATGCCTGTATAGGACTTGAACAGACCTTTGCAGTGATGTGCGTCATGATTTATTTGATTAACTTTGAAAAGACGTCGTTTTTCTAAGCAAATTTTGAAATAACTTCTGAAAAAATCAATCAAAATAAAATTAGATTCTATACCTGTTTAGGGCTTGAACAGACGTTTCCAGTGATGTGCGTCATGATTTATTTGATTAACTTTGAAAAGACGTCGTTTTTTCTATGCAAATTTTGAAATAACTCCTGAAAAAATCAATCAAAATAAAATTAATTTCAGTATCTGTATAGGGCTTGACAGCCCAAGTCCAAATCCAAATCTAATTCCAAGTCCAATTTCAAGTCCAAGTCCAAGTCCAAGTCCAAGTCCAAGTCCAAGTCCAAGTCCAAGTCCAAGTCCAAGTCCAAGTCCAAGTCCAAGTCCAAGTCCAAGTCCAAGTCCAAGTCCAAGTCCAAGTCCAAGTCCAAGTCCAAGTCCAAGTCCAAGTCCAAGTCCAAGTCCAAGTCCAAGTCCAAGTCCAAGTCCAAGTCCAAGTCCAAGTCCAAGTCCAAGTCCAAGTCCAAGTCCAAGTCCAAGTCCAAATCCAAGTCTAAGTCCAAGTCCAAGTCCAAGTCCAAGTCCAAGTCCAAGTCCAAGTCCAAGTCCAAGTCCAAGTCCAAGTCCAAGTCCAAGTCCAAGTCCAAGTCCAAGTCCAAGTCCAAGTCCAAGTCCAAGTCCAAGTCCAAGTCCAAGTCCAAGTCCAAGTCCAAGTCCAAGTCCAAGTCCAAGTCCAAGTCCAAGTCCAAGTCCAAGTCCAAATACAAGTCCAAGTCCAAGTCCGAGTCCAAGTCCAAGTCCAAGTCCAAGTCCAAGTCCAAGTCCAAGTCCAAGTCCAAGTCCAAGTCCAATTCCAAGTCCAAGTCCAAGTCCAAGCCAAGTCCAAGTCCAAGTCCAAGTCCAAGTCCAAGTCCAAGTCCAAGTCCAAGTCCAAGTCCAAGTCCAAGTCCAAGTCCAAGTCCAAGTCCAAGTCCAAGTCCAAGTCCAAGTCCAAGTCCGAGTCCGAGTCCAAGTCCAAGTCCAAGTCCAAGTCCAAGTCCAAGTCCAAGTCCAAGTCCAAGTTTCCAAGTCCAAGTGTCCAAGTCCAAGTCCAAGTCCAAGTCCAACTTAACTTAACTTAACTTAACTTGACTTAACTTAACTTAACTTAACTTAACTTAACTTAACTTATCTTAACTTAACTTAACTTAACTTAACTTAACTTAACTTAACTTAACTTAACTTAACTCTACTTAACTCTACTTAACTTTACTTAACTTAACTTAACTTAACTTAACTTAACTTAACTTAACTTAACTTAACAAAACTTAACTTAACTTAACTTAAAAAAAAATTAAAAAAAAAAAAAAACACGTGAAACACGTCCGTTCAGTTCGACGGATATCTTAAGACTGAAGTGCTGCCATATTGTTCACAATAAATTATCATACAATGCGCTGATTTCTATCATACGAAAAATTTCTATCATATCATTGTATATAGAATCTATAGTACTATCAGGAGCCAATTTTTTTAATTTTCATAGGCCGACGACAGTCGGCGCTAACATCTGTCTTTGATATTTGAGAATTGAGATAGAAGGAAAATTTAAAAGCAGAATGAATGAGAAGAAAGAGAGGGTTGTACTCGTATTATTTAGATTTTCGCAACATTAATGGGACAAAGTGAGACTAATGAATCTGTTGTGAGGACAATGGTAACGAAGGAAATAAAAATAATAAAATTGTTTTCTATGACTTTATTGTTTTTGCATATTAGCTTGAGGTAGGTATGTTTATAGATTTATGCATACTACATGCAGTATGTTTGTATGTAGATTATATTTCGTTTACAATTTAAATTTTGATATTCAAATCTTGGGTATTTGTTTTGAGATTTTTAATTTCTGTAGCAATGTTGCTTCTTTTCACTACATCTATGCAGGAATTATTTGAAGACAGTTTCCGATATTTCTATAGGATATCTGATCGTTTTGCAAAATTTTATTATAATCTTATGATAACAGTCCTAGGTTTACCATAACTGAATAACTGGCTTAAAATAATGCAAAATACTTATTTCTTAAAAAAATTATTAATCATAATATTTTGGGTTTTATTTTGGATTTTCATCGCTTATAGTCGCTGTAAAGTTTAAGGCATTTAGAGCGAACGTCAAATGTAAGTAAACACTAATAATTTCTGGAGTTACATGGAATTTAAACCAAAATATAAACGCTCAAAATAAAGAGAGTACTTTTAATTTTGATATTTTTGTCTCGGTCTATTGCTATTGTATAAAGCTTTTTTTACTGTTGGGATGCAGTTTTTTTATTTTGCCCATATTTTTTTGTTTAAATTTCATGTAACTCCATGAATAATGTTTTGACACCCAACATAGATATTGAAAGTATACAAGAAAAAATCATACTGGAGGGGATTGTATTTCCATCTCTTGCTTATGGAATAAAATATATTAAAAAACAACTACTTACAGTAGCTTTTGGAAAGCCAGAAGTCCATTCTTACAAGGTTTATTTTCTAATAAAGTTCTTTTCAGAAACACCTTCGGTTAAAATTGTTTCAAACTTAAATTTATGAAAAAAGTGGGTTTTTAACATACATGAGTAGGTACTTTCTATGAATGGTTTTCCATTTTAAATATTGTTTTTTTGTTTATTGATGTCGGTAAGAACGAGGGAAAATACATCTTTTTCTTGTTTACTTTCAATCTACATACCCTGCGTTGAATTTGGGCAGATCTTACGCGATTACAAATTAATAACCCAATTTAATTAAAGCGACTTAGGGGATAAAAAGAATAATCTGAAAAATTAGGGAATTTTTTTAGGTTTTCATTGGTATTTCCCAGTGGGAACTCGTTTATTTTATTCATCTAGTAAAATCATTAACATTGGTAGTGTGTTTTCTAATCAAATCTTATCAAATCTAATCTAATTTAGAATAAAATAGAAACAAAAAGAAGTTCTGTTTCAAATTAAAAGTTATATTTGCGTTTGTGTTCAGGTAATGTTCCATTGAGAATTTGTAGTCACAAACAATTCACAAAAGATGAACTGATGAACTTGTACATTACTTTTCAACAGTTTTAGTAGTGAAATAATGGCAAATATATTTGTGGCAAAAAGTTATTTTAATTAATTTGCAATTTTTCTTAAATCTTATAAATACGTACAACCATGGTTTGGTACTTGACTTAGAATTAAAAAGACCACTGAAAACAGAAATAATCGATAAATTTTTGATAAAATAAGTTTTGAGTTATTTTTCTACTTTGTTTTGTTTTCATTTAAGTTTAAAAGTTACAGTAATGCCAGTCAGTACACCCAGATTGTTGGATTTTCCAACCAAAATGATTGAAACAAATAGCTTTGGTGGTAAAAATGGTAGGAAAACATTCTTCGTAGGATTTATGGTGGGAAAATATTTCAAGTCTTTTTTTTGCGGGAGATTAGTGGTCATTCGGATCGGTGTATATTCTTTTTGAAGAATATCCCACAAATGAAGTGAAGTTTTTTTGACTTTTGAACTTCACTATTTTGAAGTGTTGAAACAGAAATTTGTTGCACATTTTACATCGCCAATAGTTTTTTTCCAACAACATGTACTGTCTTTGCAAGTTGCAAACTTCAAGTTAAATTTACACATTCTATTCTAATTCTAATTTTTAATATAACGCTACAGCCACATGTTTTGTTCTGTTGGTAAGCGTAAGCGCTCACGAGCATTATTAATTTTTATCATGCAATTTTGTTATTTTACTGTTTTTATGAATTTGTTTGTTATCTCCGGTTCATGTTATATTGATTCTCTAAAAGAAAGCCACTGTGAACTATATCCAACAAAATTAGAATTTATAGTCACAAAATAAATTAAAAATCCTTTTGTATTTCATTACTTGGTGGTTGTTTATTTTTTTGTTGGTTTTAAGGACTTATAGGGTGCAAGATGCAAGATGCAAGATATGGGTGACAGCGAGATAGGTATAATATGTTTTGTGTGTAAGTGTATAGTTAACCATAGGTTTATGAGTATTTTTGTGTAGTTTTGCGTATTTTTGATAAGCTTTGTTTTTTGACTTTTGGTTAGTCCACATGTACACAAGGTCATGAAATAAAAAAACACGTAGGTATGTATAAAATATAAATAAATACCTTTTCGGAAATATTTGCAATACTTCTTGATATATTTTTTTTTCTTGTTTTAAGAATTGTACCTGCATGGGTGTACAAAGATTTCACTTGTAGGGGGGTGCTGTATACCAAAAACCAACTCTTTATTTCCTTTCAAATCAATGTAGGTATCTTTATGTATTTCTTTGTTCACAAGGGATCATTTAAAGCAGTTTTTCAAGTTTTAAAAGTCCTAAGGAAATTTTTCGTTTGTTTTGTCATAGTTTCGAAATTAAAACTAAAAAAATAACCTAAGACTTTTACTTATATTATAAAATGGAAAAAAGGAGATTTTGTTTTGCAGAGGGACCAAAATTTTAATACTCGTAATATTTCAGAGCTTGACTGCCCCTCAAAAAGCCAATTGAACAGAACTTTTTCAACCTTTTGGACCTTTTTTTATACAAATTTGTTAGTTTTCGTTAATTTATTTATAGTCGTTCTTTTTCCAATTTTTTTATTTTTAGTCAAATGCTGGAAACAGATGGAAAATTTTCTATTTTTGAGAATTAAAAAAAAAAAAACTAATTGTATTTTTTTGCCATTTCTTGTTTATTTTGTTATTTTTATGAGGCAAACAAAGTACCCTTCATAATTGACACCTTTTTTCTTTTTTTTTTTAAGGGAGAAAGTGGGTACCTAACACTTTTTGTTTAAAGAAAGATTTTTACATGTCGTTTTCAGCATTTGACTAAAAATGAAAAAGAGCATTTAATATTAAAAAGAACATTTGTGCTTGTCTACACAGAATTTTGAACGGAATTCACAATTTTTTTCAAAAATATTGACTAAAATTTTATTTCTTAAAAATTTTTCGCTAAAGAATTGAATATAAGTTTTAAAAAAAATTATAACTTCAACGTTCCATTTAAAAATTTGGCCTTTAAAATGTTTTAAGAATTTCGTACCTACATATATAGGTAAATGATTTTTTCTTTTAAAGGTCTGCAATCATTTTAATTTCTTTTTTCTATCAAAAACTAAGATGGCATTCCTTTTTCACCTCAAACTATCAATGAAGTTGTTTTAGCTGATTTAAACATGGAACTTCACGCTTTTTTTTCATTTTTGTCTCATAATTTGTATGACTTAATATTCAATTAAAATTATACCATTTAAAAATTAAAATAAAATGGTTCTATGGAAATGTTGAAATATCTCCCAAAATCATCATTCAAAGTTAAATTAATGTTGATACCTGGATAGGGCTTGAATAGACCTTTCCAGTGATGTGCGTCATGATTTATTTGATTAACTTTGAAAAGACGTCGTGATTCTAAGCAAATTTTGAAATAACTCCTGAAAAAATCAATCAAAATAAAACTAGTTTCGATACCTGTATAGGGCTTGAACAGACGTTTCCAGTGATGGGCGTTATGATTTATTCGATTAACTTTGAAAAGACGTCGTTTTTCTAAGCAAATTTTGAAATATCTTCTGAAAAAATTAATCAAAATAAAATTGGTTTCGATACCTGTATAGGGCTTGAACAGACGTTTCCAGTGATGTGCGTCATGATTTATTTGATTAAGTTTGAAAAGGCGTCGTTTTTCTAAGCAAATTTTGAAATATCTCCTGATAAAATCAATCAAAATAAAATTAGATTCGATACCTGTATAGGTTTTGAACAGACCTTTCTAGTGATGTGCGTCATGATTTATTTGATTAAGTTTGAAAAGGCGTCGTTTTTCTAAGCAAATTTTGAAATATCTCCTGAAAAAATCAATCAAAATAAAATTAGATTCGATACCTGTATAGGTTTTGAACAGACCTTTCCATTGATGTGCGTCATGATTTATTTGATTAACTTTGAAAAGACGTCGTTTTTCTATGCAAATTTTGAAATATCTTCTGAAAAAATCAATCAA
Organism: Dasysyrphus albostriatus; assembly: GCA_946251815.1. Taxonomy (NCBI): domain Eukaryota; kingdom Metazoa; phylum Arthropoda; class Insecta; order Diptera; family Syrphidae; genus Dasysyrphus; species Dasysyrphus albostriatus. Next base: position 34,427,787 of record OX276336.1, on the reverse strand, counting down.
AATAAAATTGGTTTCGATACCTGTATAGGACTTGAACAGACGTTTCCAGTGATGTGCGTCATGATTTATTTGATTAACTTTGAAAAGACGTCGTTTTTCTAAGCAAATTTTGTAATATCTTCTGAAAAAATTAATCAAAATAAAATTGGTTTAGATTCCTGTATAGGGCTTGAACAGACCTTTCCAGTGATGTGCGTCATGATTTATTTGATTAAGTTTGAAAAGGCGTCGTTTTTCTAAGCAAATTTTGAAATATCTCCTGAAAAAATTAATCAAAATAAAATTGGTTTCGATACCTGTATAGGGCTTGAATGGACCTTTCCAGTGATGTGCGTCATGATTTATTTGATTAACTTTGAAAAGACGTCGTTTTCCTAAGCAAATTTTGAAATATCTCCTGCAAAAATCAATCAAAATAAAATTAGTTTCGATACCTGTATAGGACTTGAACAGACCTTTGCAGTGACGTGCGTCATGATTTATTAGATTAACTTTGAAAAGACGTCGTTTTTCTATGCAAATTTTGAAATATCTTCTGAAAAAATCAATCAAAATAAAATTGGTTTCGATACCTGTATAGGGCTTGAACAGACGTTTCCAGTGATGTGCGTCATGATTTATTTGATTAACTTTGAAAAGACGTCGTTTTTCTAAGCAAATTTTGTAATATCTTCTGAAAAAATTAATCAAAATAAAATTGGTTTAGATTCCTGTATAGGGCTTGAACAGACCTTTCCAGTGATGTGCGTCATGATTTATTTGATTAAGTTTGAAAAGGCGTCGTTTTTCTAAGCAAATTTTGAAATATCTCCTGAAAAAATTAATCAAAATAAAATTGGTTTCGATACCTGTATAGGGCTTGAATGGACCTTTCCAGTGATGTGCGTCATGATTTATTTGATTAACTTTGAAAAGACGTCGTTTTCCTAAGCAAATTTTGAAATATCTCCTGCAAAAATCAATCAAAATAAAATTAGTTTCGATACCTGTATAGGGCTTAAACAGACCTTTGCAGTGATGTGCGTCATGATTTATTTGATTAACTTTGAAAAGACGTCGCTTTTTTAAGCAAATTTTAAAATATCTCCTGCAAAAATCAATCAAAATAAAATTAGTTTCGATACCTGTATAGGACTTGAACAGACCTTTGCAGTGATGTGCGTCATGATTTATTTGATTAACTTTGAAAAGACGTCGTTTATCTTAGGAAATTTTGAAATATCTCCTGCAAAAATCAATCAAAATAAAATTGGTTTCGATACCTGTATAGGGCTTGAACAGACGTTTCCAGTGATGTGCGTCATGATTTATTTGATTAAGTTTGAAAAGGCGTCGTTTTTCTAAGCAAATTTTGAAATATCTCCTGAAAAAATCAATCAAAATAAAATTAGATTCGATACCTGTATAGGACTTGAACAGACCTTTGCAGTGATGTGCGTCATGATTTATTTGATTAACTTTGAAAAGACGTCGTTTTTCTATGCAAATTTTGAAATATCTTCTGAAAATATCAATCAAAATAAAATTGGTTTAGATTCCTGTATAGGACTTGAACAGACCTTTGCAGTGATGTGCGTCATGATTTATTTGATTAACTTTGAAAAGGCGTCGTTTTTCTAAGCAAATTTTAAAATATCTCCTGAAAAAATCAATCAAAATAAAATTAGATTCGATACCTGTATAGGTTTTGAACAGACCTTTCCATTGATGTGCGTCATGATTTATTTGATTAACTTTGAAAAGACGTCGTTTTTCTATGCAAATTTTGAAATATCTTCTGAAAAAATCAATCAAAATAAAATTGGTTTCGATACCTGTATAGGACTTGAACAGACGTTTCCAGTGATGTGCGTCATGATTTATTTGATTAACTTTGAAAAGACGTCGTTTTTCTAAGCAAATTTTGAAATATCTCCTGCAAAAATCAATCAAAATAAAATAAGTTTCGATACCTGTATAGGACTTGAACAGACCTTTGCAGTGACGTGCGTCATGATTTATTAGATTAACTTTGAAAAGACGTCGTTTTTCTATGCAAATTTTGAAATATCTTCTGAAAAAATCAATCAAAATAAAATTGGTTTCGATACCTGTATAGGGCTTGAACAGACGTTTCCAGTGATGTGCGTCATGATTTATTTGATTAACTTTGAAAAGACGTCGTTTTTCTAAGCAAATTTTGTAATATCTTCTGAAAAAATTAATCAAAATAAAATTGGTTTAGATTCCTGTATAGGGCTTGAACAGACCTTTCCAGTGATGTGCGTCATGATTTATTTGATTAAGTTTGAAAAGGCGTCGTTTTTCTAAGCAAATTTCGAAATATCTCCTGAAAAAATCAATCAAAATAAAATTGGTTTCGATACCTGTATAGGGCTTGAATGGACCTTTCCAGTGATGTGCGTCATGATTTATTTGATTAACTTTGAAAAGACGTCGTTTTCCTAAGCAAATTTTGAAATATCTCCTGCAAAAATCAATCAAAATAAAATTAGTTTCGATACCTGTATAGGGCTTAAACAGACCTTTGCAGTGATGTGCGTCATGATTTATTTGATTAACTTTGAAAAGACGTCGCTTTTTTAAGCAAATTTTGAAATATCTTCTGAAAAAATTAATCAAAATAAAATTTGTTTCGATACCTGTATAGGGCTTAAACAGACCTTTCCATTGATGTGCGTCATGATTTATTTGATTAACTTTGAAAAGGCGTCGTTTTTCTAAGCAAATTTTAAAATATCTCCTGCAAAAATCAATCAAAATAAAATTAGTTTCGATACCTGTATAGGACTTGAACAGACCTTTGCAGTGATGTGCGTCATGATTTATTTGATTAACTTTGAAAAGACGTCGTTTATCTTAGGAAATTTTGAAATATCTCCTGCAAAAATCAATCAAAATAAAATTAGTTTCGATACCTGTATAGGACTTGAACAGACCTTTGCAGTGATGTGCGTCATGATTTATTTGATTAACTTTGAAAAGACGTCGTTTTTCTAAGCAAATTTTGAAATATCTCCTTCAAAAATCAATCAAAATAAAATTAGTTTCGATACCTGTATAGGGCTTGAACAGACCTTTCCAGTGATGTGCGTCATGATTTATTTGATTAACTTTAAAAAGACGTCGTTTTTCTAAGCAAATTTTGAAATAACTCCTTAAAAAATCAATCAAAATAAAATTAGTTTCAATACCTGTATAGGGCTTGAACAGACCTTTGCAGTGATGTGCGTCATGATTTATTTGATTTACTTTGAAAAGACGTCGTTTTTCTATGCAAATTTTGAAATAACTCCTGAAAAAATCAATCAAAATAAAATTAATGTCTGTACCTGTATAGGGCTTGACAGCGCAAGTCCAAATCCAAATCTAATTCCAAGTCCAATTTCAAGTCCAAGTCCAAGTCCAAGTCCAAGTCCAAGTCGAAGTCGAAGTCGAAGTCCAAGTAAAAGTCCAAGTCCAAGTCCAAGTCCAAGTCCAAGTCCAAGTCCAAGTCCAAGTCCAAGTCCAAGTCCAAGTCCAAGTCCAAGTCCAAGTCCAAGTCCAAGTCCAAGTCCAAGTCCAAGTCCAAGTCCAAGTCCAAGTCCAAGTCCAAGTCCAAGTCCAAGTCCAAGTCCAAGTCCAAGTCCAAGTCCAAGTCCAAGTCCAAGTCCAAGTCCAAGTCCAAGTCCAAGTCCAAGTCCAAGTCCAAGTCCAAGTCCAAGTCCAAGTCCAAGTCCAAGTCCAAGTCCAAGTCCAAGTCCAAGTCCAAGTCCAAGTCCAAGTCCAAGTCCAAGTCCAAGTCCAAGTCCAAGTCCAAGTCCAAGTCCAAGTCCAAGTCCAAGTCCAGGTCCAAGTCCAAGTCTAAGTCTAAGTCCAAGTCCAAGTCCAAGTCCAAGTCCAAGTCCAAGTCCAAGTCCAAGTCCAAGTCCAAGTCCAAGTCCAAGTCCAAGTCCAAGTCCAAGTCCAAGTCCAAGTCCAAGTCCAAGTCCAAGTCCAAGTCCAAGTCCAAGTCCAAGTCCAAGTCCAAGTCCAAATCCAAGTCCAAGTCCAAGTCCAAGTCCAAGTCCAAGTCCAAGTCCAAGTCCAAGTCCAAGTCCAAGTCCAAGTCCAAGTCCAAGTCCAAGTCCAAGTCCAAGTTCAAGTCAAAGTCAAAGTCCAAGTCCAAGTCAAAGTCCAAGTCCAAGTCCAAGTCCAAGTCCAAGTCCAAGTCCAAGACCAAGTCCAATTCCAAGTCCAAGTCCAAGTCCAAGTCCAAGTCGAAGTCCAAGTAAAAGTCCAAGTCCAATTCCAAGTCCAAGTCCAAGTCCAAGTCCAAGTCCAAGTCGAAGTCCAAGTCCAGGTCCAAGTCCAAGTCCAAGTCCAAGTTGAAGTCGAAGTCGAAGTCCAAGTAAAAGTCCAAGTCCAAGTCCAAGTCCAAGTCCAAGTCCAAGTCCAAGTCCAAGTCCAAGTCCAAGTCCAAGTCCAAGTCCAAGTCCAAGTCCAAGTCCAAGTCCAAGTCCAAGTCCAAGTCCAAGTCCAAGTCCAAGTCCAAGTCCAAGTCCAAGTCCAAGTCCAAGTCCAAGTCCAAGTCCAAGTCCAAGTCCAAGTCCAAGTCCAAGTCCAAGTCCAAGTCCAAGTCCAAGTCCAAGTCCAAGTCCAAGTCCAAGTCCAAGTCCAAGTCCAAGTCCAAGTCCAAGTCCAAGTCCAAGTCCAAATCCAAGTCCAAGTCCAAGTCCAAGTCCAAGTCCAAGTCCAAGTCCAAGTCCAAGTCCAAGTCCAAGTCCAAGTCCAAGTCCAAGTCCAAGTCCAAGTCCAAGTCCAAGTCCAAGTCCAAGTCCAAGTCCAAGTCCAAGTCCAAGTCCAAGTCCAAGTCCAAGTCCAAGTCCAAGTCCAAGTCCAAATCCAAGTCCAAGTCCAAGTCCAAGTCCAAGTCCAAGTCCAAGTCCCAGTCCAAGTCCAAGTCCAAGTCCAAGTCCAGGTCCAAGTCCAGGTCCAAGTCCAAGTCCCAGTCCAAGTCCAAGTCCAAATACAAGTCCAAATACAAGTCCAAATCCAAGTCCAAGTCCAACTTAACTTAACTTAACTAAACTTAACTTGACTTAACTTAACTTAACTTATCTTAACTTAGCTTAACTTAACTTAACTTAACTTAACTTAACTTAACTTAACTTAACTTAACTTTACTTAACTCTACTTAACTCTACTTAACTTAACTTAACTTAACTTAACTTAACTTAACTTATGTTAACTTTACTTAACTTAACTTAACTTAACTTAACTTAACTTAACTTAACTTAACTTAACTTAACTTAACTTAACTTAACTTAACTTAACTTAACTTAACTTAACTTAACTTAACTTAACTTAACTTAACTTATAGTAACTTAACTTAACTTAACTTAACTTAACTTAACTTAACTCTACTTAACTTAACTTAACTTAACTTAACTTAACTTAACTTAACTTAACTTAAATTAAGTTAACTTAACTTAACTTAACTTAACTTAACTTAACAAAACTTAACTTAACTTAACTTAACTTAACTTAACTTAACTTAACTTAACTTAACTTAAATTAACTTAACTTAACTTAACTTAAAAAAAAATAAAAAAAAAACACGTGAAACACGTCCGTTCAGTTCGACGGATATCTTAAGACTGAAGTGCTGCCATATTGTTCACAATAAATTATCATACAATGCGCTGATTTCTATCATACGAAAAATTTCTATCATATCATTGTATATAGAATCTATAGTACTATCAGGAGCCAATTTTTTTAATTTTCATAGGCCGACGACAGTCGGCGCTAACATCTGTCTTTGATATTTGAGAATTGAGATAGAAGGAAAATTTAAAAGCAGAATGAATGAGAAGAAAGAGAGGGTTGTACTCGTATTATTTAGATTTTCGCAACATTAATGGGACAAAGTGAGACTAATGAATCTGTTGTGAGGACAATGGTAACGAAGGAAATAAAAATAATAAAATTGTTTTCTATGACTTTATTGTTTTTGCATATTAGCTTGAGGTAGGTATGTTTATAGATTTATGCATACTACATGCAGTATGTTTGTATGTAGATTATATTTCGTTTACAATTTAAATTTTGATATTCAAATCTTGGGTATTTGTTTTGAGATTTTTAATTTCTGTAGCAATGTTGCTTCTTTTCACTACATCTATGCAGGAATTATTTGAAGACAGTTTCCGATATTTCTATAGGATATCTGATCGTTTTGCAAAATTTTATTATAATCTTATGATAACAGTCCTAGGTTTACCATAACTGAATTACTGGCTTAAAATAATGCAAAATACTTATTTCTTACAAAAAAATTATTAATCATAATATTTTGGGTTTTATTTTGGATTTTCATCGCTTATAGTCGCTGTAAAGTTTAAGGCATTTAGAGCGAACGTCAAATGTAAGTAAACACTAATAATTTCTGGAGTTACATGGAATTTAAACCAAAATATAAACGCTCAAAATAAAGAGTAGGTAGGTACGTAACTATGTTTAGTTTTTTGTAAGGAAAAAATCACTACTTTTAATTTTGATATTTTTGTTTCGGTCTATTGCTATTGTATAAAGCTTTTTTTTACTGTTGGGATGCAGTTTTTTTATTTTGCCCATATTTTTTTGTTTAAATTTCATGTAACTCCATGAATAATGTTTTGACACCCACCGTAGATATTGAAAGTATACAAGAAAAAATCATACTGGAGGGGATTGTATTTCCATCTCTTGGCCAGAAAGGGCAATTTTATAAAAAAAAATGCTTATGGAATAAAATATATTAAAAAACAACTACTTACAGTAGTTTTTGGAAAGCCAGAAGTCCATTCTTACAAGGTTTATTTTCTAATAAAGTTCTTTTCAGAAACACCTTCGGTTAAAATTGTTTCAAACTTAAATTTATGAAAAAAGTGGGTTTTTAACATACATGAGTAGGTACTTTCTATGAATGGTTTTCCATTTTAAATATTGTTTTTTTGTTTATTGATGTCGGTAAGAACGAGGGAAAATACATCTTTTTCTTGTTTACTTTCAATCTACATACCTGCGTTGAATTTGAGCAGATCTTACGCGATTACAATAATTAAAGCGACATAGGGGATAAATAGAATAATCTGAAGAAATTAGGGAATTTTTTGTCCTTCGTTTGAAATATATGTTTATGTATGTATTTACATGTACATGTGGCGGAGGACTCTGAGGAAATTTTATGGCAGGAACCGTTATTTTTAGTTCCAAAGTTGGGCAGAATCACCAAAGATATACAGACTTGTTGGACCCACTTCTTTCGTCTTCCTCATCACTGTTAGGTATATGACAAGTCTGATCAAAATCTTGCCATAATAGTACCTACCTACCTTACAAAAAAGGTCTTGTAGTTAAAAAAAGTAGACATATAAAAAAAGTAAAATTAACTTAAAAAAACTAAAGAAGTAAACTAATTAAATTCAAACCTTGGCACTATGGAAGGATGTAAGAGAACTCAAGCGAAACGACACCCTTAGTGTAAATATTGTTAAAAAGCTAAAGCTGCCCTTAAAAATTATATTAAAAATAAAAGAGAGAAAATTCATAATATGATGGTTTCTTTTATAATATTTTAACAAGGAAAGTCTATAAGAACTAAATTCTTTTTAGTCAACAGCCATTTAAATCGTCTAATTTTTTTAAGGTTTTCATTGGTATTTCCCAGTGGGAACTCGTTTATTTTATTCATCTAGTAAAATCATTAACATTGGTAGTGTGTTTTCTAATCAAATCTTATCAAATCTAATCTAATTTAGAATAAAATAGAAACAAAAAGAAGTTCTGTTTCAAATTAAAAGTTATATTTGCGTTTATGTTCAGTTCATGTTCCATTGATTTCCTTGCAGAAAGCCAATGTGAATTATATCATACTAAATGAGAATTTGTAGTCACAAACAATTCACAAAAGATGAACTGATGAACTTGTACATTACTTTTCAACAGTTTTAGTAGTAAAATAATGGCAAATATATTTGTGGCAAAAAGTTATTTTAATTAATTTGCAATTTTTCTTAAATCTTATAAATACGTACAACCATGGTTTGGTACTTGACTTAGAATTAAAAAGAGCACTGAAAACAGAAATAATCGATAAATTTTTGATAAAATAAGTTTTGAGTTATTTTTCTACTTTGTTTTGTTTTCATTTAAGTTTAAAAGTTACAGTAATGCCAGTCAGTACACCCAGATTGTTGGATTTTCCAACCAAAATGATTGAAACAAATAGCTTCTTCGTAGGATTTATGGTGGGAAAATATTTCAAGTCTTTTTTTTGCGGGAGATTAGTGGTCATTCGGATCGGTGTATATTCTTTTTGAAGAATATCCCACAAATGAAGTGAAGTTTTTTTGACTTTTGAACTTCACTATTTTGAAGTGTTGAAACAGAAATTTGTTGCACATTTTACATCGCCAATAGTTTATTTCCAACAACATGTACTGTCTTTGCAAGTTGCAAACTTCAAGTTAAATTTACACATTCTATTCTAATTCTAATTTTTAATATAACGCTACAGCCACATGTTTTGTTCTGTTGGTAAGCGTGAGCGCTCACGAGCATTATTAATTTATATCATGCAATTTTGTTATTTTACTGTTTTTATGAATTTGTTTGTTATCTCCGGTTCATGTTATATTGATTCTCTTAAAGAAAGCCACTGTGAACTATATCCAACAAAATTAGAATTTATAGTCACAAAATAAATTAAAAATCCTTTTGTATTTCATTACTTGGTGGTTGTTTATTTTTTTGTTGGTTTTAAGGACTTATAGGGTGCAAGATGCAAGATGCAAGATATGGGTGACAGCGAGATAGGTATAATATGTTTTGTGTGTAAGTGTATAGTTAACCATAGGTTTATGAGTATTTTTGTGTAGTTTTGCGTATTTTTGATAAGCTTTGTTTTTTGATTTTTGGTTAGTACATGTGGCACAAGGTCATGAAATAAAAAAACACGTAGGTATGTATAAAATATAAATAAATACCTTTTCGGAAATATTTGCAATACTTCTTGATATAATTTTTTTTCTTGTTTTAAGAATTGTACCTGCATGGGTGTACAAAGATTTCACTTGTAGGGGGGTGCTGTATACCAAAAACCAACTCTTTATTTCCTTTCAAATCAATGTAGGTATCTTTATGTATTTCTTTGTTCACAAGGGATCATTTAAAGCAGTTTTTCAAGTTTTAAAAGTCCTAAGGAAATTTTTCGTTTGTTTTGTCATAGTTTCGAAATTAAAACTAAAAAATAACCTAAGACTTTTACTTATATTATAAAATGGAAAAAAGGAGATTTTGTTTTGCAGAGGGACACAAATTTTAATAATATTTCAGAGCTTGACTGCCCCTCAAAAAGCCAATTGAACAGAAATTTTTCAACCTTTTGCACCTTTTTTTATACAAATTTGTTAGTTTTCGTTAATTTACTTATACTCGTTCTTTTTTTATTTTTAGTCAAATGCTGGAAACAGATGGAAAATTTTCTATTTTTGATAATTAAAAAAAAAGAACTAATTGTATGTTTTTGCCATTTCTTGTTTATTTTGTTATTTTTACGAGGCAATGTGGGTACCTAACAGCTTTTGTTTAAAGAAAGATTTTTACATGTCGTTTTCAGTGATGTGCGTCATGATTTATTTGATTAACTTTGAAAAGACGTCGTTTTTCTAAGCAAATTTTGAAATAACTCCTGAAAAAATCAATCAAAATAAAATTAGTTTCCATACCTGTATAGGACTTGAACAGACCTTTGCAGTGATGTGCGTCATGATTTATTTGATTAACTTTGAAAAGACGTCGTTTTTCTAAGCGAATTTTGAAATATCTCCTGCAAAAATCAATCGAAATAAAATTAGTTTCGATACCTGTATAGGGCTTGAACAGACGTTTCCAGTGATGTGCGTCATGATTTATTTGATTAAGTTTGAAAAGACGTCGTTTTTCTAAGCAAATTTTGAAATATCTCCTGCAAAAATCAATCAAAATAAAATTAGTTTCGATACCTGTATAGGGCTTGAACAGACCTTTGCAGTGATGTGCGTCATGATTTATTTGATTAACTTTGAAAAGACGTCGTTTTTCTAAGCAAATTTTGAAATATCTTCTGAAAAAATTAATCAAAATAAAATTGGTTTCGATACCTGTATAGGGCTTGAACAGACCTTTCCAGTGATGTGCGTCAGGATTTATTTGATTAACTTTGAAAAGACGTCGTTTTTCTAAGCAAATTTTGAAATATCTCCGGAAAAAAAGAATCAAAATAAAATTAATCTCGAAACCTGTATAGGGCTTGAACAGACCTTTCCAGTGATGTACGTCATGATTTATTTGATTAACTTTGAAAAGACGTCGTTTTTCTTAGCAAATTTTGAAATAACTCCTGAAAAAATCAATCAAAATAAAATTAGATTCGATACCTGTATGGGGCTTGAACAGACCTTTCCATTGATGTGCGTCATGATTTATTTGATTAACTTTGAAAAGACGTCGTTTTTCTAAGCAAATTTTGAAATATCTCCTTCAAAAATCAATCAAAGTAAAATTAGTTTCGATACCTGTATAGGGCTTGAACAGACCTTTCCAGTGATGTACGTCATGATTTATTTGATTAACTTTGAAAAGACGTCGTTTTTCTATGCAAATTTTGAAATAACTCCTGAAAGAATCAATCAAAATAAAATTAGATTCGATACCTGTATGGGGCTTGAACAGACCTTTCCATTGATGTGCGTCATGATTTATTTGATTAACTTTGAAAAGACGTCGTTTTTCTAAGCAAATTTTGAAATATCTTCTGAAAAAATTAATCAAAATAAAATTGGTTTAGATACCTGTATAGGGCTTGAACAGACCTTTCCAAGGATGTGCGTCATGATTTATTTGATTAAGTTTGAAAAGGCGTCGTTTTTCTAAGCAAATTTTGAAATATCTCCTGAAAAAATTAATCAAAATAAAATTTGTTTCGATACCTGTATAGGGCTTGAACAGACCTTTCCATTGATGTGCGTCATGATTTATTTGATTAACTTTGAAAAGACGTCGTTTTCCTATGCAAATTTTGAAATATCTCCTGAAAAAATCAATCAAAATAAAATTAGTTTCGATACCTGTATAGGGCTTAAATAGACCTTTGCAGTGATGTGCGTCATGATTTATTTGATTAACTTTGAAAAGACGTCGCTTTTCTAAGCAAATTTTGAAATATCCCCTGCAAAAATCAATCAAAATAAAATTAGTTTCGATACCTGTATAGGGCTTGAACAGACCTTTGCAGTGATGTGCGTCATGATTTATTTGATTAAGTTTGAAAAGGACTCGTTTTTCTAAGCAAATTTTGAAATATCTCCTTAAAGAATCAATCAAAATAAAATTGGTTTCGATACCTGTATAGGGCTTGAACAGACTTTTCCATTGATGTGCGTCATGATTTATTTGATTAACTTTGAAAAGACGTCGTTTTTCTATGCAAATTTTGAAATATCTTCTGAAAAAATCAATCAAAATAAAATAAATTTCGATACCTGTATAGGGCTTGAACAGACCTTTCCAATGATGTGCGTCATGATTTATTTGAAAGACTTTAAAAAGACGTAATTTTTCTATGCAAATTTTGAAATAACTCCTGAAAAAATCAATCAAAATAAAATTTATTTCAGTACCCGTATAGGGCTTGAAAGCCCAAGTCCAAGTCCAAGTCCAAGTCCAAGTCCAAGTCCAAGTCCAAGTCCAAGTCCAAGTCCAAGTCCAAGTCCAAGTCCAAGTCTGAGTCCAAGTCCTAGTCCAAGTCCAAGTCCAAGTCCAAGTCCAAGTCCAAGTCCAAGTCCAAGTCCAAGTCCAAGTCCAAGTCCAAGTCCAAGTCCAAGTCCAAGTCCAAGTCCCAGTCCAAGTCCAAGTCCAAGTCCAAGTCCAAGTCCAAGTCCAAGTCCAAGTCCAAGTCCAAGTCCAAGTCCAAGTCGTAGTCCAAGTCCAAGTCCAAGTCCAAGTCCAAGTCCAAGTCCAAGTCCAAGTCCAAGTCCAAGTCCAAGTCCAAGTCCAAGTCCAAGTCCAAGTCCAAGTCCAAGTCCAAGTCCAAGTCCAAGTCCAAGTCCAAGTCCAAGTCCAAGTCCAAGTCCAAGTCCAAGTCCAAGTCCAAGTCCAAGTCCAAGTCCAAGTCCAAGTCCAAGTCCAAGTCCAAGTCCAAGTCCAAGTCCAAGTCCAAGTCCAAGTCCAAGTCCAAGTCCAAGTCCAAGTCCAAGTCCAAGTCCAAGTCCAAGTCCAAGTCCAAGTCCAAGTCCAAGTCCAAGTCCAAGTCCAAGTCCAAGTCCAAGTCCAAGTCCAAGTCCAAGTCCAAGTCCAAGTCCAAGTCCAAGTCCAAGTCCAAGTCCAAGTCCAAGTCCAAGTCCAAGTCCAAGTCCAAGTCCAAGTCCAAGTCAAAGTCAAAGTCCAAGTCCAAGTCCAAGTCCAAGTCCAAGTCCAAGTCCAAGTCCAAGTCCAAGTCCAAGTCCAAGTCCAAGTCCAAGTCCAAGTCCAAGTCCAAGTCCAAGTCCAAGTCCAAGTCCAAGTCCAAGTCCAAGTCCAAGTCCAAGTCCAAGTCCAAGTCCAAGTCCAAGTCCAAGTCCAAGTCCAAGTCCAAGTCCAAGTCCAAGTCCAAGTCCAAGTCCAAGTCCAAGTCCAAGTCCAAGTCCAAGTCCAAGTCCAAGTCCAAGTCCAAGTCCAAGTCCAAGTCCAAGTCCAAGTCCAAGTCCAAGTCCAAGTCCAAGTCCAAGTCCAAGTCCAAGTTCAAGTCCAAGTCCAAGTCCAAGTCCAAGTCCAAGTCCAAGTCCAAGTCCAAGTCCAAGTCCAAGTCCAAGTCCAAGTCCAAGTCCAAGTCCAAGTCCAAGTCCAAGTCCAAGTCCAAGTCCAAGTCCAAGTCCAAGTCCAAGTCCAAGTCCAAGTCCAAGTCCAAGTCCAAGTCGTAGTCCAAGTCCAAGTCCAAGTCCAAGTCCAAGTCCAAGTCCAAGTCCAAGTCCTAGTCCAAGTCCAAGTCCAAGTCCAAGTCCAAGTCCAAGTCCAAGTCCAAGTCCAAGTCCAAGTCCAAGTCCAAGTCCAAGTCCAAGTCCAAGTCCAAGTCCAAGTCCAAGTCCAAGTCCAAGTCCAAGTCCAAGTCCAAGTCCAAGTCCAAGTCCAAGTCCAAGTCCAAGTCCAAGTCCAAGTCCAAGTCCAAGTCAAAGTCCAAGTCCAAGTCCAAGTCCAAGTCCAAGTCCAAGTCCAAGTCCAAGTCCAGGTCCAAGTCCAAGTCCAAGTCCAAGTCCAAGTCCAAGTCCAAGTCCAAGTCCAAGTCCAAGTCCAAGTCCAAGTCCAAGTCCAAGTCCAAGTCCAAGTCCAAGTCCAAGTCCAAGTCCAAGTCCAAGTCCAAGTCCAAGTCCAAGTCCAAGTCCAAGTCCAAGTCCAAGTCCAAGTCCAAGTCCAAGTCCAAGTCCAAGTTCAAGTACAAGTCCAAGTCCAAGTCCAAGTCCAAGTCCAAGTCCAGGTCCAAGTCCAAGTCCAAGTCCAAGTCCAAGTCCAATTTCAAGTCCAAGTCCAAGTCCAAGTCCAAGTCCAAGTCCAAGTCCAAGTCCAAGTCCAAGTCCAAGTCCAAGTCCAAGTCCAAGTCCAAGTCCAAGTCCAAGTCCAAGTCCAAGTCCAAGTCCAAGTCCAAGTCCATGTCCAAGTCCAAATCCAAGTCCAAGTCCAAGTCCAAGTCCAAGTCCAAGTCCAAGTCCAAGTCCAAGTCCAAGTCCAAGTCCAAGTCCAAGTCCAAGTCCAAGTCCAAGTCCAAGTCCAAGTCCAAGTCCAAGTCCAAGTCCAAGTCCAAGTCCAAGTCCAAGTCCAAGTCCCAGTCCAAGTCCAAGTCCAGGTCCAAGTCCAGGTCCAAGTCCAAGTCCAAGTCCCAGTCCAAGTCCAAATACAAGTCCAAGTCCAAGTCCAAGTCCAAGTCCAAGTCCAAGTCCAACTTAACTTAACTTAACTTAACTTAACTTAACTTGACTTTACTTAACTTAACGTTATTTATCTTAACTTAACTTAACTTAACTTAACTTAACTTAACTTAACTTAACTTAACTTAACTTAACTTAACTTAACTCTACTTAACTCTACTTAACTTAACTTATCTTAACTTAACTTAACTTAAGTTAACTTAACTTAACTTAACTTTACTTAACTCTACTTAACTTAACTTAACTTAAGTTAACTTAACTTAACTTAACTAAACTTAACTTAACTTAACTTAACTTAACTTAACTTAACTTAACTTAACTTAACTTAACTTAACTTAACTTAACTTAACTTAACTTAACTTATCTGAACTTAGCTTAACTTAACTTAACTTAACTTAACAAAACTTAACTTAACTTAACTTAACTTAACTTAACTTTACTTAACTCTACTTAACTTAACTTAACTTAAGTTAACTTAACTTAACTTAAGTAAACTTAACTTAACTTAACTTAACTTAACTTAACTTAACTTAACTTAACTTAACTTAACTTAACTTAACTTAACTTAACTTAACTTATCTGAACTTAGCTTAACTTAACTTAACTTAACTTAACAAAACTTAACTTAACTTAACTTAACAAAACTTAACTTAACTTAACTTAACTTAACTTAACAAAACTTAACTTAACTTAACTTAAAAAAAAATTTAAAAAAAAAAAAAACACGTGAAACACGTCCGTTCAGTTCGACGGATATCTTAAGACTGAAGTGCTGCCATATTGTTCACAATAAATTATCATACAATGCGCTGATTTCTATCATACGAAAAATTTCTATCATATCATTGTATATAGAATCTATAGTACTATCAGGAGCCAATTTTTTTAATTTTCATAGGCCGACGACAGTCGGCGCTAACATCTGTCTTTGATATTTGAGAATTGAGATAGAAGGAAAATTTAAAAGCAGAATGAATGAGAAGAAAGAGAGGGTTGTACTCGTATTATTTAGATTTTCGCAACATTAATGGGACAAAGTGAGACTAATGAATCTGTTGTGAGGACAATGGTAACGAAGGAAATAAAAATAATAAAATTGTTTTCTATGACTTTATTGTTTTTGCATATTAGCTTGAGGTAGGTATGTTTATAGATTTATGCATACTACATGCAGTATGTTTGTATGTAGATTATATTTCGTTTACAATTTAAATTTTGATATTCAAATCTTGGGTATTTGTTTTGAGATTTTTAATTTCTGTAGCAATGTTGCTTCTTTTCACTACATCTATGCAGGAATTATTTGAAGACAGTTTCCGATATTTCTATAGGATATCTGATCGTTTTGCAAAATTTTATTATAATCTTATGATAACAGTCCTAGGTTTACCATAACTGAATAACTGGCTTAAAATAATGCAAAATACTTATTTCTTAAAAAAATTATTAATCATAATATTTTGGGTTTTATTTTGGATTTTCATCGCTTATAGTCGCTGTAAAGTTTAAGGCATTTAGAGCGAACGTCAAATGTAAGTAAACACTAATAATTTCTGGAGTTACATGGAATTTAAACCAAAATATAAACGCTCAAAATAAAGAGAGTACTTTTAATTTTGATATTTTTGTCTCGGTCTATTGCTATTGTATAAAGCTTTTTTTACTGTTGGGATGCAGTTTTTTTATTTTGCCCATATTTTTTTGTTTAAATTTCATGTAACTCCATGAATAATGTTTTGACACCCAACATAGATATTGAAAGTATACAAGAAAAAATCATACTGGAGGGGATTGTATTTCCATCTCTTGCTTATGGAATAAAATATATTAAAAAACAACTACTTACAGTAGCTTTTGGAAAGCCAGAAGTCCATTCTTACAAGGTTTATTTTCTAATAAAGTTCTTTTCAGAAACACCTTCGGTTAAAATTGTTTCAAACTTAAATTTATGAAAAAAGTGGGTTTTTAACATACATGAGTAGGTACTTTCTATGAATGGTTTTCCATTTTAAATATTGTTTTTTTGTTTATTGATGTCGGTAAGAACGAGGGAAAATACATCTTTTTCTTGTTTACTTTCAATCTACATACCCTGCGTTGAATTTGGGCAGATCTTACGCGATTACAAATTAATAACCCAATTTAATTAAAGCGACTTAGGGGATAAAAAGAATAATCTGAAAAATTAGGGAATTTTTTTAGGTTTTCATTGGTATTTCCCAGTGGGAACTCGTTTATTTTATTCATCTAGTAAAATCATTAACATTGGTAGTGTGTTTTCTAATCAAATCTTATCAAATCTAATCTAATTTAGAATAAAATAGAAACAAAAAGAAGTTCTGTTTCAAATTAAAAGTTATATTTGCGTTTGTGTTCAGGTAATGTTCCATTGAGAATTTGTAGTCACAAACAATTCACAAAAGATGAACTGATGAACTTGTACATTACTTTTCAACAGTTTTAGTAGTGAAATAATGGCAAATATATTTGTGGCAAAAAGTTATTTTAATTAATTTGCAATTTTTCTTAAATCTTATAAATACGTACAACCATGGTTTGGTACTTGACTTAGAATTAAAAAGACCACTGAAAACAGAAATAATCGATAAATTTTTGATAAAATAAGTTTTGAGTTATTTTTCTACTTTGTTTTGTTTTCATTTAAGTTTAAAAGTTACAGTAATGCCAGTCAGTACACCCAGATTGTTGGATTTTCCAACCAAAATGATTGAAACAAATAGCTTTGGTGGTAAAAATGGTAGGAAAACATTCTTCGTAGGATTTATGGTGGGAAAATATTTCAAGTCTTTTTTTTGCGGGAGATTAGTGGTCATTCGGATCGGTGTATATTCTTTTTGAAGAATATCCCACAAATGAAGTGAAGTTTTTTTGACTTTTGAACTTCACTATTTTGAAGTGTTGAAACAGAAATTTGTTGCACATTTTACATCGCCAATAGTTTTTTTCCAACAACATGTACTGTCTTTGCAAGTTGCAAACTTCAAGTTAAATTTACACATTCTATTCAAATTCTAATTTTTAATATAACGCTACAGCCACATGTTTTGTTCTGTTGGTAAGCGTAAGCGCTCACGAGCATTATTAATTTTTATCATGCAATTTTGTTATTTTACTGTTTTTATGAATTTGTTTGTTATCTCCGGTTCATGTTATATTGATTCTCTAAAAGAAAGCCACTGTGAACTATATCCCACAAAATTAGAATTTATAGTCACAAAATAAATTAAAAATCCTTTTGTATTTCATTACTTGGTGGTTGTTTATTTTTTTGTTGGTTTTAAGGACTTATAGGGTGCAAGATGCAAGATGCAAGATATGGGTGACAGCGAGATAGGTATAATATGTTTTGTGTGTAAGTGTATAGTTAACCATAGGTTTATGAGTATTTTTGTGTAGTTTTGCGTATTTTTGATAAGCTTTGTTTTTTGATTTTTGGTTAGTACATGTGGCACAAGGTCATGAAATAAAAAAACACGTAGGTATGTATAAAATATAAATAAATACCTTTTCGGAAATATTTGCAATACTTCTTGATATATTTTTTTTTCTTGTTTTAAGAATTGTACCTGCATGGGTGTACAAAGATTTCACTTGTAGGGGGGTGCTGTATACCAAAAACCAACTCTTTATTTCCTTTCAAATCAATGTAGGTATCTTTATGTATTTCTTTGTTCACAAGGGATCATTTAAAGCAGTTTTTCAAGTTTTAAAAGTCCTAAGGAAATTTTTCGTTTGTTTTGTCATAGTTTCGAAATTAAAACTAAAAAATAACCTAAGACTTTTACTTATATTATAAAATGGAAAAAAGGAGATTTTGTTTTGCAGAGGGACACAAATTTTAATAATATTTCAGAGCTTGACTGCCCCTCAAAAAGCCAATTGAACAGAAATTTTTCAACCTTTTGCACCTTTTTTTATACAAATTTGTTAGTTTTCATTAATTTACTTATACTCGTTCTTTTTTTATTTTTAGTCAAATGCTGGAAACAGATGGAAAATTTTTCTATTTTTGATAATTAAAAAAAAAGAACTAATTGTATGTTTTTGCCATTTCTTGTTTATTTTGTTATTTTTACGAGGCAATGTGGGTACCTAACAGCTTTTGTTTAAAGAAAGATTTTTACATGTCGTTTTCAGTGATGTGCGTCATGATTTATTTGATTAACTTTGAAAAGACGTCGTTTTTCTAAGCAAATTTTGAAATATCTCCTGCAAAAATCAATCAAAATAAAATTAGTTTCGATACCTGTATAGGACTTGAACAGACCTTTGCAGTGATGTGCGTCATGATTTATTTGATTAACTTTGAAAAGACGTCGTTTTTCTAAGCAAATTTTGA
Organism: Dasysyrphus albostriatus; assembly: GCA_946251815.1. Taxonomy (NCBI): domain Eukaryota; kingdom Metazoa; phylum Arthropoda; class Insecta; order Diptera; family Syrphidae; genus Dasysyrphus; species Dasysyrphus albostriatus. The sequence goes on along the minus strand of OX276336.1, from coordinate 34,409,487 downwards.
AATAACTCCTGAAAAAATCAATCAAATTAAAATTAGTTTCGATGCCTGTATAGGACTTGAAAAGACCTTTCCAGTGATGTGCGTCATGTTTTATTTGATGAACTTTGAAAAGACGTCGTTTTTCTAAGCAAATTTTGAAATAACTCCTGAAAAAATCAATCAAAATAAAATTAGTTTCGATACCTGTATAGGACTTGAACAGACCTTTGCAGTGATGTGCGTCATGATTTAATTGATGAACTATGAAAAGACGTCGTTTTTTTATGAAAATTTTGAAATATCTCCTGAAAAAATCAATCAAAATAAAATTGGTTTCGATACCTGTATAGGGCTTGAATGGACCTTTCCAGTGATATGCGTCATGATTTATTTGATCAACTTTGAAAAGACGTCGTTTTTCTAAGCAATTTTTGAAATAACTCCTGAAAAAATAAATCAAAATAAAATTAGTTTCGATACCTGTATAGGACTTGAACAGACGTTTCCAGTGATGTGCGTCATGATTTATTTGATTAACTTTGAAAAGACGTCGTTTTTCTAAGCAAATTTTGAAATATCTCCTGAAAAAATCAATCAAAATAAAATTAGTTTCGATACCTGTATAGGACTTGAAGAGACCTTTGCAGTGATGTGCGTCATGATTTATTTGATTAACTTTGAAAAGACGTCGTTTTTCTAAGCAAATTTTGAAATATCTCCTGCAAAAATCAATCAAAATAAAATTAGTTTCGATACCTGTATAGGACTTGAACAGACCTTTGCAGTGATGTGCGTCATAATTTATTTGATTAAGTTTGAAAAGACGTCGTTTTTCTAAGCAAATTTTGAAATATCTTCTGAAAAAATCAATCAAAATGTAATTAGTTTCGATACCTGTATAGGGCTTGAATAGACCTTTGCAGTGATGTGCGTCATGATTTATTTGATTAACTTTGAAAAAGCGTCGTTTTTCTAAGCAAATTTTGAAATATCTCCTGCAAAAATCAATCAAAATAAAATCGGTTTCGATACCTGTATAGGACTTGAACAGACCTTTGCAGTGATGTGCGTCATGATTTATTTGATTAACTTTGAAAAGACGTCGTTTTTCTAAGCAAATTTTGAAATATCTCCTGCAAAAATCAATCAAAATAAAATTAGTTTCGATACCTGTATAGGACTTGAATAGACCTTTGCAGTGATGTGCGTCATGATTTATTTGATTAACTTTGAAAAGACGTCGTTTTTCTAAGCAAATTTTGAAATATCTCCTGCAAAAATCAATCAAAATAAAATTAGTTTCGATACCTGTATAGGACTTGAACAGACCTTTGCAGTAATGAGCGTCATGATTTATTTGATTAACTTTGAAAAGGCGTCGTTTCTCTAAGCAAAATTTGAAATATCTTCTGAAAAAATCAATCAAAATAAAATTGGTTTCGATACCTGTATAGGGCTTGAACAGACCTTTGCATTGATGTACGTCATGATTTATTTGATTAACTTTGAAAAGACGTCGTTTTTCTTAGCAAATTTTGAAATATCTCCTGAAAAAATCAATCAAAATAAAATTAGTTTCGATACCTGTATAGGGCTTGAACAGACCTTTGCAGTGATGTGCGTCATGATTTATTTGATTAACTTTGAAAAGACGTCGTTTTTCTTAGCAAATTTTGAAATATCTCCTGAAAAATCAATCAAAATAAAATTAGTTTCGATACCTGTATAGGACTTGAACAGACCTTTGCAGGGATGTGCGTCATGATTTATTTGATTAACTTTGAAAAGACCTCGTTTTTCTATGCAAATTTTGAAATATCTTCTGAAAAAATCAATCAAAATAAAATTAGTTTCAATACCTGTATAGGGCTTGAACAGACCTTTGCAGTGATGTGCGTCATGATTTATTTGATTAACTTTGAAAAGACGTCATTTTTCTAAGCAAATTTTGAAATAACTCCTGAAAAAATCAATCAAAATAAAATTAGTTTCGATACCTGTATAGGACTTGAACAGACCTTTGCAGTGATGTGCGTCATGATTTATTTGAATAAGTTTGAAAAGACGTGGTTTTTCTAAGCAAATTTTGAAATAACTCCTGCAAAAATCAATCAAAATAAAATTAGTGTCGATACCTGTATAGGGCTTGAACAGACCTTTGCAGTGATGTGCGTCATGATTTATTTGATTAACTTTGAAAAGACGTCGTTTTTCTAAGCAAATTTTGAAATAACTCCTGAAAAAATCAATCAAAATAAGATTAGTTTCAATACCTGTATAGGGCTTGAACAGACCTTTGCAGTGATGTGCGTCATGATTTATTTGATTAACTTTGAAAAGACGTCATTTTTCTAAGCAAATTTTGAAATAACTCCTGAAAAAATCAATCAAAATAAAATTAGTTTCGATACCTGTATAGGACTTGAACAGACCTTTGCAGTGATGTGCGTCATGATTTATTTGAATAAGTTTGAAAAGACGTCGTTTTTCTAAGCAAATTTTGAAATAACTCCTGCAAAAATCAATCAAAATAAAATTAGTTTCGATACCTGTATAGGGCTTGAACAGACTTTTCCATTGATGTGCGTCATGATTTATTTGATTAACTTTGAAAAGACGTCGTTTTTCTATGCAAATTTTGAAATATCTTCTGAAAAAATCAATCAAAATAAAATAAATTTCGATACCTGTATAGGGCTTGAACAGACCTTTCCAATGATGTGCGTCATGATTTATTTGAAAGACTTTGAAAAGACGTAATTTTTCTATGCAAATTTTGAAATAACTCCTGAAAAAATCAATCAAAATAAAATTTATTTCAGTACCCGTATAGGGCTTGAAAGCCCAAGTCCCAGTCCAAGTCCAAGTCCAAGTCCAAGTCCAAGTCCAAGTCCAAGTCCAAGTCCAAGTCCAAGTCCAAGTCCAAGTCCAAGTCCAAGTCCAAGTCCAAGTCCAAGTCCAAATCCAACTCCAACTACAACAAGTCCAAGTCCAAGTCAAAGTCCAACTCCAACTCCAACTCCAACTCCAACTCCAACTCCAACTCCATCTCCAACTCCAACTCCAACTCCCACTACAACTCCAAATCCAGCTCCAAATCCAACTCCAACTCCAACTACAACTACACTTAAGTTAACACCGACACTGACACGTCCTTTCGGCACGAAGGATATCATAAGACTGGATGAAACACGTCCGTTCAGTTCGACGGATATCCTAAGACTGAAGCTGAAGCCCTATATTAGAGGGATTTATATTATCAACTTTGTTGACAACATTGCTTGATGGAATCGCAACAAGTTTTTAAGATATTTTGAAGACCATGCAACACAGGTTGACAACATGATTTTCTTTGCGTTTAAATGATCTAACATCGGTGGTTGTCAACAATCCTGAACGATATGTTTATCCATGTAATCTCCCTTATTCACAATGCAACGACGATGAGGAAACGTGACGAGATCTCGTCGTTTATATCAAGCGACTTTAAAACACTTATAACATAAGCGGGTATAGACAAAAGTACACGATCGCACAGAACCGACATTTCTACCACTGTTTGAAAGTCAACAAAGAAATCATTAGAAATCAAGAAAACAGAGCCACAGCATTGGAATTTCGATTTAAGCTTTATATTTCAAAAACAAAATTTGTATTTTTTTTGATTAATCACAAACTTAGAATTCTAGAAATAAAAAAAATTGAATACACTTAAAGCAAAATTTCTTTATTATTAAGTAATAGCTTTTTTGTTTTGAAATATAAGTTTTTGCTAAACATAAAGGACTTCACAATAAACAAAAACACGGAATTCACTATTAAAGTCACATTTTCTGTCATTAAAATAGATAAATAAATTTATTTAGTACCAAAATAAATTTACAGATAAGAAAAGAAAACAACTTTTTCCAAAAAAAAAAACTAAATTAATAGTTAACAACAACCATTTTGTTTTTTGTGGTTGTTCTCATATCAGAACACAAAACTGACAATTTCTGCCCGAATAAATTTCTTGGGCAGAATTTGGCAAACATTGTCAGGAAGGGGAAATTTTTACTCTCTCGTGAGAGTTCTCTTGTGCCAAAAACTACACAATTTTTGAGTACGCGAACGAACAACTTTGGGCTAAATTTGGTAGATTTGGGTAGAATTAACTAGTTCTGTAAAGTACACGAACAGATTTAATAATTATTGTCAATGTCATGATCATAAAAACTTTCCAAAGTTCATTAAGAGCCGTGTAAATCGTCCATTTCAAATGAATCATTCAACAATCGATCAAAAAAATGATTCGATTATTTCAATCAACCAATTATTCTCATTTTTATTTCACTCAGTTAATTATTCGATATTGCTCTGATTCGATTTTGATTTCGATTAAATCCAATCTTTAATTCAATACTGCACCGTTGATCAAATCTTAATTATTTCAAATTAACAAACAATACAATTTTCAGTTGTCTTTCTGCTCCGGTAAAATGTGGTTTTTCGTCGATTGGTTCCGATCCAAATCGAAATACAGCTATCCTGTCAAAACATAGTTTGTCTCCTAGGTGTCAAGCCATCAATTGTTAAATTCCATTGAGGGATGGTTTCGATATCGATGAAATCAGAAATTTTCGAAGAATTTTTTCTGCTCCGGAAGGCAGTTGATTTAGGTCAAATGGGTGACATTTGGATCGAAATACAACTTTTTCTGTCAAAAGGGGGGTTTGTCCCCTCCCTGTCAAGCTAACAACTGCCTAATTCCATTGAAGGATGGCAACGTTGTCGATGGATTAAAAAATTTTTAAGAAAATTTAGACATTTTTGTAAACCAAAAGTCGAGATTCCTTATTGGAATGATTGAGATTGAGGTGGAAAATCAAGAATAATCGAAATGATTGAGAGATAGATTGAAATGAAAATTTATGATTCAATCATCGATAATTTTCGATGAACGGGTTAAAAAAAATCGAATCGTTCATGATTGACACAGCTCTAATATTCATTGTGATCAGTCGGCTTGCGCGGGCGTGGTAATCATCGTTGTTTATTTTTGTTTCTGCAATATTTGTCATTTGTTTTTCGCGTTGTGTTGTGTAAATTAATTATAGGCTTAAAAGTAATAAATTGGTAGTGCGGTTACCAATACGATTTAATTAAATTATTAATCCTGTAATTGTGCTCAGTTGTGTGAAAAGTGTTAATTAAACAATAATTGTGATTTGTGTGAATAAAAAGTGCAATATTATGCGCTCAGTGAAGTGTTTTGTGTTCTGTGGTTGGTGGTTGCTGCTGCTTGCTGCTGAGGCATCCTGGAAATATTTGTTCCGCATACAGCGCGGACGGATTTTTGGTTAAGTTTTTTGTTTTATTTATTTATATTTTGATTTATCCCTTTTTATATTTTGATTGTAGGTTTTTAGTTAAATAATTTTTATAATTTAAATCATCTAGATAATTTCCCATTTTCTTATCTTGTGTGTATGTGCTTTTCTTATCGATTCGGTTTCGCGTATAATTTTCGAATTGGGGGGTTTACATGGATTAACATCTTGTCCAACAATGTTAACAGCCACCGATATAAGATCATTTAGACGCAAAAAAAACATGTTGTCAATCTGTGTTGCATGGCTTTCATAATATTTTGAAAACTCAATCCATTCCATCGAGCAATGTTGTAAACAAAGTTGATGTTGATCCAATTAAACCCCCCATTAGGATGGATTTACCAGCAAATTGCATGTGTGTGTAAGAGCCTGTTTAGATTGGGAAATTTGAGTCCGAACTCGTGAGTCTCTTCGTGTCTAAATTCGACCATTTGAGGTGCCTTTAAACACATAGAAACAACAACAACTTAAATGCCTTGCATCATAGATAAACAAATAAGGATGGCAATCCTCAGCTGTCAATGGCCGCGTTCAATTTTCAATGGATAGCATATCTAGGATAGCTTCGTAACCAAGTATGTGTCTGAGCGCCAAGCAGCTGCTGTCGACATTTCTTATTGGATATCTTTGTACCCGAAAATTTTTAGGATAGCTTGGGATTTCTTTTTTGCCAACACCTGTTTTCTCATCAGCTGTGTTTTAACAAGGGATTACATCAACACAAACCAATCCAGATGGCTTTAAGTACAACATTGAACGCGGCCAATTTGATTTGCCTACAAGCTGAAAACGAACAGCTGATGTACGAGTATTAGATTTGCAAAGTATTAGTAAAAATCAGTGAAAAACGCACTCATAGAATCAACTCGTCCATTCAGCACATCATTCAGCACAGGTCTTGTTGTTGATGCAATTCACATCTATTCATTGACACAAAGTGAAATTACAAATACAACAGTGTAAACAAATTGGTTTTAAAGGTCGAAACGTATGAATGATTGGCTTCTTGATAATTGGTATTCTCTGCTTTGCACATTGAAACATCAAGAAATGAGTGTCATTAGGACGGTGTTTATATTTTGTTCATGCCTCACGACATCCCTGACCGCCCACTTGTCTTGTCCAAAAACTACCGTGAGATCAGTCTTCCCAATCTAAATAGCGTCTATGAGGATGGAGTGTTTGTTCTCCTTTTCGTTTATTTAGCCCAGTCGGGATAGCATTTTAAATGCAAAAAATTATATAGGGATTAATCGGTAGAGGGGATTATTAAAAGTCTAAAAAAAGTTTTCGAGCCGCCATCTTGAATTTAACGAAAATCGGTTTTTGTGAAATAACTCGCCTATTTTCTACTTTTGAGCAAAAATGAACTTAACAAAAGTTGTTCAAAATTCAATTATCTACAACTTTGGTTATAATCGTTTTTGTCTTTGGTTGATATTTTTTAAAAAGTTGTAGATAATTAAATTTTGAACCACTTTTGTTGAGTTAATTTCTGCTCAAAAGTTGAAAATAGGCGAGTTATTTTACAAAAACCGATTTTCATTAAATTCAAGATAACGACTAACGAAATGGAGCTAGGAAGTCGAAAACTTTTTTTTAGACTCTTTATAAACCCCTCTAACGACTAAGATAAGAAAACCCTAACTAATTTTTTGCATTTCAGCTCATTTTTTTGTCTAATCTGACTGGGCAAATTGTAAAATAATTTTGCTAATGACCGCTAAGCATATTCACTTTATTCACAAAATAAAACACTTTAATTTTTCTTACTACAAAAGATCGTCCTCTGCCGGTCAGGCTTGTGCTTTTATACAATGCTTTTGTTATATTGTTGGTTTGTGTCATGTCTAATCCGGGATTCGGTGTTTCTTTTATTCGAAAGTGGTCATAGTTCATTCGAGAGTCGTAATAGTACCTACAAATGTGGCAGTCATTTCAATATTAAAATTAAATTTTTCATTATTTTGTAGGTCTTCATTTTGATATTTGTATGTATTTTGTTTATAATTTATTTTATGGATAACATTGATGATACTTTCATAAAATTTTCTATTGAATTAATTTTATTAATTTGTTTTTTTTTTAATTATTATTCCTTATTTCTGATGTAAAGGCGGACTGTATGATTTATTTCAAGTGTTGTGTTGTGTAGGGTAAATAATTGCTTTGAAATTATTTTATTTTTTAATTGTGTAGGGAGTGTTAAGTGCAATTTATGCTTTGGTGTCTTAACTGCCTGAACAGAATGTAGATATGAATAGCTGTCAAAAAGTTGAATACGAACAATAATACGAACAGAACACGACGCAGCTGCAGACGCAGCTGGACAAGTTAGCCAATTTTTAACTTTTGCATGCAGCTATTTTGACGTTTCAAAATTATGAGTGCAACCAAGTGTTTATGTGATAGTTGAAGAGAGCTTCAAACTCTTTTTAATCTCTGATAAAGACGTTAAGTAATTTTAGCTTCCATTTACCTAATTATTTTCTTTTTATTTAATTTGAATTTTTGTATTGAATTAAATTCGCACAGCAGACTTCAAATAACGAAAATGGCGGAAAGCTATAAAGCACCATGTGGGTGGGTAAACAAATCACGTACGACATTTTCTCCACAGCTATTCCAGTTGCAGCACTCTTTACTGGTCAGACAGTTAATCCTTAACGATTTACAATATTACCTATAGTATTATTTCCAGAAAAGGAGGTATAAATTTAACACCACAAAAAGGACCTTAAACTTAAACGTTCCCCTAGGTCTTATCAAAGATAATATAACTATAAGTAACTTTATTAAATTATATTTGGTCTTATGTATAGTTACTTTCATGATTGAGTGTAGAGTGAAGAAAGTTTGAAATCATTTTTATTTTAATATTGCTTACATACGCACACACACACGAAACTACAAGCTGAAGGGGAAAAAGTTTCTCAGCTCATACACACCACATTTGCATCGGCGTACATAGGTGCATTCTGATTTTTTACTGCGTTGCTCGATCGGTGTGGTGTGTGTCTGTGCAGCGAAATGCCAAACATGCCAGTGTGCAGGCAGACACACCGATGTGCACATTTTTGTTGTAGGTACTCGTATATACGGCCGTGGCTGTTCACGAAAGTTACAGTATTTTTCTCGTCGGAATTTATTTTCACACTTACAATGTGTCACAAAAGTTAGTGTATACCTTAAACTGACGTTCTCATATATCCTAAGTATATTTACTTTCATGACTGAGGGTAAGAAGTTTGAAATAAATTTTTAATTCGTGGAACGGTAGGAAAAACTGCTTAGAGGCGGACTGAGAAATACAATTTGAAATTCCATTGCCACATCTCATTCATTAGGCACATGGATTTGGCACCCCTGTAAGCTGGAAAAAAAGTAAAAAAGTTTAAAAACTACTGAAATCGAAAAAGTCTTGGAAAATCATTTCTCTGTGCTTAAATAAGCTTTTAACTCAAACAGCCCGACCAAATAAAGCGAGTTTTTCACTTTGTGCGAATATGATATATAAATTCTTAACCTGAAATCAGTAAAAGAGTGGAGTTCATCTTCCGACGATCCGAACACGTTCACTGTAACTGCTCTCATATACAAATACAAATTTGCAAAAATGACTTAATTCTTTTAAGTAACGATGATTTTGTTTATTTTGCAATAACAGCTTATATCGGAATAAGTTGTTTTTGACTCTCACATACTTGTCTGTTTTTGGAATGGTTTCCAATTTAGAAAAGCGGCTTTAGTCGATATAAGTCATTATTTAAAACTGCATTAAATTATTTTTGAATTCTTATTTGAGTTGAGCGTTTATTGCTTATGTTTCTTAGAGTGAAAATGACTTAAGCGGTTTTTTCATTTTGGTTTTTATTTAATGAAAAAAGTGTTTAAATAACAGGGGACTTTTTTCAACGATGCAATGAAGCATGGAAAACATGATGAAAACTGACTTATGTCTTAAATCGACTTAAGTGGTTATTGCTTGTGACCACCTTAATGTCTTTGGCGATATTTCTGAAACAAAGCCTCCAAGAAGGTAAAAACAACAAAGGTTGTATTGAAATTTTCCAGAGCTTTTCAAAAATTTCCAAAAATGTCCAAAAAAAATAAGAATAAAACCCCACGGTAAAATATGGTTTTCGAAATATAGGCATCCAAAGTGATATTCGATTATATGTATTTAGCCTGAAAATCCCTTTGGATAAATATTCTTTCACCGCCAAGGAATGCAAATGGTTTGGGTTTTCAAATTCTTCATTATCTATTTAGAAGCTATCCGTTTCTCAAAACAAAGCTTCTACAATGGGTGATATGCATAAAACGAAAGTACTTACCAGAAGTTAAAGGTTAAAGTAATTGCTATGCCTTCTAGTAAGAGGTTAAATTTGAAGTATTTACTGAACTTCGTATGCATAAAAATAAGTTTATACTAGCTGGCAAATACTTTCAGAAGGTAGTAGTTCATCGGAAATTAATAGTTAATACTTATATTCATTTCCTTTTTTTTTTACTATAATACGAGAACGTAAGGCTTCCGAGATAAAGCATAAAGAGCACTGTGGCTTATGTGTGTCCCTTTGCTGTGAACGGGAAGGTTATTCTTTTTAGATTATGACATTAAACTTTAGCCAAAGTGATAAGTGAGCCTCCGAATATTAATTTATTTTAAATTTTTTTTTTTTTATTTTTTTATGAGTAAGTTAAAACTTAAAGCTGGAACTGAACTTAAGGAAAATCAAGATAAAAATAGGCTAAAGAAACGACAGAGTATATTTTTCCATTTGAGCTAGGTGTCAATTGGGTTAATATTTCGTTTAACTTTTAACGTGAATTCGATCCAAATGACACAAAGTGAATTAAAATGAGACTCTGAACATGACCTTCTACCTTTATAGACTCTTTGAGAATTAATTCGCACAAAGTTCGCCGTTTCAGTTACTATTTACACAAATCCAATTTAAAACAAAAGAACACAGGCACCTATTTTTGCCTTAAAATCAGACTCAAGACTGTTAATTAAATGGTTTTACAACTCTTTAACCAAAAAAGTATGAACTATGAAATTTTCGGAATTTCATGTTCTTATGCATGCTGAATATAGTATTCACTAATAGAATTCATCCAAAATAAGTTAATACTATGGCCTGAAGTAAATACTTGCATATCGGCATCTACTGCATTTTTATGTATACCAAAAATAAGATATAGTTATTTAAAAATTCTCCAGTAAAAGCATTTAATATGTTTTACGCATATCACCCATTGTCTAGTTCTTTAGATATTTGCATCTAATGTAATTTTACTAAATTTTTACGTAATCTGTTAAATGCAAATATCTTACATTTAAAATTGTTGCGGCTTTCAGTTCTGAATAGGAAATTTATATACCTTTTCAGAAATGTAAAAATTTAGCCACAAAAAATTTTCATGGACCATGGACTTGTCATTTTTTCAAAAAAAAAAGACTAACTTTTTTCAAAGTTAATGAAATAAATCGTACCATACGTTAATGGAGAGGTCTATTCAAACCCAATCGACACATCGAAGCCCAATTTGTTTGTATAGTATTTTCTGCCTCCAAATACCCACCTAAATGTGTTTAGATGACGATATTTCAAAAATGGAGCCTTGTGGGAGATTAAAAAACCTAAATTATAAATAAAATGTAATTAAATAACTAAACCGAAATTTTCCAGGGCTTTTCAAAACTGAAAACTAGAACCATCCACGGTGTGTGGTTTTTGAAATATACGCATCCAAAATTACTTGTGTAATGTTGTGTAGACTCGCGTGTACTTGCGTGAAATTTTTCAAGGTCTGGTTGGTAAAATATTTGCATCCGAAGCGACTTTACCAGATTTTAACGATTTTCTGCCCCCAACGACCTACCCTAATGTCCTTGGATGGCGATATTTCGGAAACAAAGCCTTCAAGAAGGTAAAAATAGAAAAAAGATGTTATTGAAATTTCCCAGAGCTTCAAGTGATATTCGAATATTTGTGTTTAGCCTGTTTTCTGTCGCTCTGATAAGTTTTAGAGTTTTGTATTTTTAAAATAAAACTCATTAAAATAAAACTGTTGTGTTTCAATAAATTTGATTTTATTACGTGTCTTGCTTTGGAAATTTCTCAAAACAATGAGCTTTTAATTTTAGCAAGGTTAAAAAGATGTATTTTTCATAATTTACATGGCTATGTTTTATCTGCCAGAAAGTGCAAGGCTATTCGTTATTTTTATGGGGTTAGTTCACAATATTGTTATATACAGAAAATGTTCTCCCACGATTCGCCTGACGAACATACTACAAAATAGCTTTTCACCACACTTTGTACTTGCAAGGCAAATACTTTAGTGCGACACTGTACTATTATTATTTATCACTTGGTTTTTCTTCAATTCATCTTCTGTGAAGATGCAGCTAAAGTAAAACCAATAATTAATGTAAGCTCTTATCAGCCTAGCAACAAACCGACGCCTATCGATTAACCAATGGGAGTTGCTGTTCTATCATGATCATCTCGTCTTATGCTAGTTAGCTTGTTATCCAAACTCACTTCTTGTCCAACTCGCTCTTAGTAAAGACGTCCAATTTATGTTGTTGAAATGTACCATTTGTTATATTAAAATTAAAATTAAAAAGAAGTTAAATAAAATAAAATAAGTTCATTAAACTTAAAAGATTGTTGTTTAATTGTGTTTAATAAAACACGAACCTTTACTATATAGTAATTAACATTAATTTTACTTTAATTTTATATGGATTTAATTGAAATAACAAGTAATTAAAATAAATAATTATGAGTCGCCAACATTCTCCACCCCGGTGAACGATGTTCGCAAGGCCCTCAAGGCCCTATATATATTTGAGCCGGCCCTGGTGATTGAATCCATTGAAATAGTTTCCTTACGGCACTTTCAAAAATTGTCTTTGCTTTCTTAAGTGCATATAAAAAAAAGAACATACATAAGAAAATAAGAAAACAAATACAAGGGAAAAAGGTGCAACTAAATACGCTTATACATCATCAACACCATTGATGTTTCGTTTCATTTTCAGAAATTCCATCCAAAACAGTTAACTCATTGAGCAAGTTAATGCAATGATTTTCTTGGTGTTGGTTGCCGGTCAATGAATTCGCCGTGGTCGAGTTCTTAACGATCATAATCATGTTAAATTTCATAAATGTTCGGAATATCATTGATGGCGGTCGTGCGTGCGTCCCGTCGGTGGGTGATTTTTTTATTCGGTTTAAAAAAAAAAGTGTAAGGTTCGTGTTCGGTTTTAAATGAAAGTGTCGTTCGGGATGTGAAAAAAAAAATTAAATATATTAAGGGTATTCATGCAACTTCGTAAAACCCTAGATAAGTTTACAAATTGGATAAGTTTTGTCTTTTGGGTAATGAACTGTCAAGTTTTGTATGGGAAATGATTTACACAATTTGGTTGAACTTATCAAAGGATTTTGTTGAGTAAAATTAACCAAACTGGTTTAACTTATACAAACGTCATTGTGACTCTTATTCTGATTGAATTACCTAGCATTTAATCAAATGTTAAAAAAAGGTCGTTCATGCAAACTTTGCGTAAGCTTATCATTTTACACAATTTGTAAACTTACGACGTTTCATGAATACCCTTATTGTCTAATCAGTAGTGCGGTTACTGATTCTCTTATTTGATTTATTTTTATTTAATTCAATTTATTTATGCGAAGAGTGAAAGCGATTGCAATTATCAATTATAAGTGCATAATCTTAAGTGTATTGTGAAGTGAAGTGATGTGTGTAATGTGTGGTTAGGTAGTTCCTGATGCTGCTGCTTATCCTGCATATAGCGCAGGTGGATTGGTTGATGAGTATCTTTTTAATTTTTTTTATTGCAATATTAATTTATTTTTATTGATTTGAATTTATTTAATTTTTTTTATTTATTTTCCTTTATATTGTTAACTTTCAATTGAAAGTTTTTGCAATTGGTCCGATTTGTCGAATCGAAAATTTTGACTTGTCTTCACGTTTGGAGCTAGCTCCCTAGAATCGGAATCCATGATTTTTAGAGAGATTTCTGTTTCTGTAGGAACGTTCGTACGTTCGTACATTTGTACGTTCCTTCACTTTTTTTCGTTCACCATATCTCAAGAACGAATGAAGATATCAACTTGAAATACATTTTATTTTGTAGATAGAAATTTCAATATGTGCAAAAAGGACTTTAAAAAAAATTCAATGAGCGGTTTTTTTACTATAACAATTTCAAAAAACCCTTGTTAATTTTCTTTAGTCTCGTATATCTCAAGAACAAATGATGCTAGCGACTTCGAGTTGATTTAATGTTACGCATATTAACGTATTAAAGAATTGGTGAGATTATAAAAACATATCAACTTATTGTTTTTTTTAATAAGAAAAAGCTGTTAAACATTTTTGAAAAAAGTGGTTTTTCACAAACATCTTGAGAACAAACAATGATGTTGGCTTGGGGTTAATTTGCTTTTACAGACTTGTTTATAATCAATAATTTATAGGATCTGCAAGAAACATTCACCAAAAAGTTTTTTTTAACCAAAAAAGTTGTTTTTTGTCTAAAAACAACAAGAAACTGTTCCAAAACCGATGAAATTTATTTGTTAGTCGAGAGATAGCATAGATTTGTTATAGGTCGGTTTATGGTACCAGTTTTCGTTTTGAGGGTTACGACGCGAATTAGTTCATCGGTTCCGGGATGTGTTTCGGTCTTTTGAGTTGGGCACATTGAGTACTTCTCTTGTGTATTTGATTAAGGATACGAGTATTGCAGCTGCACATAGTTTAAGTCGGGGTAGACCTATCGTTTTCAGTTGACCTACTTTTGTTTTCGAAAAAAGTAAGTGAATATGAATGTTATCTGCGCTGTAAAGCACACACAGCACACCATGGCACTATAAGACTTCGCAGCTGCGTCGCTGAAGCAATGCACTTCCATTAATTTTTGAGTTGTGTGTTTTTTATCCACCTTGGGATTTAAATGTTTTGTATGATGGGCAGTTCTCTTTGAATCGCTTGCCATCGTTCTTTCAGCCTCCTGCCATCACCATTTTTGTGTAAGCCCCCTACATGGGGCTTGAATAGACATTCTATATGATATGCGCCATGACTTATTTGATTAGTATTGAAATATCTTCAATTTCCAATGCAAATTTTGAAATATCTCCTAAAGAAATCAATCAAAATAAAATAATTTTCGATATCAGCAAATCCCTTGAATAGACCTATTCAGTGATGTATGTCATGATTTATTTGAAAGACTTTGAAAAGACGTCGTATTTCTATGCAAATTTTGAAATATCTCCTAAAGAAATCAATTAAAATAAAATAAGTTTCGATATCAGCATAGGGCTTGAATAGACCTTTCCCGTGATATGCGTCATGATTTATTTGAAAGACTTTGAAAAGACGTAATTTTTCTATGCAAATTTTGAAATATCTCCTAAAGAAATCAATCAAAATAAAATTAGTTTCGATATCAGCATAGGGCTTGAATAGACCTTTCCAGTGATGTGCGTCATGATTTATTTGAAAGACTTTGAAGAGACGTCATTTTTGTATACAAATTTTGAAATATCTCCTACAGAAATCAATGAAAATAAAATAAGATTCGATATCAGCATAGGGCTTGAATAGACCTTTCCAGTGATGTTGCGTCATGATTTATTTGAAAGACTTTGAAAA
Source organism: Dasysyrphus albostriatus (assembly GCA_946251815.1). NCBI lineage: Eukaryota > Metazoa > Arthropoda > Insecta > Diptera > Syrphidae > Dasysyrphus > Dasysyrphus albostriatus. The sequence continues at coordinate 34,394,425 of OX276336.1, read as the reverse complement.
GACGTAATTTTTCTATAGAAATTTTGAAATATCTCCTAAAGAAATTAATCAAAATAAAATTAGTTTCGACATCAGCATAGGGCTTGAATAGACCTATCCAGTAATGTGCGTCATGATTTATTTGAAAGACTTTGAAAAGACGTAATTTTTCTATGCAAATTTTGAAATATCTCCTAAAGAAATCAATCAAAATAAAATTAGTTTCGATATCAGCATAGGGCTTGAATAGACCTTTCCCGTGATATGCGTCATGATTTATTTGAAAGACTTTGAAAAGACGTAATTTTTCTATGCAAATTTTGAAATATCTCCTAAAGAAATCAATCAAAATAAAATTAGTTTAAATATCAGCATAGGGCTTGAATAGACCTTTCCAGTGATGTGCGTCATGATTTATTTGAAAGACTTTGAAAAGACGTAATTTTTCTATGCAAATTTTGAAATATCTCCTGCAAAAATCAATCAAAATAAAATTAGTTTCAATATCAGCATAGGGATTGAATAGACCTTTCCAGTGATGTTCGTCATGATTTATTTGAAAGACTTTGAAAAGACGTAATTTTTCTATAGAAATTTTGAATTATCTCCTAAAGAAATCAATCAAAATAAAATTAGTTTCGATATCAGCAAAGGGCTTGAATAGACCTCTCTAGTGATGTGCGTCATGATTTATTTGATTAACTTTGAAAAGACGTCGTTTTTCTAAGCCAATTTTGAAATATCTCCTAAAGAAATCAATCAAAATAAAATTGGTTTCGACACCTGTATAGAGCTTGAATAGATCTTTCCAATGATGTGCATCATGATTTATTTGATTAACTTTGAAAAGACGTCGTTTTTCTAAGCAAATTTTGAAATAACTCCTGAAAAAATCAATCAAAATAAAATTGGTTTCGATACCTGTATAGGACTTGAACAGACTTTTGCAGTGATGTGCGTCATGATTTATTTGATCAACTTTGAAAAGACGTCGTTTTTCTAAGCAAATTTTGAAATATCTCCTGCAAAAATCAATCAAAATAAAATTAGTTTCGATACCTGTATAGGGCTTGAACAGACCTTTTCATTGATGTGCGTCATGATTTATTTGATTAACTTTGAAAAGACGTCGTTTTTCTAAGCAAATTTTGAAATATCTCCTGCAAAAATTAATCAAAATAAAATTAGTTTCGATACCTGTATAGGACTTGAACAGACCTTTGCAGTGATGTGCGTCATGATTTAATTGATGAACTATGAAAAGACGTCGTTTTTTTATGAAAATTTTGAAATATCTCCTGAAAAAATCAATCAAAATAAGATTGGTTTCGATACCTGTATCGGGCTTGAACAGACCTTTGCAGTGATGTGCGTCATGATTTATTTGATTAAGTTTGAAAAGACGTCGTTTTTCTAAGCAAATTTTGAAATATCTCCTGCAAAAATCAATCAAAATAAAATTAGTTTCGATACCTGTATAGGGCTTGAACAGACGTTTCCAGTGATGTGCGTCATGATTTATTTGATTAACTTTGAAAAGACGTCGTTTTTCTAAGCAAAATTTGAAATATCTCCTGCAGAAATCAATCAAAATAAAATTAGTTTCGATACCTGTATCGGGCTTGAACAGACCTTTGCAGTGATGTGCGTCATGATTTATTTCATTAACTTTGAAAAGACGTCGTTTTTCTAAGCAAATTTTGAAATATCTCCTGCAAAAATCAATCAAAATAAAATTAGTTTCGATACCTGTATAGGGCTTGAACAGGCGTTTCCAGTGATGTGCGTCATGATTTATTTGATTAACTTTGAAAAGACGTCGTTTTTCTAAGCAAAATTTGAAATATCTCCTGCAGAAATCAATCAAAATAAAATTAGTTTCGATACCTGTATAGGACTTGAACAGACCTTTGCAGTGATGTGCGTCATGATTTATTTGATTAACTTTGAAAAGACGTCGTTTTTCTAAGCAAATTTTGAAATATCTCCTTCAAAAATCAATCAAAATAAAATTAGTTTCGATACCTGTATAGGACTTGAACAGACCTTTCCAGTGATGTGCGTCATGATTTATTTGATTAACTTTGAAAAGACGTCGTTTTTCTAAGCAAATTTTGAAATGTCTTCTGAAAAAATTAATCAAAATAAAATTGGTTTCGATACCTGTATAGGGCTTGAACAGACCTTTCCAGTGATGTGCGTCTTGATTTATTTGATTAACTTTGAAAAGACGTCGTTTTTCTAAGCAAATTTTGAAATATCTCCTGCAAAAATCAATCAAAATAAAATTAGTTTCGATACCTGTATAAGACTTGAACAGACCTTTCCAGTGATGTGCGTCATGATTTATTTGATTAACTTTGAAAAGACATCGTTTTTCTATGCAAATTTTGAAATATCTTCTAAAAAAATCAATCAAAATAAAATTGGTTTCGATACCTGTATGGGGCTTGAATGGACCTTTGCAGTGATGTGCGTCATGATTTATTTGATCAACTTTGAAAAGACGTCGTTTTTCTAAGCAAATTTTGAAATATCTCCTGCAAAAATTAATCAAAATAAAATTGGTTTCGATACCTGTATAGGGCTTGAACAGACCTTTCCAGTGATGTGCGTCATGAGTTATTTGACTAAGTTTGAAAAGGCGTCGTTTTTCTAAGCAAATTTTGAAATATCTCCTGAAAAAATCAATCAAAATAAAATTAGATTTGATACCTGTATAGGGCTTGAACAGACCTTTGCAGTGATGTGCGTCATGAGTTATTTGATTAAGTTTGAAAAGGCGTCGTTTTTCTAAGCAAATTTTGAAATATCTCCTGAAAAAATCAATCAAAATAAAATTAGTTTCGATACCTGTATAGGGCTTGACAGCCCAAGTCCAAATCCAAATCTAATTCCAAGTCCAATTACAAGTCCAATTACAAGTCCAATTACAAGTCCAATTACAAGTCCAAGTCCAAGTCCAGGTCCAAGTCCAAGTCCAAGTCCAAGTCCAAGTCCAAGTCCAAGTCCAAGTCCAAGTCCAAGTCCAAGTCCAAGTCCAAGTCCAAGTCCAAGTCCAAGTCCAAGTCCAAGTCCAAGTCCAAGTCCAAGTCCAAGTCCAAGTCCAAGTCCAAGTCCAAGTCCAAGTCCAAGTCCAAGTCCAAGTCCAAGTCCAAGTCCAAGTCCAATTACAAGTCCAATTACAAGTCCAATTACAAGTCCAAGTCCAAGTCCAAGTCCAAGTCCAAGTCCAAGTCCAAGTCCAAGTCCAAGTCCAAGTCCAAGTCCAAGTCCAAGTCCAAGTCCAAGTCCAAGTCCAAGTCCAAGTCCAAGTCCAAGTCCAAGTCCAAGTCCAAGTCCAAGTCCAAGTCCAAGTCCAAGTCCAAGTCCAAGTCCAAGTCCAAGTCCAAGTCCAAGTCCAAGTCCAAGTCCAAGTCCAAGTCCAAGTCCAAGTCCAAGTCCAAGTCCAAGTCCAAGTCCAAGTCCAAGTCCAAGTCCAAGTCCAAGTCCAAGTCCAAGTCCATGTCCAAGTCCAAGTCCAAGTCCAAGTCCATGTCCAAGTCCAAGTCCAAGTCCAAGTCCAAGTCCAAGTCCAAGTCCAAGTCCAAGTCCAAGTCCAAGTCCAAGTCCAAGTCCAAGTCCAAGTCCAAGTCCAAGTCCAAGTCCAAGTCCAAGTCCAAGTCCAAGTCCAAGTCCAAGTCCAAGTCCGAGTTCAAGTCCAAGTCCAAGTCCAAGTCCAAGTCCAAGTCCAAGTCCAAGTCCAACTTAACTTAACTTAACTTAACTTAACTTAACTTAACTTAACTTGACTTAACTTAACTTAACTTAACTTAACTTAACTTAACTTAACTTAAATTAACTTAACTTAACTTAACTTAACTTAACTTAACTTAACTTAACTTAACTGAACTTAGCTTAACTTAACTTAACTTAACTTAACTTAACAAAACTTAACTTAACTTAACTTAACTTAACTTAACTTAACTTAACTTAACTTAACTTAACTTAAATTTAATTAACTTAACTTAACTTAAAAAAAAATATAAAAAAAAAAACACGTGAAACACGTCCGTTCAGTTCGACGGATATCTTAAGACTGAAGTGCTGCCATATTGTTCACAATAAATTATCATACAATGCGCTGATTTCTATCATACGAAAAATTTCTATCATACGAGTATCATTGTATATAGAATCTATAGTACTATCAGGAGCCAATTTTTTTAATTTTCATAGGCCGACGACAGTCGGCGCTAACATCTGTCTTTGATATTTGAGAATTGAGATAGAAGGAAAATTTAAAAGCAGAATGAATGAGAAGAAAGAGAGGGTTGTACTCGTATTATTTAGATTTTCGCAACATTAATGGGACAAAGTGAGACTAATGAATCTGTTGTGAGGACAATGGTAACGAAGGAAATAAAAATAATAAAATTGTTTTCTATGACTTTATTGTTTTTGCATATTAGCTTGAGGTAGGTATGTTTATAGATTTATGCATACTACATGCAGTATGTATGTATGTAGATTATATTTCGTTTACAATTTAAATTTTGATATTCAAATCTTGGGTATTTGTTTTGAGATTTTTAATTTCTGTAGCAATGTTGCTTCTTTTCACTACATCTATGCAGGAATTATTTGAAGACAGTTTCCTATATTTCTATAGGATATCTGATCGTTTTCGAAAATTTTTTTATTATCTTATGATAACAGTCCTAGGTTTACCATAACTGAATTACTGGCTTAAAATAATGCAAAATACTTATTTCTTACAAAAAAATTATTAATCATAATAGTTTGGGTTTTATTTTGGATTTTCATCGCTTATAGTCGCTGTAAAGCTTAAGGCATTTAGAGCGAACGTCAAATGTAAGTAAACACTAATAATTTCTGGAGTTACATGGAATTTAAACCAAAATATAAACGCTCAAAATAAAGAGAGTACTTTTAATTTTGATATTTTTGTCTCGGTCTATTGCTATTGTATAAAGCTTTTTTTACTGTTGGGATGCAGTTTTTTTATTTTGCCCATATTTTTTTGTTTAAATTTCATGTAACTCCATGAATAATGTTTTGACACCTACCGTAGATATTGAAAGTATACAAGAAAAAATCATACTGGAGGGGATTGTATTTCCATCTCTTGCTTATGGAATAAAATATATTAAAAAACAACTACTTACAGTAGCTTTTGGAAAGCCAGAAGTCCATTCTTACAAGGTTTATTTTCTAATAAAGTTCTTTTCAGAAACACCTTCGGTTAAAATTGTTTCAAACTTAAATTTATGAAAAAAGTGGGTTTTTAACATACATGAGTAGGTACTTTCTATGAATGGTTTTCCATTTTAAATATTGTTTTTTTGTTTATTGATGTCGGTAAGAACGAGGGAAAATACATCTTTTTCTTGTTTACTTTCAATCTACATACCTGCGTTGAATTTGAGCAGATCTTACGCGATTACAATAATTAAAGCGACATAGGGGATAAAAAGAATAATCTGAAAAATTAGGGAATTTTTTGTCTTTCATTTGAAATATATGTTTATGTATGTATTTACATGTACATGTGGCGGAGGACTCTGAGGAAATTTTATGGCAGGAACCGTTATTTTTAGTTCCAAAGTTGGGCAGAATCACCAAAGATATACAGACTTGTTGGACCCACTTCTTTCGTCTTCCTCATCCCTGTTAGGTATATGACAAGTCTGATCAAAATCTTGCCAAAAAAGGTCTTGTAGTTAAAAAAAGTAGGCATATAAAAAAAGTAAAATTAACTTAAAAAAACTAAACAAGTAAACTAATTAAATTCAAACCTTGGCACTATGAAAGGATGTAAGAGAACTCAAGCGAAACGATACCCTTAGTGTAAATAATGTTAAAAAGCTAAAGCTGCACCTAAAAATTATATAAAAAAATAAAAGAGAGAAAATTCATAATATGATGGTTTCTTTTATAATATTTTAACAAGGAAAGTCTATAAGAACTAAATTCTTTTTAGTCAACAGCCATATCGGTTTAAATCGTCTAAATTTTTTTAGGTTTTCATTGGTATTTCCCAGTGGGAACTCGTTTATTTTATTCATCTAGTAAAATCATTAACATTGGTAGTGTGTTTTCTAATCAAATCTTATCAAATCTAATCTAATTTAGAATAAAATAGAAACAAAAAGAAGTTCTGTTTCAAATTAAAAGTTATATTTGCGTTTGTGTTCAGGTAATGTTCCATTGAGAATTTGTAGTCACAAACAATTCACAAAAGATGAACTGATGAACTTGTACATTACTTTTCAACAGTTTTAGTAGTAAAATAATGGCAAATATATTTGTGGCAAAAAGTTATTTTAATTAATTTGCAATTTTTCTTAAATCTTATAAATACGTACAACCATGGTTTAGAATTAAGAAGAGCACTGAAAACAGAAATAATCGATAAATTTTTGATAAAATAAGTTTTGAGTTATTTTTCTACTTTGTTTTGTTTTCATTTAAGTTTAAAAGTTACAGTAATGCCAGTCAGTACACCCAGATTGTTGGATTTTCCAACCAAAATGATTGAAACAAATAGCTTTGGTGGTAAAAATAGTAGGAAACATTCTTCGTAGGATTTATGGTGGGAAAATATTTCAATTTTTTTTTTTTTGCGGGAGATTAGTGGTCATTCGGATCGGTGTATATTCTTTTTGAAGAATATCCCACAAATGAAGTGAAGTTTTTTTGACTTTTGAACTTCACTATTTTGAAGTGTTGTATGGAAACGAAAAAAAAGACAAAACAGAAATTTGTTGCACATTTTACATCGCCAATAGTTTTTTTCCAACAACATGTACTGTCTTTGCAAGTTGCAAACTTCAAGTTAAATTTACACATTCTATTCTAATTCTAATTTTTAATATAACGCTACAGCCACATGTTTTGTTCTGTTGGTAAGCGTAAGCGCTCACGAGCATTATTAATTTTTATCACGCAATTTTGTTATTTTACTGTTTTTATGAATTTGTTTGTTATCTCCGGTTCATGTTATATTGATTCTCTTAAAGAAAGCCACTGTGAACTATATCCAACAAAATTAGAATTTATAGTCACAAAATAAATTAAAAATCCTTTTGTATTTCATTACTTGGTGGTTGTTTATTTTTTTGTTGGTTTTAAGGACTTATAGGGTGCAAGATGCAAGATGCAAGATATGGGTGACAGCGAGATAGGTATAATATGTTTTGTGTGTAAGTGTATAGTTAACCATAGGTTTATGAGTATTTTTGTGTAGTTTTGCGTATTTTTGATAAGCTTTGTTTTTTGATTTTTGGTTAGTACATGTGGCACAAGGTCATGAAATAAAAAAACACGTAGGTATGTATAAAATATAAATAAATACCGTTTCGGAAATATTTGCAATACTTCTTGATCTTTTTTTTTTTCTTGTTTTAAGAATTGTACCTGCATGGGTGTACAAAGATTTCACTTGTAGGGGGGTGCTGTATACCAAAAACCAACTCTTTATTTCCTTTCAAATCAATGTACATAGGTATCTTTATGTATTTCTTTGTTCACAAGGGAACATTTAAAGCAGTTTTTCAAGTTTTAAAAGTCCTAAGGAAATTTTTCGTTTGTTTTGTCATAGTTTCGAAATTAAAACTAAAAAAATAACCTAAGACTTTTACTTATATTATAAAATGGAAAAAAGGAGATTTTGTTTTGCAGAGGGACCAAAATTTTAATACTCGTAATATTTCAGAGCTTGACTGCCCCTCAAAAAGCCAATTGAACAGAACTTTTTCAACCTTTTGGACCTTTTTTTATACAAATTTGTTAGTTTTCGTTAATTTATTTATAGTCGTTCTTTTTCCAATTTTTTTATTTTTAGTCAAATGCTGGAAACAGATGGAAAATTTTCTATTTTTGAGAATTAAAAAAAAAAAAACTAATTGTATTTTGTTGCCATTTCTTGTTTATTTTGTTATTTTTATGAGGCAAACAAAGTACCCTTCATAATTGACACCTTTTTTCTTTTTTTTTTTAAGGGAGAAAGTGGGTACCTAACACTTTTTGTTTAAAGAAAGATTTTTACATGTCGTTTTCAGCATTTGACTAAAAATGAAAAAGAGCATTGAATATTAAAAAGAACATTTGTGCTTGTCTACACAGAATTTTGAACGGAATTCACAATTTTTTTCAAAAATATTGACTAAAATTTAATTTCTTAAAAATTTTTCGCTAAAGAATTGAATATTAGTTTTAAAAAAAATTATAACTTCAATGTTCCATTTCAAAATTTGGCCTTTAAAATATTTAAAGAATTTCGTACCTACATATATAGGTAAATGATTTTTTCTTTTAAAGGTCTGCAATCATTTAAATTTCTTTTTTCTATCAAAAACTAAGATGGCATTCTTTTTTCACCTCAAACTATCAATGAAGTTGTTTTAGCTGATTTAAATAATAATTTGTATGACCTAATATACAATTAAGACTATACCATTTAAAAATTAAAATAAAATGGTTCTATGGAAATTTTGAAATATCTCCCAAAATCATCATTCAAAATTAAATTAATGTTAATACCTGTATAGGGCTTGAATAGACCTTTCCAGTGATATGCGTCATGATTTATTTGATTAACTTTGAAAAGACGTCGTTTTTCTTAGCAAATTTTGAAATATCTCCTGAAAAAATCAATGAAAATAAAATTGGTTTCGATACCTGTATAGGACTATAACAGACCTTTGCAGTGATGTGCGTCATGATTTATTTGATTAACTTTGAAAAGACGTCGTTTTTCTAAGCAAATTTTGAAATAACTCCTGAAAAAATAAATCAAATTGAAATTAGTTCCGATGCCTGTATAGGACTTGAACAGACCTTTCCAGTGATGTGCGTCATGATTTATTTGATAAACTTTGAAAGGACGTCGTTTTTCTAAGCAAATTTTGAAATAACTCCTGAAAAAATCAATCAAAATAAAATTAGTTTCGATACCTGTATAGGACTTGAACAGACTTTTGCAGTGATGTACGTCATGATTTATTTGATTAACTTTGAAAAGACGTCGTTTTTCTAAGCAAATTTTGAAATATCTCCTGCAAAAATCAATCAAAATAAAATTAGTTTCGATACCTGTATAGGACTTGAACAGACCTTTGCAGTAATGTGCGTCATGATTTAATTGATGAACTATGAAAAGACGTCGTTTTTCTATGAAAATTTTGAAATATCTCCTGAAAAAATCAATCAAAATAAAATTGGTTTCGATACCTGTATAGGGCTTGAATGGACCTTTCCAGTGATGTGCGTCATGATTTATTTGATCAACTTTGAAAAGACGTCGTTTTTCTAAGCAATTTTTGAAATAACTCCTGAAAAAATAAATCAAAATAAAATTAGTTTCGATACCTGTATAGGACTTGAACAGACGTTTCCAGTGATGTGCGTCATGATTTATTTGATTAACTTTGAAAAGACGTCGTTTTTCTAAGCAAATTTTGAAATATCTCCTGCAAAAATCAATCCAAATAAAACTAGTTCGATACCTGTATAGGACTTGAACAGACCTTTGCAGTGATGTGCGTCATGATTTAATTGATGAACTATGAAAAGACGTCGTTATTTTATGAAAATTTTGAAATATCTCCTGAAAAAATCAATCAAAATAAAATTGGTTTCGATACCTGTATAGGGCTTGAATGGACCTTCCCAGTGATGTGCGTCATGATTTATTTGATCAACTTTGAAAAGACGTCGTTTTTCTAAGCAATTTTTGAAATAACTCCTGAAAAAACAAATCAAAATAAAATTAGTTTCGATACCTGTATAGGACTTGAACAGACGTTTCCAGTGATGTGCGTCATGATTTATTTGATTAACTTCGAAGAGACGTCGTTTTTCTAAGCAAATTTTGAAATATCTCCTGCAAAAATCAATCAAAATAAAATTAGTTTCGATACCTGTATAGGACTTGAACAGACCTTTGCAGTGATGTGCGTCATGATTTATTTGATTAACTTTGAAAAGAAGTCGTTTTTCTAAGCAAATTTTGAAATATCTCCTGCAAAAATCAATCAAAATAAAATTAGTTTCGATACCTGTATAGGACTTGAACAGGCCTTTGCAGTGATGTGCGTCATAATTTATTTGATTAAGTTTGAAAAGACGTCGTTTTTCTAAGCAAATTTTGAAATATCTTCTGAAAAAATCAATCAAAATGAAATTAGTTTCGATACCTGTATAGAACTTGAACAGACCTTTGCAGTGATGTGCGTCATGATTTATTTGATTAACTTTGAAAAGACGTCGTTTTTCTAAGCAAATTTTTAAATATCTCCTGCAAAAATCAATCAAAATAAAATTAGTTTCGATACCTGTATAGGACTTGAACAGACTTTTGCAGTGATGTGCGTCATGATTTATTTGATTAAGTTTGAAAAGACGTCGTTTTTCTAAGCAAATTTTGAAATATCTCCTGCAAAAATCAATCAAAATAAAATTAGTTTCGATACCTGTATAAGGCTTGAATGGACCTTTCCAGTGATGTGCGTTATGATTTATTTGATTAACTTTGAAAAGACGTCGTTTTTCTAAGCAAATTTTGAAATATCTCCTGCAAAAATCAATCAAAATAAAATTAGTTTCGATACCTGTATAGGACTTGAACAGACCTTTGCAGTGATGTGCGTCATGATTTATTTGATTAACTTTGAAAAGACGTCGCTTTTCTAAGCAAATTTTGAAATATCTTCTGAAAAAATTAATCAAAATAAAATTGGTTTCGATACCTGTATAGGACTTGAACAGACCTTTGCAGTGATGTGCGTCATGATTTATTTGATTAACTTTGAAAAGACGTCGTTTTTCTATGCAAATTTTGAAATATCTTCTGAAAAAATCAGTCAAAATAAAATTAGTTTCGATACCTGTATAGGGCTTGAACAGACCTTTGCAGTGATGTGCGTCATGATTTATTTGATTAACTTTGAAAAGACGTCGTTTTTCTTAGCAAATTTTGAAATATCTCCTGAAAAAATCAATCAAAATAAAATTAACTTCAGTACCTATATAGGGCTTGACAGCCCAAGTCCTAATCCAATCTAATTCCAAGTCCAATTTCAAGTCCAAGTCCAAGTCCAAGTCCAAGTCCAAGTCCAAGTCCAAGTCCAAGTCCAAGTCCAAGTCCAAGTCCAAGTCCAAGTCCAAGTCCAAGTCCAAGTCCAAGTCCAAGTCCAAGTCCAAGTCCAAGTCCAAGTCCAAGTCCAAGTCCAAGTCCAAGTCCAAGTCCAAGTCCAAGTCCAAGTCCAAGTCCAAGTCCAAGTCCAAGTCCAAGTCCAAGTCCAAGTCCAAGTCCAAGTCCAAGTCCAAGTCCAAGTCCAAGTCCAAGTCCAAGTCCAAGTCCAAGTCCAAGTCCAAGTCCAAGTCCAAGTCCAAATCCAAGTCCAAGTCCAAGTCCAAGTCCAAGTCCAAGTCCAAGTCCAAGTCCAAGTCCAAGTCCAAGTCCAAGTCCAAGTCCAAGTCCAAGTCCAAGTCCAAGTCCAAGTCCAAGTCCAAGTCCAAGTCCAGGTCCAAGTCCAAGTCCAAGTCCAAGTCCAAGTCCAAGTCCAAGTCCAAGTCCAAGTCCAAGTCCAAGTCCAAGTCCAAGTCCAAGTCCAAGTCCAAGTCCAAGTCCAAGTCCAAGTCCAAGTCCAAGTCCAAGTCCAAGTCCAAGTCCAAGTCCAAGTCCAAGTCCAAGTCCAAGTCCAAGTCCAAGTCCAAGTCCAAGTCCAAGTCCAAGTCCAAGTCCAAGTCCAAGTCCAAGTCCAAGTCCAAGTCCAAGTCCAGGTCCAGGTCCAAGTCCAAGTCCAAGTTCAAGTTCAAGTTCAAGTCCAAGTCCAAGTCCAAATCCAAGTCCAAATCCAAGTCCAAATCCAAGTCCAAGTCCAAGTCCAAGTCCAAGTCCAAGTCCAAGTCCAAGTCCAAGTCCAAGTCCAAGTCCAAGTCCAAGTCCAAGTCCAAGTCCAAGTCCAAGTCCAAGTCCAAGTCCAAGTCCAAGTCCAAGTCCAAGTCCAAGTCCAAGTCCAAGTCCAAGTCCAGGTCCAAGTCCAAGTCCAAGTCCCAGTCCCAGTCCCAGTCCCAGTCCAAGTCCAAGTCCAAATACAAGTCCAAGTCCAAGTCCAAGTCCAAGTCCAAGTCCAAGTCCAACTTAACTTAACTTAACTTAACTTAACTTAACTTAACTTAACTTAACTTAACTTGACTTAACTTAACTTATCTTAACTTAACTTAACTTAACTTAACTTAACTTAACTTAACTTAACTTAACTTAACTTAACTTAACTTAACTTAACTAAACTTAACTTAACTTAACTCTACTTAACTCTACTTAACTTAACTTAACTTAACTTAACTTAACTTAACTTAACTTAAGTTAACTTAATTTAACTTAACTTAACTTAACTTAACTTAACTTAACTTAACTTAACTTAACTTAACTTAACTTAACTTAACTTAACTTAACTTAACTTAACTTAACTTAACTTAACTTAACTTAACTTAACTTAACTTAACTTAACTTAACTTAACTTAACTTAACTTAACTTAACTTAACTTAACTTAACTTAACTTAACTTAACTTAACTTAACTTAACTTAACTTAACTTAACTTAACTTAACTTAACTTAACTTAACTTAACTTAACTTAACTTAACTTAACTTAACTTAACTTAACTTAACTTAACTTAACTTAACTTAACTTAACTTAACTTAACTTAACTTAACTTAACTTAACTTAACTTAACTTAACTTAACTTAACTTAACTTAACTTAACTTAACTTAACTTAACTTAACTTAACTTAACTTAACTTAACTTAACTTAACTTAACTTAACTTAAATTAACTTAACTTAACTTAACTTAACTTAACTTAACTTAATAAAAAATAAAAAAAAAAAAAAAACACTTGAAACACGTCCGTTCAGTTCGACGGATATCTTAAGACTGAAGTGCTGCCATATTGTTCACAATAAATTATCATACAATGCGCTGATTTCTATCATACGAAAAATTTCTATCATATCATTGTATATAGAATCTATAGTACTATCAGGAGCCAATTTTTTTAATTTTCATAGGCCGACGACAGTCGGCGCTAACATCTGTCTTTGATATTTGAGAATTGAGATAGAAGGAAAATTTAAAAGCAGAATGAATGAGAAGAAAGAGAGGGTTGTACTCGTATTATTTAGATTTTCGCAACATTAATGGGACAAAGTGAGACTAATGAATCTGTTGTGAGGACAATGGTAACGAAGGAAATAAAAATAATAAAATTGTTTTCTATGACTTTATTGTTTTTGCATATTAGCTTGAGGTAGGTATGTTTATAGATTTATGCATACTACATGCAGTATGTATGTATGTAGATTATATTTCGTTTACAATTTTAATTAATTAATTAATTCAAATCTTGGGTATTTGTTTTGAGATTTTTAATTTCTTTAGCAATGTTGCTTCTTTTCACTACATCTATGCAATTACTGGCTTAAAATAATGCAAAATACTTATTTCTTACAAAAAAATTATTAATCATAATATTTTGGGTTTTATTTTGGATTTTCATCGCTTATAGTCGCTGTAAAGTTTAAGGCATTTAGAGCGAACGTCAAATGTAAGTAAACACTAATAATTTCTGGAGTTACATGGAATTTAAACCAAAATATAAACGCTCAAAATAAAGAGTAGGTAGGTACGTAACTATGTTTAGTTTTTTGTAAGGAAAAAATCACTACTTTTAATTTTGATATTTTTGTTTCGGTCTATTGCTATTGTATAAAGCTTTTTTTTACTGTTGGGATGCAGTTTTTTTATTTTGCCCATATTTTTTTGTTTAAATTTCTTGTAACTCCATAAATAATGTTTTGACACCCACCGTAGATATTGAAAGTATACAAGAAAAAATCATACTGGAGGGGATTGTATTTCCATCTCTCGCTTATGGAATAAAATATATTAAAAAACAACTACTTACAGTAGCTTTTGGAAAGCCAGAAGTCCATTCTTACAAGGTTTATTTTCTAATAAAGTTCTTTTCAGAAACACCTTCGGTTAAAATTGTTTCAAACTTAAATTTATGAAAAAAGTGGGTTTTTAACATACATGAGTAGGTACTTTCTATGAATGGTTTTCCATTTTAAATATTGTTTTTTTGTTTATTGATGTCGGTAAGAACGAGGGAAAATACATCTTTTTCTTGTTTACTTTCAATCTACATACCCTGCGTTGAATTTGGGCAGACCTTACGCGATTACAAATTAATAAGCCAATTTAATTAAAGCGACTTAGGGGATAAAAAGAATAATCTGAAAAATTAGGGAATTTTTTTAGGTTTTCATTGGTATTTCCCAGTGGGAACTCGTTTATTTTATTCATCTAGTAAAATCATTAACATTGGTAGTGTGTTTTCTAATCAAATCTTATCAAATCTAATCTAATTTAGAATAAAATAGAAACAAAAAGAAGTTCTGTTTCAAATTAAAAGTTATATTTGCGTTTGTGTTCAGGTAATGTTCCATTGAGAATTTGTAGTCACAAACAATTCACAAAAAAAAGATGAACTGATGAACTTGTACATTACTTTTCAACAGTTTTAGTAGTAAAATAATGGCAAATATATTTGTGGCAAAAAGTTATTTTAATTAATTTGCAATTTTTCTTAAATCTTATAAATACGTACAACCATGGTTTGGTACTTGACTTAGAATTAAAAAGAGCACTGAAAACAGAAATAATCGATAAATTTTTGATAAAATAAGTTTTGAGTTATTTTTCTACTTTGTTTTGTTTTCATTTAAGTTTAAAAGTTACAGTAATGCCAGTCAGTACACCCAGATTGTTGGATTTTCCAACCAAAATGATTGAAACAAATAGCTTTGGTGGTAAAAATGGTAGGAAAACATTCTTCGTAGGATTTATGGTGGGAAAATATTTCAAGTCTTTTTTTTTGTGGGAGATTAGTGGTCATTCGGATCGGTGTATATTCTTTTTGAAGAATATCCCACAAATGAAGTGAAGTTTTTTTGACTTTTGAACTTCACTATTTTGAAGTGTTGTATGGAAACGAAAAAAAAAGACAAAACAGAAATTTGTTGCACATTTTACATCGCCAATAGTTTTTTTCCAACAACATGTCTTTGCAAGTTGCAAACTTCAAGTTAAATTTACACATTCTATTCTAATTCTAATTTTTAATATAACGCTACAGCCACATGTTTTGTTCTGTTGGTAAGCGTAAGCGCTCACGAGCATTATTAATTTTTATCATGCAATTTTGTTATTTTACTGTTTTTATGAATTTGTTTGTTATCTCCGGTTCATGTTATATTGATTCTCTAAAAGAAAGCCACTGTGAACTATATCCAACAAAATTAGAATTTATAGTCACAAAATAAATTAAAAATCCTTTTGTATTTCATTACTTGGTGGTTGTTTATTTTTTTGTTGGTTTTAAGGACTTATAGGGTGCAAGATGCAAGATGCAAGATATGGGTGACAGCGAGATAGGTATAATATGTTTTGTGTGTAAGTGTATAGTTAACCATAGGTTTATGAGTATTTTTGTGTAGTTTTGCGTATTTTTGATAAGCTTTGTTTTTTGATTTTTGGTTAGTACATGTGGCACAAGGTCATGAAATAAAAAAACACGTAGGTATGTATAAAATATAAATAAATACCTTTTCGGAAATATTTGCAATACTTCTTGATATATTTTTTTTTCTTGTTTTAAGAATTGTACCTGCATGGGTGTACAAAGATTTCACTTGTAGGGGGGTGCTGTATACCAAAAACCAACTCTTTATTTCCTTTCAAATCAATGTAGGTATCTGTATGTATTTCTTTGTTCACAAGGGATCATTTAAAGCAGTTTTTCAAGTTTTAAAAGTCCTAAGGAAATTTTTCGTTTGTTTTGTCATAGTTTCGAAATTAAAACTAAAAAAATAACCTAAGACTTTTACTTATATTATAAAATGGAAAAAAGGAGATTTTGTTTTGCAGAGGGACACAAATTTTAATAATATTTCAGAGCTTGACTGCCCCTCAAAAAGCCAATTGAACAGAAATTTTTCAACCTTTTGCACCTTTTTTTATACATATTTGTTAGTTTTCGTTAATTTACTTATACTCGTTCTTTTTTTATTTTTAGTCAAATGCTGGAAACAGATGGAAAATTTTCTATTTTTGATAATTAAAAAAAAAGAACTAATTGTATGTTTTTGCCATTTCTTGTTTATTTTGTTATTTTTACGAGGCAATGTGGGTACCTAACAGCTTTTGTTTAAAGAAAGATTTTTACATGTCGTTTTCAGCATTTGACTAAAAATGAAAAAGAGCATTGAATATTAAAAAGAACATTTGTGCTTGTCTACACAGAATTTTGAACGGAATTCACAATTTTTTTCAAAAATATTGACTAAAATTTTATATCTTAAAAAATTTTCGCTAAACAATTGAATATTAGTTTTAAAAAAAAATTATAACTTCAACGTTGAAATTCCATTTCAAAATTTGGCCTTTAAAATGTTTTAAGAATTTCGTACCTGCATATATAGGTAAATGATTTTTTCTTTTAAAGGTCTGCAATCATTTTAATTTCTTTTTTCTATCAAAAACTAAAATGGCATTCTTTTTTCACCTCAAACTATAAATTAAGTTGTTTTAGCTGATTTAAACATTCTCGCTTTTTCATTTTTGTCTCATAATTTGTATGACTTAATACAATCATATAATCATCATTCAAAATTAAATTAATGTTGATACCTGGATAGAGCTTGAATAGATCTTTCCAGTAATGTGCGTCATGATTTAATTGATGAACTATGAAAAGACGTCGTTTTTTATGAAAATTTTGAAATATCTCCCGAAAAAAATCAATCATAATAAAAATTGGGTTCGAAACCTGTATAAGACTTGAATAGATCTTTCCAATGATGTGCGTCATGATTTATTTGATTAACTTTGAAGAGACGTCGTTTTTCCTAGCTAATTTTGAAATATCTCCTCCAAAAATCAATCAAAATAAAATTAGTTTCGATACATGTATAGGACTTGAACAGACCTTTGCAGTAATGTGCGTCATTATTTATTTGATTAACTTTGAAAAGACGTCGTTTTTCTAAGCAAATTTTGAAATATCTCCGGAAAAAATCAATCAAAATAAAATTAGTTTCGATACCTGTATAGTGCTTGAACAGACCTTTGCAGTGATGTGCGTCATGATTTATTTGATTAACTTTGAAAAGACGTCGTTTTCCTATGCAAATTTTGAAATAACTCCTGAGAAAATCAATCAAAATAAAATTGGTTTCCATACCTGTATAGGACTTGAACAGACCTTTGCAGTGATGTGCGTCATGATTTATTTGATAAACTTTGAAAAGACGTAGTTTTTCTAAGCGAATTTTGAAATATCTCCTGCAAAAATCAATCAAAATAAAATTGGTTTCGATACCTGTATAGGGCTTGAACAGACGTTTCCAGTGATGTGCGTCATGATTTATTTGATTAAGTTTGAAAAGACGTCGTTTTTCTAAGCAAATTTTGAAATATCTCCTGCAAAAATCAATCAAAATAAAATTAGTTTCGATACCTGTATAGGGCTTGAACAGACCTTTGCAGTGATGTGCGTCATGATTTATTTGATTAACTTTGAAAAGACGTCGTTTTTCTAAGCAAATTTTGAAATATCTTCTGAAAAAATTAATCGAAATAAAATTGGTTTCGATACCTGTATAGGGCTTGAACAGACCTTTCCAGTGATGTGCGTCAGGATTTATTTGATTAACTTTGAAAAGACGTCGTTTTTCTAAGCAAATTTTGAAATATCTCCGGAAAAAAACAATCAAAATAAAATTAGTTTCGATACCTGTATAGGGCTTGAACAGACCTTTGCAGTGATGTGCGTCATGATTTATTTGATTAGCTTTGAAAAGACGTCGTTTTTCAAGGCAAATTTTGAAATATCTCCTGCAAAAATCAATCAAAATAAAATTAGTTTCGATACCTGTATAGGGATTGAACAGACCTTTCCAGTGATGTGCGTCATGATTTATTTGATTAAGTTTGAAAAGGCGTCGTTTTTCTAAGCAAATTTTGAAATATCTCCTGAAAAAATTAATCAAAATAAAATTGGTTTCGATACCTGTATAGGGCTTGAACAGACCTTTCTATTGATGTGCGTCATGATTTATTTGATTAACTTTGAAAAGACGTCGTTTTCCTATGCAAATTTTGAAATATCTCCTGAAAAAATCAATCAAAATAAAATTAGTTTCGATACCTGTATAGGGCTTGAACAGACCTTTGCAGTGATGTGCGTCATGATTTATTTGATTAACTTTGAAAAGACGTCGTTTTTCTAAGCAAATTTTGAAATATCTTCTGAAAAAATTAATCGAAATAAAATTGGTTTCGATACCTGTATAGGGCTTGAACAGACCTTTCCAGTGATGTACGTCAGGATTTATTTGATTAACTTTGAAAAGACGTCGTTTTTCTAAGCAAATTTTGAAATATCTCCGGAAAAAAACAATCAAAATAAAATTAGTTTCGATACCTGTATAGGGCTTGAACAGACCTTTCCAGTGATGTGCGTCAGGATTTATTTGATTAACTTTGAAAAGACCTCGTTTTTCTAAGCAAATTTTGAAATAACTCCTGAAAAAATCAATCAAAATAAAATTAGTTTCGATACCTGTATAGGGATTGAACAGACCTTTCCAGTGATGTGCGTCATGATTTATTTGATTAAGTTTGAAAATACGTCGTTTTTCTAAGCAAATTTTGAAATATCTCCTGAAAAAATTAATCAAAATAAAATTGGTTTCGATACCTGTATAGGGCTTGAACAGACCTTTCCATTGATGTGCGTCATGATTTATTTGATTAACTTTGAAAAGACGTCGTTTTCCTATACAAATTTTGAAATATCTCCTGAAAAAATCAATCAAAATAAAATTAGTTTCGATACCTGTATAGGGCTTGAACAGACCTTTGCAGTGATGTGCGTCATGATTTATTTGATTAACTTTGAAAAGACGTCGTTTTTCTAAGCAAATTTTGAAATATC
The DNA here is from genome assembly GCA_946251815.1 of Dasysyrphus albostriatus. Classification (NCBI taxonomy): domain Eukaryota; kingdom Metazoa; phylum Arthropoda; class Insecta; order Diptera; family Syrphidae; genus Dasysyrphus; species Dasysyrphus albostriatus. The sequence goes on along the minus strand of OX276336.1, from coordinate 34,375,380 downwards.
TCCTGCAAAAATCAATCAAAATAAAATTAGTTTCGATACCTGTATAGGGCTTGAACAGACCTTTGCAGTGATGTGCGTCATGATTTATTTGATTAATTTTGAAAAGGCGTCGTTTTTCTAAGCAAATTTTGAAATATCTCCTGAAAAAATTAATCAAAATAAAATTGGTTTCGATACCTGTATAGGGCTTGATCAGACCTTTCCATTGATGTGCGTCATGATTTATTTGATTAACTTTGAAAAGACGGCGTTTTTCTAAGCAAATTTTGAAATATCTTATGAAAAAATTAATCAAAATAAAATTGGTTTCGATACCTGTATAGGGCTTGAACAGACCTTTCCAGTGATGTGCGTCATGATTTATTTGATTAACTTTGAAAAGGCGTCGTTTTTCTAAGCAAATTTTGAAATATCTCCTGCAAAAATCAATCAAAATAAAATTAGTTTCGATACCTGTATAGGGCTTGAACAGACCTTTCCAGTGATGTGCGTCATGATTTATTTGATTAACTTTGAAAAGACGTCGTTTTTCTAAGTAAATTTTGAAATATCTTCTGAAAAAATTAATCAAAATAAAATTGGTTTCGATACCTGTATAGGGCTTGAACAGACCTTTCCAGTGATGTGCGTCATGATTTATTTGATTAATTTTGAAAAGGCGTCGTTTTTCTAAGCAAATTTTGAAATATCTCCTGAAAAAATTAATCAAAATAAAATTGGTTTCGATACCTGTATAGGGCTTGAACAGACCTTTCCATTGATGTGCGTCATGATTTATTTGATTAACTTTGAAAAGACGTCGTTTTTCTAAGCAAATTTTGAAATATCTTATGAAAAAATTAATCAAAATAAAATTGGTTTCGATACCTGTATAGGGCTTGAACAGACCTTTGCAGTGATGTGCGTCATGATTTATTTGATTAACTTTGAAAAGGCGTCGTTTTTCTAAGCAAATTTTGAAATATCTCCTGAAAAAATTAATCAAAATAAAATTGGTTTCGATACCTGTATAGGGCTTGACTAGACCTTTCCATTGATGTGCGTCATGATTTATTTGATTAACTTTGAAAAGACGTCGTTTTCCTATGCAAATTTTGAAATATCTCCTGAAAAAATCAATCAAAATAAAATTAGTTTCTATACCTGTATAGGGCTTGAACAGACCTTTGCAGTGATGTGCGTCATGATTTATTTGATTAACTTTGAAAAGACGTCGTTTTTCTAAGCAAATTTTGAAATATCTCCTGAAAAAATCAATCAAAATAAAATTAGTTTCGATACCTGTATAGGACTTGAACAGACCTTTGCAGTGATGTGCGTCATGATTTATTTGATTAACTTTGAAAAGACGTCGTTATTCTAAGCAAATTTTGAAATATCTTCTGAAAAAATTAATCAAAATAAAATTGGTTTCGATACCTGTATAGGGCTTTAACAGACCTTTCCAGTGATGTGCGTCATGATTTATTTGATTAAATTTGAAAAGGCGTCGTTTTTCTAAGCAAATTTTGAAATATCTCCTGAAAAAATCAATCAAAATAAAATTAAATTCAATACCTGTATAGGGCTTGAACAGACCTTTCCACTGATGTGCATCATGATTTATTTGATTAACTTTGAAAAGACGTCGTTTTTCTATGCAAATTTTGAAATATCTTCTGAAAAAATCAATCAAAATAAAATTAGTTTCGATACCTGTATAGGGCTTGAACAGACCTTTGCAGTGATGTGCGTCATGATTTATTTGATTAACTTTGAAAAGACGTCGTTTTTCTAAGCAAATTTTGAAATAACTCCTGAAAAAATCAATCAAAATAAAATTAGTTTCGATACCTGTATAGGGCTTGAACAGGCCTTTCCAGTGATGTGCGTCATGATTTATTTGATTAACTTTGAAAAGACGTCGTTTTTCTAAGCAAATTTTGAAATAACTCCTGAAAAAATCAATCAAAATAAAATTAATTTCAGTACCTGTATAGGGCTTGACAGCCCAAGTCCAAATCCAAATCTAATTCCAAGTCCAATTTCAAGTCCAAGTCCAAGTCCAAGTCCAAGTCCAAGTCCAAGTCCAAGTCCAAGTCCAAGTCCAAGTCCAAGTCCAAGTCCAAGTCCAAGTCCAAGTCCAAGTCCAAGTCCAAGTCCAAGTCCAAGTCCAAGTCCAAGTCCAAGTCCAAGTCCAAGTCCAAGTCCAAGTCCAAGTCCAAGTCCAAGTCCAAGTCCAAGTCCAAGTCCAAGTCCAAGTCCAAGTCCAAGTCCAATTTCAAGTCCAAGTCCAAGTCCAAGTCCAAGTCCAAGTCCAAGTCCAAGTCCAAGTCCAAGTCCAAGTCCAAGTCCAAGTCCAAGTCCAAGTCCAAGTCCAAGTCCATGTCCAAGTCCAAGTCCAAGTCCAAGTCCAAGTCCAAGTCCAAGTCCAAGTCCAAGTCCAAGTCCAAGTCCAAGTCCAAGTCCAAGTCCAAGTCCAAGTCCAAGTCCAAGTCCAAGTCCAAGTCCAAGTCCAAGTCCAAGTCCAAGTCCAAGTCCAAGTCCAAGTCCAAGTCCAAGTCCAAGTCCAAGTCCAAGTCCAAGTCCAAGTCCAAGTCCAAGTCCAAGTCCAAGTCCAAGTCCAAGTCCAAGTCCAAGTCCAAGTCCAAGTCCAAGTCCAAGTCCAAGTCCAAGTCCAAGTCCATGTCCAAGTCCAAGTCCAAGTCCAAGTCCAAGTCCAAGTCCAAGTCCAAGTTCAAGTCCAAGTCCAAGTCCAAGTCCAAGTCCAAGTCCAAGTCCAAGTCCAAGTCCAAGTCCAAGTCCAAGTCCAAGTCCAAGTCCAAGTCCAAGTCCAAGTCCAAGTCCAAGTCCAAGTCCAAGTCCAAGTCCGAATCCAAGTCCAAGTCCAGGTCCAAGTCCAAGTCCAAGTCCAAGTCCAAGTCCAAGTCCAAGTCCTAGTCCTGGTTCAAGCCCTAGTCAGAGTCCAACTCTAGGTCCAACTCCAACTCCAACCCCAAATCCAACTCCAACTCCAACTCCAACTCCAACTCCAACTCCAACTCCAACTCCAACTCCAACTCCAACTCCAACTCCAACTCCAACCCCAAATCCAACTCCAACTCCAACTCCAACTCCAACTCCAACTCCAACTACAACTCCAAATCCAACTCCAAATCCAACTCCAACTCCAACTCCAACTCCAACTCCAACTCCAACTCCAACTCCAACTCCAACTCCAACTCCAACTACAACTACACTTAAGTTAACACCGACACTGACACGTCCTTTCGGCACGAAGGATATCATAAGACTGGATGAAACACGTCCGTTCAGTTCGACGGATATCCTAAGACTGAAGCTGAAGCCCTATACTAGAGGGATTTATATTATCAACTTTGTTGACAACATTGCTTGATGGAATCGCAACAAGTTTTTAAGATATTTTGAAGACCATGCAACACAGGTTGACAACATGATTTTCTTTGCGTTTAAATGATCTAACATCGGTGGTTGTCAACAATCCTGAACGATATGTTTATCCATGTAATCTCCCTTATTCACAATGGAACGACGACGAGGAAACGGTACGTGAACGTGACGAGATCTCTTCGTTTATATCAAGTGACTTTAAAATACTTATAGCATAAGCGGGTATAGACAATAGAGCGTTTCTCGTTATCACGTCACGCCAAGAATTTGAAAAATTGAAAAAGACGTCGTTGAAAATCCCTCCGCATTGTGGATTGTGAATTGGGGGACGATTTTGGAAAACCTCTTTTAAGTTTTATTTTTTGTATATATAAATATAAGTAAATTGTAGTCATTTTTGAGGCTTGAAACTTAAACACAATACTGCTAAAGTGTTTAGTTTCTCCCCTTACAATAACATCATCTTCTCAAATATGGTTCTGCGCTATAAAAAGATTTTTTAATTAATTTCTTTTGTCTGAAAAACCACCATTTTTGTTGATGAATATTCTTCTTGACTGCCCCTCAAAAAGCCAATTGAACAGAACTTTTTCAACCTTTTGGACCTTTTTTTATACAAATTTGTTAGTTTTCGTTAATTTATTTATAGTCGTTCTTTTTTAAATTTTTTTATTTTTAGTCAAATGCTGGAAACAGATGGAAAATTTTCTATTTTTGAGAATTAAAAAAAAAAAAAAACTAATTGTATTTTTTTGCCATTTCTTGTTTATTTTGTTATTTTTATGAGGCAAACAAATTACCATTCATAATTGACATCTTTTTTCGTTTTTTTTAAGGGAGAAAGTGGGTACCTAACACTTTTGGTTTAAAGAAAGATTTTTACATGTCGTTTTCAGCATTTGACTAAAAATGAAAAAGAGCATTGAATATTAAAAAGAACATTTGTGCTTGTCTACACAGAATTTTGAACGGAATTCACAATTTTTTTCAAAAATATTGACTAAAATTTTATATCTTAAAAAATTTTCGCTAAACAATTGAATATTAGTTTTAAAAAAAAATTATAACTTCAACGTTGAAATTCCATTTCAAAATTTGGCCTTTAAAATGTTTTAAGAATTTCGTACCTGCATATATAGGTAAATGATTTTTTCTTTTAAAGGTCTGCAATCATTTTAATTTCTTTTTTCTATCAAAAACTAAAATGGCATTCTTTTTTCACCTCAAACTATCAATGAAGTTGTTTTAGCTGATTTAAACACGGAACTTCACGCTTTTTTTTCATTTTTGTCTCATAATTTGTATGACTTAATATTCAATTAAAATTATACCATTTAAAAATTAAAATAAAATGGTTCTATGGAAATGTTGAAATATCTCCCAAAATCATCATTCAAAGTTAAATTAATGTTGATACCTGGATAGGGCTTGAATAGACCTTTCCAGTAATGTGCGTCATGATTTAATTGATGAACTATGAAAAGACGTCGTTTTTTTATGAAAATTTTGAAATATCTCCTGAAAAAATCAATCAAAATAAAATTGGTTTCGATACCTGTATAGGACTTGAACAGACCTTTGCAGTGATGTGCGTCATGATTTATTTGATTAACTTTGAAAAGACGTCGTTTTTCTAAGCAAATTTTGAAATATCTCCTGCAAAAATCAATCAAAATAAAATTAGTTTCGATACCTGTATAGGGCTTGAACAGACCTTTGCAGTGATGTGCGTCATGATTTATTTGATTAACTTTGAAAAGACGTGGTTTTTCTAATCAAATTTTGAAATATCTTCTGAAAAAATTAATCGAAATAAAATTGGTTTCGATACCTGTATAGGGCTTGAACAGACCTTTCCAGTGATGTGCGTCAGGATTTATTTGATTAACTTTGAAAAGACGTCGTTTTTCTAAGCAAATTTTGAAATATCTCCGGAAAAAAACAATCAAAATAAAATTAGTTTCGATACCTGTATAGGGCTTGAACAGACCTTTGCAGTGATGTGCGTTATGATTTATTTGATTAACTTTGAAAAGACGTCGTTTTTCTAAGCAAATTTTGAAATATCTCCTGCAAAAATCAATCAAAATAAAATTAGTTTCGATACCTGTATAGGACTTGAACAGACCTTTGCAGTGATGTGCGTCATGATTTATTTGATTAACTTTGAAAAGACGTCGTTTTTCTAAACAAATTTTGAAATATCTTCTGAAAAAATTAATCAAAATAAAATTGGTTTAGATACCTGTATAGGGCTTGAACAGACCCTTGCAGTGATGTGCGTCATGATTTATTTGATTAAGTTTGAAAAGGCGTCGTTTTTCTAAGCAAATTTTGAAATATCTTCTGAAAAAATTAATCAAAATAAAATTGGTTTCGATACCTGTATAGGGCTTGAACAGACCTTTCCATTGATGTGCGTCATGATTTATTTGATTAACTTTGAAAAGACGTCGTTTTCCTACGCAAATTTTGAAATAACTCCTGAAAAAATCAATCAAAATAAAATTAGTTTCGATACCTGTATAGGACTTGAACAGACCTTTGCAGTGATGTGCGTCATGATTTATTTGATTAACTTTGAAAAGACGTCGTTTTTCTAAGCAAATTTTGAAATATCTTCTGAAAAAATCAATCAAAATAAAATTGGTTTCAATACCTGTATAGGGCTTGAACAGACCTTTGCAGTGATATGCGTCATGATTTATTTGATTAACTTTGAAAAGACGTCGTTTTCTAAGCAAATTTTGAAATATCTTCTGAAAAAATTAATCAAAATAAAATTGGTTTCGATACCTGTATAGGGCTTGAACAGACCTTTCCAGTGATGTGCGTCATGATTTATTTGATTAAATTTGAAAAGGCGTCGTTTTTCTAAGCAAATTTTGAAATATCTCCTGAAAAAATTAATCAAAATAAAATTGGTTTCGATATCTGTATAGGGCTTGAACAGACCTTTCCATTGATGTGCGTCATGATTTATTTGATTAACTTTGAAAAGACGTCGTTTTTCTAAGCAAATTTTGAAATATCTTCTGAAAAAATTAATCAAAATAAAATTGGTTTCGATACCTGTATAGGGCTTAAACAGACCTTTCCAGTGATGTGCGTCATGATTTATTTGATTAAGTTTGAAAAGGCGTCGTTTTTCTAAGCAAATTTTGAAATATCTCCTGAAAAAATTAATCAAAATAAAATTGGTTTCGATACCTGTATAGGGCTTGAACAGACGTTTCCATTGATGTGCGTCATGATTTATTTGATTAACTTTGAAAAGACGTCGTTTTCCTATGCAAATTTTGAAATATCTCCTGAAAAAATCAATCAAAATAAAATTAGTTTCGATACCTGTATAGGGCTTGAACAGACCTTTCCAGTGATGTGCGTCATGATTTATTTGATTAACTTTGAAAAGACGTCGTTTTTCTAAGCAAATTTTAAAATATCTTCTGAAAAAATTAATCAAAATAAAATTGGTTTCGATACCTGTATAGGGCTTGAACAGACCTTTCCAGTGATGTGCGTCATGATTTATTTGATTAAATTTGAAAAGGCGTCGTTTTTCTAAGCAAATTTTGAAATATCTCCTGAAAAAATTAATCAAAATAAAATTGGTTTCGATATCTGTATAGGGCTTGAACAGACCTTTCCATTGATGTGCGTCATGATTTATTTGATTAACTTTGAAAAGACGTCGTTTTTCTAAGCAAATTTTGAAATATCTTCTGAAAAAATTAATCAAAATAAAATTGGTTTCGATACCTGTATAGGGCTTGAACAGACCTTTCCAGTGATGTGCGTCATGATTTATTTGATTAAGTTTGAAAAGGCGTCGTTTTTCTAAGCAAATTTTGAAATATCTCCTGAAAAAATTAATCAAAATAAAATTGGTTTCGATACCTGTATAGGGCTTGAACAGGCCTTTCCAGTGATGTGCGTCATGATTTATTTGATTAACTTTGAAAAGACGTCGTTTTTCTAAGCAAATTTTGAAATAACTCCTGAAAAAATCAATCAAAATAAAATTAATTTCAGTACCTGTATAGGGCTTGACAGCCCAAGTCCAAATCCAAATCTAATTCCAAGTCCAATTTCAAGTCCAAGTCCAAGTCCAAGTCCAAGTCCAAGTCCAAGTCCAAGTCCAAGTCCAAGTCCAAGTCCAAGTCCAAGTCCAAGTCCAAGTCCAAGTCCAAGTCCAAGTCCAAGTCCAAGTCCAAGTCCAAGTCCAAGTCCAAGTCCAAGTCCAAGTCCAAGTCCAAGTCCAAGTCCAAGTCCAAGTCCAAGTCCAAGTCCAAGTCCAAGTCCAAGTCCAAGTCCAAGTCCAAGTCCAAGTCCAATTTCAAGTCCAAGTCCAAGTCCAAGTCCAAGTCCAAGTCCAAGTCCAAGTCCAAGTCCAAGTCCAAGTCCAAGTCCAAGTCCAAGTCCAAGTCCAAGTCCAAGTCCAAGTCCAAGTCCAAGTCCAAGTCCAAGTCCAAGTCCAAGTCCAAGTCCAAGTCCAAGTCCAAGTCCAAGTCCAAGTCCAAGTCCAAGTCCAAGTCCAAGTCCAAGTCCAAGTCCAAGTCCAAGTCCAAGTCCAAGTCCAAGTCCAAGTCCAAGTCCAAGTTCAAGTCCAAGTCCAAGTCCAAGTCCAAGTCCAAGTCCAAGTCCAAGTCCAAGTCCAAGTCCAAGTCCAAGTCCAAGTCCAAGTCTAAGTCAAAGTCCAAGTCCAAGTCCAAGTCCAAGTCCAAGTCCAAGTCCAAGTCCAAGTCCAAGTCCAAGTCCAAGTCCAAGTCCAAGTCCAAGTCCAAGTCCAAGTCCAAGTCCAAGTCCAAGTCCAAGTCCAAGTCCAAGTCCAAGTCCAAGTCCAAGTCCAAGTCCAAGTCCAAGTCCAAGTCCAAGTCCAAGTCCGAATCCAAGTCCAAGTCCAGGTCCAAGTCCAAGTCCAAGTCCAAGTCCAAGTCCAAGTCCAAGTCCAAGTCCAAGTCCAAGTCCAAGTCCAAGTCCAAGTCCAAGTCCAAGTCCAAGTCCAAGTCCAAGTCCAAGTCCAAGTCCAAGTCCAAGTCCAACTTAACTTTACTTAACTTAACTTAACTTAACTTAACTTAACTTAACTTAACTTAACTTAACTTAACTTAACTTAACTTAACTTAACTTAACTTAACTTAACTTAACTTAACTTAACTTAACTTAACTTAACTTAACTTAACTTAACTTAACTTAACTTAACTTAACTTAACTTAACTTAACTTAACTTAACTTAACTTAACTTAACTTAACTTAACTTAACTTAACTTAACTTAACTTAACTTAACTTAACTTAACTTAACTTAGCTTAACACGTCCGTTCAGCGCAAAGGATATCATAAGACTACCTGAAACACGTCCGTTCAGTTCGACGGATATCTTAAGACTGAAGTGCTGCCATATTGTTCACAATAAATTATCATACAATGCGCTGATTTCTATCATACGAAAAATTTCTATCATATCATTGTATATAGAATCTATAGTATTATCAGGAGCCAATTTTTTTAATTTTCATAGGCCGGCGACAGTCGGCGCTAACATCTGTCTTTGATATTTGAGAATTGAGATAGAAGGAAAATTTAAAAGCAGAATGAATGAGAAGAAAGAGAGGGTTGTACTCGTATTATTTAGATTTTCGCAACATTAATGGGACAAAGTGAGACTAATGAATCTGTTGTGAGGACAATGGTAACGAAGGAAATAAAAATAATAAAATTGTTTTCTATGACTTTATTGTTTTTGCATATTAGCTTGAGGTAGGTATGTTTATAGATTTATGCATACTACATGCAGTATGTTTGTATGTAGATTATATTTCGTTTACAATTTAAATTTTGATATTCAAATCTTGGGTATTTGTTTTGAGATTTTTAATTTCTGTAGCAATGTTGCTTCTTTTCACTACATCTATGCAGGAATTATTTGAAGACAGTTTCCGATATTTCTATAGGATATCTGATCGTTTCCCAAAATTTTTTTATAATCTTATGATAACAGTCCTAGGTTTACCATAACTGAATTACTGGCTTAAAATAATGCAAAATACTTATTTCTTACAAAAAAATTATTAATCATAATATTTTGGGTTTTATTTTGGATTTTCATCGCTTATAGTCGCTGTAAAGTTTAAGGCATTTAGAGCGAACGTCAAATGTAAGTAAACACTAATAATTTCTGGAGTTACATGGAATTTAAACCAAAATATAAACGCTCAAAATAAAGAGTAGGTAGGTACGTAACTATGTTTAGTTTTTTGTAAGGAAAAAATCACTACTTTTAATTTTGATATTTTTGTTTCGGTCTATTGCTATTGTATAAAGCTTTTTTTTACTGTTGGGATGCAGTTTTTTTATTTTGCCCATATTTTTTTGTTTAAATTTCTTGTAACTCCATAAATAATGTTTTGACACCCACCGTAGATATTGAAAGTATACAAGAAAAAATCATACTGGAGGGGATTGTATTTCCATCTCTCGCTTATGGAATAAAATATATTAAAAAACAACTACTTACAGTAGCTTTTGGAAAGCCAGAAGTCCATTCTTACAAGGTTTATTTTCTAATAAAGTTCTTTTCAGAAACACCTTCGGTTAAAATTGTTTCAAACTTAAATTTATGAAAAAAGTGGGTTTTTAACATACATGAGTAGGTACTTTCTATGAATGGTTTTCCATTTTAAATATTGTTTTTTTGTTTATTGATGTCGGTAAGAACGAGGGAAAATACATCTTTTTCTTGTTTACTTTCAATCTACATACCCTGCGTTGAATTTGGGCAGACCTTACGCGATTACAAATTAATAAGCCAATTTAATTAAAGCGACTTAGGGGATAAAAAGAATAATCTGAAAAATTAGGGAATTTTTTTAGGTTTTCATTGGTATTTCCCAGTGGGAACTCGTTTATTTTATTCATCTAGTAAAATCATTAACATTGGTAGTGTGTTTTCTAATCAAATCTTATCAAATCTAATCTAATTTAGAATAAAATAGAAACAAAAAGAAGTTCTGTTTCAAATTAAAAGTTATATTTGCGTTTGTGTTCAGGTAATGTTCCATTGAGAATTTGTAGTCACAAACAATTCACAAAAAAAAGATGAACTGATGAACTTGTACATTACTTTTCAACAGTTTTAGTAGTAAAATAATGGCAAATATATTTGTGGCAAAAAGTTATTTTAATTAATTTGCAATTTTTCTTAAATCTTATAAATACGTACAACCATGGTTTGGTACTTGACTTAGAATTAAAAAGAGCACTGAAAACAGAAATAATCGATAAATTTTTGATAAAATAAGTTTTGAGTTATTTTTCTACTTTGTTTTGTTTTCATTTAAGTTTAAAAGTTACAGTAATGCCAGTCAGTACACCCAGATTGTTGGATTTTCCAACCAAAATGATTGAAACAAATAGCTTTGGTGGTAAAAATGGTAGGAAAACATTCTTCGTAGGATTTATGGTGGGAAAATATTTCAAGTCTTTTTTTTTGTGGGAGATTAGTGGTCATTCGGATCGGTGTATATTCTTTTTGAAGAATATCCCACAAATGAAGTGAAGTTTTTTTGACTTTTGAACTTCACTATTTTGAAGTGTTGTATGGAAACGAAAAAAAAAGACAAAACAGAAATTTGTTGCACATTTTACATCGCCAATAGTTTTTTTCCAACAACATGTCTTTGCAAGTTGCAAACTTCAAGTTAAATTTACACATTCTATTCTAATTCTAATTTTTAATATAACGCTACAGCCACATGTTTTGTTCTGTTGGTAAGCGTAAGCGCTCACGAGCATTATTAATTTTTATCATGCAATTTTGTTATTTTACTGTTTTTATGAATTTGTTTGTTATCTCCGGTTCATGTTATATTGATTCTCTAAAAGAAAGCCACTGTGAACTATATCCAACAAAATTAGAATTTATAGTCACAAAATAAATTAAAAATCCTTTTGTATTTCATTACTTGGTGGTTGTTTATTTTTTTGTTGGTTTTAAGGACTTATAGGGTGCAAGATGCAAGATGCAAGATATGGGTGACAGCGAGATAGGTATAATATGTAATGAATGTATATGTTTTGTGTGTAAGTGTATAGTTAACCATAGGTTTATGAGTATTTTTGTGTAGTTTTGCGTATTTTTGATAAGCTTTGTTTTTTGATTTTTGGTTAGTACATGTGGCACAAGGTCATGAAATAAAAAAACACGTAGGTATGTATAAAATATAAATAAATACCTTTTCGGAAATATTTGCAATACTTCTTGATATATTTTTTTTTCTTGTTTTAAGAATTGTACCTGCATGGGTGTACAAAGATTTCACTTGTAGGGGGGTGCTGTATACCAAAAACCAACTCTTTATTTCCTTTCAAATCAATGTAGGTATCTTTATGTATTTCTTTGTTCACAAGGGATCATTTAAAGCAGTTTTTCAAGTTTTAAAAGTCCTAAGGAAATTTTTCGTTTGTTTTGTCATAGTTTCGAAATTAAAACTAAAAAATAACCTAAGACTTCTACTTATATTATAAAATGGAAAAAAGGAGATTTTGTTTTGCAGAGGGACACAAATTTTAATAATATTTCAGAGCTTGACTGCCCCTCAAAAAGCCAATTGAACAGAAATTTTTCAACCTTTTGGACCTTTTTTTATACAAATTTGTTAGTTTTCGTTAATTTATTTATAGTCGTTCTTTTTTAAATTTTTTAATTTTTAGTCAAATGCTGGAAACAGATGGAAAATTTTCTATTTTTGAGAAATAAAAAAAAAAAACTAATTGTATTGTTTTACCATTTCTTGTTTATTTTGTTATTTTTATGAGGCAAACAAAGTACCATTCATAATTGACATCTTTTTTCGTTTTTTTTTTAAGGGAGAAAGTGGGTACCTAACACTTTTTGTTTAAAGAAAGATTTTTACATGTCGTTTCCAGCATTTGACTAAAAATGAAAAAGAGCATTGAATATTAAAAAGAACATTTGTGCTTGTCTACACAGAATTTTGAACGGAATTCACAATTTTTTTCAAAAATATTGACTAAAATTTTATTTCTTAAAAAATTTTCGCTTGAGAATTGAATATTAGTCTTAAAAAAAATTATAACTTCAACGTTTAAATTCCATTTAAAAATTTGGCCTTTAAAATGTTTTAAAAATTTCGTACCTACATATATAGGTACCTAAATGAGTTTTTCTTTTAAGGGTCTGCAATCATTTTAATTTCTTTTTTCTATCAAAAACTAAGATGGCATTCTTTTTTCACCTCAAACTATCAATGAAGTTGTTTTAGCTGATTTAAATAATAATTTCTATGACCTAATATACAATTAAGACTATACCATTTAAAAATTAAAATAAAATGGTTCTATGGAAATTTTGAAATATCTCCCAAAATCATCATTCAAAGTTAAATTAATGTTGATACCTGGATAGGGCTTGAATAGACCTTTCCAGTAATGTGCGTCATGATTTAATTGATGAACTATGAAAAGACGTCGTTTTTTTATGAAAATTTTGAAATATCTCCTGAAAATATCAATCAAAATAAAATTGGTTTCGATACCTGTATAGGGCTTGAATGGACCTTTCCAGTGATGTGCGTCATGATTTATTTGATTAACTTTGAAAAGACGTCGTGATTCTAAGCAAATTTTGAAATAACTCCTGAAAAAATCAATCAAAATAAAACTAGTTTCGATACCTGTATAGTGCTTGAACAGACCTTTGCAGTGATGTGCGTCATGATTTATTTGATTAACTTTGAAAAGACGTCGTTTTTCTATGCAAATTTTGAAATAACTCCTGCAAAAATCAATCAAAATAAAATTAGTTTCGATACCTGTATAGGGCTTGAACAGACCTTTGCAGTGATGTGCGTCATGGTTTATTTGATTAACTTTGAAAAGACGTCGTTTTTCTAAGCAAATTTTGAAATATCTCCGGAAAAAATCAATCAAAATAAAATTAGTTTCCATACCTGTATATGACTTGAACAGACCTTTGCAGTGATGTGCGTCATGATTTATTTGATTAACTTTGAAAAGACGTCGTTTTTCTAAGCGAATTTTGAAATATCTCCTGCAAAAATCAATCAAAATAAAATTAGTTTCGATACCTGTATAGGGCTTGAACAGACGTTTCCAGTGATGTGCGTCATGATTTATTTGATTAAGTTTGAAAAGACGTCGTTTTTCTAAGCAAATTTTGAAATATCTCCTGCAAAAATCAATCAAAATAAAATTAGTTTCGATACCTGTATAAGGCTTGAACAGACCTTTCCAGTGATGTGCGTCATGATTTATTTGATTAACTTTGAAAAGACGTCGTTCTTCTAAGCAAATTTTGAAATATCTTCTGAAAAAATTAATCAAAATGAAATTGGTTTCGATACCTGTATAGGGCTTGAACAGACCTTTCCAGTGATGTGCGTCAGGATTTATTTGATTAACTTTGAAAAGACGTCGTTTTTCTAAGCAAATTTTGAAATATCTCCGGAAAAAAACAATCAAAATAAAATTAGTTTCGATACCTGTATAGGGCTTGAACAGACCTTTGCAGTGATGTGCGTAATGATTTATTTGGTTAACTTTGAAAAGACGTCGCTTTTCTAAGCAAATTTTGAAATATCTTCTGAAAAAATTAATCAAAATAAAATTGGTTTCGATACCTGTATAGGGCTTGAACAGACCTTTCCATTGATGTGCGTCATGATTTATTTGATTAACTTTGAAAAGGCGTCGTTTTTCTAAGCAAATTTTAAAATATCTCCTGCAAAAATCAATCAAAATAAAATTAGTTTCGATACCTGTATAGGACTTGAACAGACCTTTGCAGTGATGTGCGTCATGATTTATTTGATTAACTTTGAAAAGACGTCGTTTCTCTATGCAAATTTTGAAATAACTTCTGAAAAAATCAATCAAAATAAAATTAGTTTCGATACCTGTATAGGGCTTGAACAGACCTTTGCAGTGATGTGCGTCATGATTTATTTGATTAACTTTGAAAAGACGTCGTTTTTCCATGCAAATTTTGAAATATCTTCTGAAAAAATCAATCAAAATAAAATTAGTTTCGATACCTGTATAGGGCTTGAACAGACCTTTGCAGTGATGTGCGTCATGATTTATTTGATTAACTTTGAAAAGACGTCATTTTTCTATGCAAATTTTGAAATAACTCCTGCAAAAATCAATCAAAATAAAATTAGTTTCCATACCTGTATAGGGCTTGAACAGACCTTTGCAGTGATGTGCGTCATGATTTATTTGATTTACTTTGAAAAGACGTCGTTTTTCTATGCAAATTTTGAAATAACTCCTGAAAAAATCAATGAAAATAAAATTAATTTCAGTACCTGTATAGGGCTTGACAGCCCAAGTCCAAATCCAAATCTAATTCCAAGTCCAATTTCAAGTCCAAGTCCAAGTCCAAGTCCAAGTCCAAGTCCAAGTCCAAGTCCAAGTCCAAGTCCAAGTCCAAGTCCAAGTCCAAGTCCAAGTCCAAGTCCAAGTCCAAGTCCAAGTCCAAGTCCAAGACCAAGTCCAAGTCCAAGTCCAAGTCCAAGTCCAAGTCCAAGTCCAAGTCCAAGTCCAAGTCCAAGTCCAAGTCCAAGTCCAAGTCCAAGTCCAAGTCCAAGTCCAAGTCCAAGTCCAAGTCCAAGTCCAAGTCCAAGTCCAAGTCCAAGTCCAAGTCCAAGTCCAAGTCCAAGTCCAAGTCCAAGTCCAAGTCCAAGTCCAAGTCCAAGTCCAAGTCCAAGTCCAAGTCCAAGTCCAAGTCCAAGTCCAAGTCCAAGTCCAAGTCCAAGTCCAAGTCCAAGTCCAAGTCCAAATCCAAGTCCAAGTCCAAGTCCAAGTCCAAGTCCAAGTCCAAGTCCAGGTCCAAGTCCAAGTCCAAGTCCAAGTCCAAGTCCAAGTCCAAGTCCAAGTCCAAGTCCAAGTCCAAGTCCAAGTCCAAGTCCAAGTCCAAGTCCAAGTCCAAATCCAAGTCCAAGTCCAAATCCAAGTCCAAGTCCAAGTCCAAGTCCAAGTCCAAGTCCAAGTCCAAGTCCAAGTCCAAATCCAAGTCCAAGTCCAAGTCCAACTTAACTTAACTTAACTTAACTTAACTTAACTTAACTTAACTTAACTTAACTTAACTTAACTTAACTTAACTTAACTTAACTTAACTTAACTTAACTTAACTTAACTTAACTTAACTTAACTTAACTTAACTTAACTTAACTCTACTTAACTTAACTTAACTTAACTTAACTTAACTTAACTTAACTTAACTTAAAAAAAAATAAAAAAAAAAAAAAAAAACACGTGAAACACGTCCGTTCAGTTCGACGGATATCTTAAGACTGAAGTGCTGCCATATTGTTCACAATAAATTATCATACAATGCGCTGATTTCTATCATACGAAAAATTTCTATCATATCATTGTATATAGAATCTATAGTACTATCAGGAGCCAATTTTTTTAATTTTCATAGGCCGACGACAGTCGGCGCTAACATCTGTCTTTGATATTTGAGAATTGAGATAGAAGGAAAATTTAAAAGCAGAATGAATGAGAAGAAAGAGAGGGTTGTACTCGTATTATTTAGATTTTCGCAACATTAATGGGACAAAGTGAGACTAATGAATCTGTTGTGAGGACAATGGTAACGAAGGAAATAAAAATAATAAAATTGTTTTCTATGACTTTATTGTTTTTGCATATTAGCTTGAGGTAGGTATGTTTATAGATTTATGCATACTACATGCAGTATGTATGTATGTAGATTATATTTCGTTTACAATTTAAATTTTGATATTCAAATCTTGGGTATTTGTTTTGAGATTTTTAATTTCTGTAGCAATGTTGCTTCTTTTCACTACATCTATGCAGGAATTATTTGAAGACAGTTTCCTATATTTCTATAGGATATCTGATCGTTTTCGAAAATTTTTTTATTATCTTATGATAACAGTCCTAGGTTTACCATAACTGAATTACTGGCTTAAAATAATGCAAAATACTTATTTCTTACAAAAAAATTATTAATCATAATATTTTGGGTTTTATTTTGGATTTTCATCGCTTATAGTCGCTGTAAAGTTTAAGGCATTTAGAGCGAACGTCAAATGTAAGTAAACACTAATAATTTCTGGAGTTACATGGAATTTAAACCAAAATATAAACGCTCAAAATAAAGAGTAGGTAGGTACGTAACTATGTTTAGTTTTTTGTAAGGAAAAAATCACTACTTTTAATTTTGATATTTTTGTTTCGGTCTATTGCTATTGTATAAAGCTTTTTTTTACTGTTGGGATGCAGTTTTTTTATTTTGCCCATATTTTTTTGTTTAAATTTCTTGTAACTCCATAAATAATGTTTTGACACCCAACATAGATATTGAAAGTATACAAGAAAAAATCATACTGGAGGGGATTGTATTTCCATCTCTTGCTTATGGAATAAAATATATTAAAAAACAACTACTTACAGTAGCTTTTGGAAAGCCAGAAGTCCATTCTTACAAGGTTTATTTTCTAATAAAGTTCTTTTCAGAAACACCTTCGGTTAAAATTGTTTCAAACTTAAATTTATGAAAAAAGTGGGTTTTTAACATACATGAGTAGGTACTTTCTATGAATGGTTTTCCATTTTAAATATTGTTTTTTTGTTTATTGATGTCGGTAAGAACGAGGGAAAATACATCTTTTTCTTGTTTACTTTCAATCTACATACCCTGCGTTGAATTTGGGCAGATCTTACGCGATTACAAATTAATAAGCCAATTTAATTAAAGCGACTTAGGGGATAAAAAGAATAATCTGAAAAAATTAGAGAATTTTTTGTCCTTCATTTGAAATATATGTTTATGTATGTATTTACATGTACATGTGGCGGAGGACTCTGAGGAAATTTTATGGCAGGAACCGTTATTTTTAGTTCCAAAGTTGGGCAGAATCACCAAAGATATACAGACTTGTTGGACCCACTTCTTTCGTCTTCCTCATCACTGTTAGGTATATGACAAGTCTGATCAAAATCTTGCCATAATAGTACCTACCTACCTTACAAAAAAGGTCTTGTAGTTAAAAAAAGTAGACATATAAAAAAAGTAAAATTAAAAAACTAAAGAAGTAAACTAATTAAATTCAAACCTTGGCACTATGGAAGGATGTAAGAGAACTCAAGCGAAACGACACCCTTAGTGTAAATATTGTTAAAAAGCTAAAGCTGCCCTTAAAAATTATATTAAAAATAAAAGAGAGAAAATTCATAATATGATGGTTTCTTTTATAATATTTTAACAAGGAAAGTCTATAAGAACTAAATTCTTTTTAGTCAACAGCCATTTAAATCGTCTAATTTTTTTAAGGTTTTCATTGGTATTTCCCAGTGGGAACTCGTTTATTTTATTCATCTAGTAAAATCATTAACATTGGTAGTGTGTTTTCTAATCAAATCTTATCAAATCTAATCTAATTTAGAATAAAATAGAAACAAAAAGAAGTTCTGTTTCAAATTAAAAGTTATATTTGCGTTTATGTTCAGTTCATGTTCCATTGATTTCCTTGCAGAAAGCCAATGTGAATTATATCATACTAAATGAGAATTTGTAGTCACAAACAATTCACAAAAGATGAACTGATGAACTTGTACATTACTTTTCAACAGTTTTAGTAGTAAAATAATGGCAAATATATTTGTGGCAAAAAGTTATTTAAATTAATTTGCAATTTTTCTTAAATCTTATAAATACGTACAACCATGGTTTGGTACTTGACTTAGAATTAAAAAGACCACTGAAAACAGAAATAATCGATAAATTTTTGGTAAAATGAGTTTTGAGTTATTTTTCTACTTTGTTTTGTTTTCATTTAAGTTTAAAAGTTACAGTAATGCCAGTCAGTACACCCAGATTGTTGGATTTTCCAACCAAAATGATTGAAACAAATAGCTTTGGTGGTAAAAATGGTAGGAAAACATTCTTCGTAGGATTTATGGTGGGAAAATATTTCAAGTCTTTTTTTTGCGGGAGATTAGTGGTCATTCGGATCGGTGTATATTCTTTTTGAAGAATATCCCACAAATGAAGTGAAGTTTTTTTGACTTTTGAACTTCACTATTTTGAAGTGTTGAAACAGAAATTTGTTGCACATTTTACATCGCCAATAGTTTTTTTCCAACAACATGTACTGTCTTTGCAAGTTGCAAACTTCAAGTTAAATTTACACATTCTATTCTAATTCTAATTTTTAATATAACGCTACAGCCACATGTTTTGTTCTGTTGGTAAGCGTAAGCGCTCACGAGCATTATTAATTTTTATCATGCAATTTTGTTATTTTACTGTTTTTATGAATTTGTTTGTTATCTCCGGTTCATGTTATATTGATTCTCTAAAAGAAAGCCACTGTGAACTATATCCAACAAAATTAGAATTTATAGTCACAAAATAAATTAAAAATCCTTTTGTATTTCATTACTTGGTGGTTGTTTATTTTTTTGTTGGTTTTAAGGACTTATAGGGTGCAAGATGCAAGATGCAAGATATGGGTGACAGCGAGATAGGTATAATATGTTTTGTGTGTAAGTGTATAGTTAACCATAGGTTTATGAGTATTTTTGTGTAGTTTTGCGTATTTTTGATAAGCTTTGTTTTTTGATTTTTGGTTAGTACATGTGGCACAAGGTCATGAAATAAAAAAACACGTAGGTATGTATAAAATATAAATAAATACCTTTTCGGAAATACTTGCAATACTTCTTGATATATTTTTTTTTCTTGTTTTAAGAATTGTACCTGCATGGGTGTACAAAGATTTCACTTGTAGGGGGGTGCTGTATACCAAAAACCAACTCTTTATTTCCTTTCAAATCAATGTAGGTATCTTTATGTATTTCTTTGTTCACAAGGGATCATTTAAAGCAGTTTTTCAAGTTTTAAAAGTCCTAAGGAAATTTTTCGTTTGTTTTGTCATAGTTTCGAAATTAAAACTAAAAAAATAACCTAAGACATTTACTTATATTATAAAATGGAAAAAAGGAGATATTGTTTTGCAGAGGGATCAAAATTTTAATACTCGTAATATTTCAGAGCTTGACTGCCCCTCAAAAAGCCAATTGAACAGAACTTTTTCAACCTTTTGGACCTTTTTTTATACAAATTTGTTAGTTTTCGTTAATTTATTTATAGTCGTTCTTTTTAAATTTTTTTTATTTTTAGTCAAATGCTGGAAACAGATGGAAAATTTTCTATTTTTGAGAAATAAAAAAAAAAAACTAATTGTATTGTTTTACCATTTCTTGTTTATTTTGTTATTTTTATGAGGCAAACAAAGTACCATTCATAATTGACATCTTTTTTCGTTTTTTTTTTAAGGGAGAAAGTGGGTACCTAACACTTTTTGTTTAAAGAAAGATTTTTACATGTCGTTTCCAGCATTTGACTAAAAATGAAAAAGAGCATTGAATATTAAAAAGAACATTTGTGCTTGTCTACACAGAATTTTGAACGGAATTCACAATTTTTTTCAAAAATATTGACTAAAATTTTATTTCTTAAAAAATTTTCGCTTGAGAATTGAATATTAGTCTTAAAAAATTTATTATTTTTATTTATTATTTATTAAAAGTTATTAGTTCCATTTAAAAATTTGGCCTTTAAAATGTTTTAAAAATTTCGTACCTACATATATAGGTACCTAAATGAGTTTTTCTTTTAAGGGTCTGCAATCATTTTAATTTCTTTTTTCTTCAACGTTTAAATTCCATTTAAAAATTTGGCCTTTAAAATGTTTTAAAAATTTCGTACCTACATATATAGGTACCTAAATGAGTTTTTCTTTTAAGGGTCTGCAATCATTTTAATTTCTTTTTTCTATCAAAAACTAAGATGGCATTCTTTTTTCACCTCAAACTATCAATGAAGTTGTTTTAGCTGATTTAAACATGGAACTTCACGCTTTTTTTCATTTTTGTCTCATAATTTGTATGACTTAATATTCAATTAAAATTGTACTATTTAAAAATTAAAATAAAATGGTTCTATGGAAATTTTGAAATATCTCCCAAAATCATCATTCAAAGTTAAATTAATGTTGATACCTGGATAGGGCTTGAATAGACCTTTCCAGTAATGTGCGTCATGATTTAATTGATGAACTATGAAAAGACGTCGTTTTTTTATGAAAATTTTGAAATATCTCCTGAAAATATCAATCAAAATAAAATTGGTTTCGATACCTGTATAGGGCTTGAACAGACCTTTCCAGTGATGTGCGTCATGATTTATTTGATTAACTTTGAAAAGACGTCGTGATTCTAAGCAAATTTTGAAATAACTCCTGAAAAAATCAATCAAAATAAAACTAGTTTCGATACCTGTATAGGGCTTGAACAGACGTTTCCATTGATGTGCGTCATGATTTATTCGATTAACTTTGAAAAGACGTCGTTTTTCTAAGCAAATTTTGAAATATCTTCTGAAAAAATTAATCAAAATAAAATTGGTTTCGATACCTGTATAGGGCTTGAACAGACGTTTCCAGTGATGTGCGTCATGATTTATTTGATTAAATTTGAAAAGGCGTCGTTTTTCTAAGCAAATTTTGAAATATCTCCTGAAAAAATCAATCAAAATAAAATTAGATTCGATACATGTATAGGACTTGAACAGACCTTTGCAGTGATGTGCGTCATGATTTATTTGATTAACTTTGAAAAGGCGTCGTTTTTCTAAGCAAATTTTGAAATATCTCCTG
This sequence comes from Dasysyrphus albostriatus, assembly GCA_946251815.1. Lineage (NCBI taxonomy): Eukaryota > Metazoa > Arthropoda > Insecta > Diptera > Syrphidae > Dasysyrphus > Dasysyrphus albostriatus. Next base: position 34,354,250 of record OX276336.1, on the reverse strand, counting down.
AAAAAATCAATCAAAATAAAATTAGATTCGATACCTGTATAGGTTTTGAACAGACCTTTCCATTGATGTGCGTCATGATTTATTTGATTAACTTTGAAAAGACGTCGTTTTTCCATGCAAATTTTGAAATATCTCCTGCAAAAATCAATCAAAATAAAATAAGTTTTGATACCTGTATAGGACTTAAACAGACCTTTGCAGTGATGTTCGTCATGATTTATTTGATTAACTTTGAAAAGACGTCGTTTTTCTAAGCAAATTTTGTAATATCTTCTGAAAAAATTAATCAAAATAAAATTGGTTTCGATTCCTGTATAGGGCTTGAACAGACCTTTGCAGTGATGTGCGTCATGATTTATTTGATTAAGTTTGAAAAGGCGTCGTTTTTCTAAGCAAATTTTGAAATATCTCCTGAAAAAATTAATCAAAATAAAATTGGTTTCGATACCTGTATAGGGCTTGAACAGACCTTTCCATTGATGTGCGTCATGATTTATTTGAATAACTTTGAAAAGGCGTCGTTTTTCTAAGCAAATTTTGAAATATCTCCTGCAAAAATCAATCAAAATAAAATTAGTTTCGATACCTGTATAGGGCTTGAACAGACCTTTGCAGTGATGTGCGTCATGATTTATTTGATTAAGTTTGAAAAGGCGTCGTTTTTCTAAGCAAATTTTGAAATATCTCCTGAAAAAATTAATCAAAATAAAATTGGTTTCGATACCTGTATAGGGCTTGAACAGACCTTTCCATTGATGTGCGTCATGATTTATTTGATTAACTTTGAAAAGACGTCGTTTTTCTATGCAAATTTTGAAATATCTCCTGAAAAAATCAATCAAAATAAAATTAGTTTCGATACCTGTATAGGGCTTGAACAGACCTTTGCAGTGATGTGCGTCATGATTTATTTGATTAACTTTGAAAAGACGTCGTTTTTCTAAGCAAATTTTGAAATATCTCCTGCAAAAATCAATCAAAATAAAATTAGTTTCGATACCTGTATAGGGCTTAAACAGACCTTTGCAGTGATGTGCGTCATGATTTATTTGATTAACTTTGAAAAGACGTCGCTTTTCTAAGCAAATTTTGAAATATCTTCTGAAAAAATTAATCAAAATAAAATTGGTTTCGATACCTGTATAGGGCTTGAACAGACCTTTCCATTGATGTGCGTCATGATTTATTTGATTAACTTTGAAAAGGCGTCGTTTTTCTAAGCAAATTTTAAAATATCTCCTTAAGAAATCAATCAAAATAAAATTAGTTTCGATACCTGTATAGGACTTGAACACACCTTTGCAGTGATGTGCGTCATGATTTATTTGATTAACTTTGAAAAGACGTCGTTTTTCTTAGCAAATTTTGAAATATCTCCTGCAAAAATCAATCAAAATAAAATTAGTTTCGATACCTGTATAGGACTTGAACAGACCTTTGCAGTGATGTGCGTCATGATTTATTTGATTAACTTTGAAAAGACGTCGTTTTTCTAAGCAAATTTTGAAATATCGTCTGAAAAAATTAATCAAAATAAAATTGGTTTCGATACCTGTATAGGGCTTGAACAGACCTTTCCAGTGATGTGCGTCATGATTTATTTGATTAAGTTTGAAAAGGCGTCGTTTTTCTAAGCAAATTTTGAAATATCTTCTGAAAAAATCAATCAAAATAAAATAAGATTCGATACCTGTATAGGGCTTGAACAGACCTTTGCAGTGATGTGCGCCATGATTTATTTGATTAACTTTGAAAAGACGTCGTTTTTCTATGCAAATTTTTAAATATCTTCTGAAAAATCAATCAAAATAAAATTAGTTTCGATACCTGTATAGGGCTTGAACAGACCTTTGCAGTGATGTGCGTCATGATTTATTTGATTAACTTTGAAAAGACGTCGTTTTTCTAAGCAAATTTTGAAATAACTCCTGAAAAAATCAATCAAAATAAAATTAGTTTCGATACCTGTATAGGGCTTGAACAGACCTTTGCAGTGATGTGCGTCATGATTTACTTTGAAAAGACGTCGTTTTTCTATGCAAATTTTGAAATAACTCCTGAAAAAATCAATCAAAATAAAATTAATTTCAGTATCTGTATAGGGCTTGACAGCCCAAGTCCAAATCCAAATCTAATTCCAAGTCCAATTTCAAGTCCAAGTCCAATTTCAAGTCCAAGTCCAAGTCCAAGTCCAAGTCCAAGTCCAAGTCCAAGTCCAAGTCCAAGTCCAAGTCCAAGTCCAAGTCCAAGTCCAAGTCCAAGTCCAAGTCCAAGTCCAAGTCCAAGTCCAAGTCCAAGTCCAAGTCCAAGTCCAAGTCCAAGTCCAAGTCCAAGTCCAAGTCCAAGTCCAAGTCCAAGTCCAAGTCCAAGTCCTAGTCCAAGTCCAAGTCCAAGTCCAAGTCCAAGTCCAAGTCCAAGTCCAAGTCCAAGTCCAAGTCCAAGTCCAAGTCCAAGTCCAAGTCCAAGTCCAAGTCCAAGTCCAAGTCCAAGTCCAAGTCCAAGTCCAAGTCCAAGTCCAAGTCCAAGTCCAAGTCCAAGTCCAAGTCCAGGTCCAAGTCCAAGTCCAAGTCCAAGTCCAAGTCCAAGTCCAAGTCCAAGTCCAAGTCCAAATCCAAGTCCAAGTCCAAGTCCAAGTCCAAGTCCAAGTCCAAGTACAAGTCCAAGTCCAAGTCCAAGTCCAAGTCCAAGTCCAAGTCCAAGTCCAAGTCGAAGTCCCAGTCCAAGTCCAAGTCCAAGTCCAAGTCCAGGTCCAAGTCCAGGTCCAAGTCCAAGTCCCAGTCCAAGTCCAAGTCCAAATACAAGTCCAAATACAAGTCCAAGTCCAAGTCCAAGTCCAAGTCCAAGTCCAAGTCCAAGTCCAAGTCCAAGTCCAAGTCCAAGTCCAAGTCCAAGTCCAAGTCCAAGTCCAAGTCCAAGTCCAAGTCCAAGTCCAAGTCCAGGTCCAAGTCCAAGTCCAAGTCCAAGTCCAAGTCCCAGTCCAAGTCCAAATACAAGTCCAAATACAAGTCCAAGTCCAAGTCAAAGTCCAAGTCCAAGTCCAAGTCCAAGTCCAAGTCCAAGTCCAAGTCCAAGTCCAAGTCCAAGTCCAAGTCCAAGTCCAAGTCCAAGTCCAAGTCCAAGTCCAAGTCCAAGTCCAAGTCCAAGTCCAAATCCAAGTCAAAGTCCAAGCCCAACTTAACTTAACTTAACTTGACTTAACTTAACTTAACTTAACTTAAGTTATCTTAACTTAGCTTAACTTAACTTAACTTAACTTAACTTAACTTAACTTAACTTAACTTAACTTAACTTAACTTAACTCTACTTAACTCTACTTAACTTAACTTAACTTAACTTAACTTAACTTAACTTAACTTAACTTAACTTAACTTAACTTAACTTAAGTTAACTTAGCTTAACTTAACTTAACTTAACTTAACTTAACTTAACTTAACTTAACTTAACTTAACTTAACTTAACTTAACTTAACTTAACTTAACTTAACTTAACTTAACTTAACTTAACTTAACTTAACTTAACTTATAGTAACTTAACTTAACTTAATTTAACTTAACTTAACTTAACTTAACTTAACTTAACTTAACTTAACTTAACTCTACTTAACTTAACTTAACTTAACTTAACTTAACTTAACTTAACTTAACTTAACTTAACTTAACTTAACTTAACAAAACTTAACTTAACTTAACTTAACTTAACTTAAATTAACTTAACTTAACTTAACTTAACTTAACTTAACTTAACTTAACTTAACTTAACTTAACTTAACTTAACTTAACTTAACTTATCTTAACTTAACTTAACTTAACTTAACTTAACTTAACTTAACTTAACTTAACTTAACTTAACTTAACTTAACTTAACTTAACTTAACTTAACTTAACTTAACTTAACTTAACTTAACTTAACTTAACTTAACTTAACTTAACTTAACTTAACTTAACTTAACTTAACTTAACTTAACTTAACTTAACTTAACTTAACTTAACTTAACTTAACTTATAGTAACTTAACTTAACTTAACTTAACTTAACTTAACTTAACTTAACTCTACTTAACTTAACTTAACTTAACTTAACTTAACTTAACTTAACTTAACTTAACTTAACTTAACTTAACTTAACAAAACTTAACTTAACTTAACTTAACTTAACTTAAATTAACTTAACTTAACTTAACTTAACTTAACTTAACTTAACTTAACTTAACTTAACTTAACTTAACTTAACTTAACTTAACTTAACTTAACTTAACTTAACTTAACTTAACTTAACTGAACTTAGCTTAACTTAACTTAACTTAACTTAACAAAACTTAACTTAACTTAACTTAACTTAACTTAACTTAACTTAACTTAACTTAACTTAACTTAAATTAACTTAACTTAACTTAACTTAAAAAAAAATAAAAAAAAAAAAAAAAAACACGTGAAACACGTCCGTTCAGTTCGACGGATATCTTAAGACTGAAGTGCTGCCATATTGTTCACAATAAATTATCATACAATGCGCTGATTTCTATCATACGAAAAATTTCTATCATATCATTGTATATAGAATCTATAGTACTATCAGGAGCCAATTTTTTTAATTTTCATAGGCCGACGACAGTCGGCGCTAACATCTGTCTTTGATATTTGAGAATTGAGATAGAAGGAAAATTTAAAAGCAGAATGAATGAGAAGAAAGAGAGGGTTGTAAGAGTATTATTTAGATTTTCGCAACATTAATGGGACAAAGTGAGACTAATGAATCTGTTGTGAGGACAATGGTAACGAAGGAAATAAAAATAATAAAATTGTTTTCTATGACTTTATTGTTTTTGCATATTAGCTTGAGGTAGGTATGTTTATAGATTTATGCATACTACATGCAGTATGTATGTATGTAGATTATATTTCGTTTACAATTTTAATTTTGATATTCAAATCTTGGGTATTTGTTTTGAGATTTTTAATTTCTGTAGCAATGTTGCTTCTTTTCACTACATCTATGCAGGAATTATTTGAAGACATTTTCCGATATTTCTATAGGATATCTGATCATTTTCCAAATTTTTTTTATAATCTTATGATAACAGTCCTAGGTTTACCATAACTGAATTACTGGCTTAAAATAATGCAAAATACTTATTTCTTACAAAAAAATTATTAATCATAATATTTTGGGTTTTATTTTGGATTTTCATCGCTTATAGTCGCTGTAAAGCTTAAGGCATTTAGAGCGAACGTCAAATGTAAGTAAACACTAATAATTTCTGGAGTTACATGGAATTTAAACCAAAATATAAACGCTCAAAATAAAGAGAGTACTTTTAATTTTGATATTTTTGTCTCGGTCTATTGCTATTGTATAAAGCTTTTTTTTACTGTTGGGATGCAGTTTTTTATTTTGCCCATATTTTTTTGTTTAAATTTCATGTAACTCCATGAATAATGTTTTGACACCCACCGTAGATATTGAAAGTATACAAGAAAAAATCATACTGGAGGGGATTGTATTTCCATCTCTTGCTTATGGAATAAAATATATTAAAAAACAACTACTTACAGTAGTTTTTGGAAAGCCAGAAGTCCATTCTTACAAGGTTTATTTTCTAATAAAGTTCTTTTCAGAAACACCTTCGGTTAAAATTGTTTCAAACTTAAATTTATGAAAAAAGTGGGTTTTTAACATACATGAGTAGGTACTTTCTATGAATGGTTTTCCATTTTAAATATTGTTTTTTTGTTTATTGATGTCGGTAAGAACGAGGGAAAATACATCTTTTTCTTGTTTACTTTCAATCTACATACCCTGCGTTGAATTTGGGCAGATCTTACGCGATTACAAATTAATAAGCCAATTTAATTAAAGCGACTTAGGGGATAAAAAGAATAATCTGAAAAAATTAGAGAATTTTTTGTCCTTCATTTGAAATATATGTTTATGTATGTATTTACATGTACATGTGGCGGAGGACTCTGAGGAAATTTTATGGCAGGAACCGTTATTTTTAGTTCCAAAGTTGGGCAGAATCACCAAAGATATACAGACTTGTTGGACCCACTTCTTTCGTCTTCCTCATCACTGTTAGGTATATGACAAGTCTGATCAAAATCTTGCCAAAAAAGGTCTTGTAGTTAAAAAAAGTAGACATATAAAAAAAGTAAAATTAACTTAAAAAAACTAAAGAAGTAAACTAATTAAATTCAAACCTTGGCACTATGGAAGGATGTAAGAGAACTCAAGCGAAACGACACCCTTAGTGTAAATATTGTTAAAAAGCTAAAGCTGCCCTTAAAAATTATATAAAAAAATAAAAGAGAGAAAATTCATAATATGATGGTTTCTTTTATGATATTTTAACAAGGAAAGTCTATGAGAACTTAATTCTTTTTTGTCAACAGCCATATCGGTTTAAATCGTCTGAATTTTTTAAGATTTTCATTGGTATTTCCCAGTGGGAACTCGTTTATTTTATTCATCTAGTAAAATCATTAACATTGGTAGTGTGTTTTCTAATCAAATCTTATCAAATCTAATCTAATTTAGAATAAAATAGAAACAAAAAGAAGTTCTGTTTCAAATTAAAAGTTATATTTGCGTTTATGTTCAGTTCATGTTCCATTGATTTCCTTGCAGAAAGCCAATGTGAATTATATCATACTAAAAGAGAATTTGTAGTCACAAACAATTCACAAAAGATGAACTGATGAACTTGTACATTACTTTTCAACAGTTTTAGTAGTAAAATAATGGCAAATATAAAAAATATTTGTTTTAATTATTTGTGGCAAAAAGTTATTTTAATTAATTTGCAATTTTTCTTAAATCTTATAAATACGTACAACCATGGTTTGGTACTTGACTTAGAATTAAAAAGACCACTGAAAACAGAAATAATCGATAAATTTTTGATAAAATAAGTTTTGAGTTATTTTTCTACTTTGTTTTGTTTTCATTTAAGTTTAAAAGTTACAGTAATGCCAGTCAGTACACCCAGATTGTTGGATTTTCCAACCAAAATGATTGAAACAAATAGCTTTGGTGGTAAAAATGGTAGGAAAACATTCTTCGTAGGATTTATGGTGGGAAAATATTTCAAGCCTTTTTTTTGCGGGAGATTAGTGGTCATTCGGATCGGTGTATATTCTTTTTGAAGAATATCCCACAAATGAAGTGAAGTTTTTTTGACTTTTGAACTTCACTATTTTGAAGTGTTGTATGGAAACGAAAAAAAAAGACAAAACAGAAATTTGTTGCACATTTTACATCGCCAATAGTTTTTTTCCAGCAACATGTACTGTCTTTGCAAGTCGCAAACTTCAAGTTAAATTTACACATTCTATTCTAATTCTAATTTTTAATATAACGCTACAGCCACATGTTTTGTTCTGTTGGTAAGCGTAAGCGCTCACGAGCATTATCAATTTTTATCATGCAATTTTGTTATTTTACTGTTTTTATGAATTTGTTTGTTATCTCCGGTTCATGTTATATTGATTCTCTTAAAGAAAGCCACTGTGAACTATATCCAACAAAATTAGAATTTATAGTCACAAAATAAATTAAAAATCCTTTTGTATTTCATTACTTGGTGGTTGTTTATTTTTTTGTTGGTTTTAAGGACTTATAGGGTGCAAGATGCAAGATGCAAGATATGGGTGACAGCGAGATAGGTATAATATGTTTTGTGTGTAAGTGTATAGTTAACCATAGGTTTATGAGTATTTTTGTGTAGTTTTGCGTATTTTTGATAAGCTTTGTTTTTTGATTTTTGGTTAGTACATGTGGCACAAGGTCATGAAATAAAAAAACACGTAGGTATGTATAAAATATAAATAAATACCTTTTCGGAAATATTTGCAATACTTCTTGATATATTTTTTTTTCTTGTTTTAAGAATTGTACCTGCATGGGTGTACAAAGATTTCACTTGTAGGGGGGTGCTGTATACCAAAAACCAACTCTTTATTTCCTTTCAAATCAATGTAGGTATCTTTATGTATTTCTTTGTTCACAAGGGATCATTTAAAGCAGTTTTTCAAGTTTTAAAAGTCCTAAGGAAATTTTTCGTTTGTTTTGTCATAGTTTCGAAATTAAAACTAAAAAAATAACCTAAGACTTTTACTTATATTATAAAATGGAAAAAAGGAGATTTTGTTTTGCAGAGGGACCCAAATTTTAATAATATTTCAGAGCTTGACTGCCCCTCAAAAAGCCAATTGAACAGACATTTTTCAACCTTTTGCACCTTTTTTTATACAAATTTGTTAGTTTTCGTTAATTTACTTATACTCGTTCTTTTTTTATTTTTAGTCAAATGCTGGAAACAGATGGAAAATTTTCTATTTTGGATAATTAAAAAAAAAAGAACTAATTGTATGTTTTTGCCATTTCTTGTTTATTTTGTTATTTTTACGAGGCAATGTAGGTACCTAACAGCTTTTGTTTAAAGACAGATTTTTACATGTCGTTTTCAGTGATGTGCGTCATGATTTATTTGATTAACTTTGAAAAGACGTCGTTTTTCTAAGCAAATTTTGAAATATCTCCTGAAAAAATCAATCAAAATAAAATTAGTTTCCATACCTGTATAGGACTTGAACAGACCTTTGCAGTGATGTGCGTCATGATTTATTTGATTAACTTTGAAAAGACGTCGTTTTTCTAAGCGAATTTTGAAATATCTCCTGCAAAAATCAATCGAAATAAAATAAGTTTCGATACCTGTATAGGGCTTGAACAGACGTTTCCAGTGATGTGCGTCATGATTTATTTGATTAAGTTTGAAAAGACGTCGTTTTTCTAAGCAAATTTTGAAATATCTCCTGCAAAAATCAATCAAAATAAAATTAGTTTCGATACCTGTATAGGGCTTGAACAGACCTTTGCAGTGATGTGCATCATGATTTATTTGATTAACTTTGAAAAGACGTCGTTTTTCTAAGCAAATTTTGAAATATCTTCTGAAAAAATTAATCAAAATAAAATTAGTTTCGATACCTGTATAGGGCTTGAACAGACCTTTCCAGTGATGTGCGTCAGGATTTATTTGATTTACTTTGAAAAGACGTCGTTTTTCTAAGCAAATTTTGAAATATCTCCGGAAAAAAACAATCAAAATAAAATTAATTTCGAAACCTGTGTAGGGCTTGAACAGACCTTTCCAGTGATGTACGTCATGATTTATTTGATTAACTTTGAAAAGACGTCGTTTTTCTTAGGAAATTTTGAAATAACTCCTGAAAAAATCAATCAAAATAAAATTAGATTCGATACCTGTATGGGGCTTGAACAGACCTTTCCATTGATGTGCGTCATGATTTATTTGATTAACTTTGAAAAGACGTCGTTTTTCTATGCAAATTTTGAAATATCTCCTGAAAAAATCAATCAAAATAAAATTAGTTTCGATACCTGTATAGGGCTTGAACAGACCTTTGCAGTGATGTGCGTCATGATTTATTTGATTAACTTTGAAAAGACGTCGTTTTTCTAAGCAAATTTTGAAATATCTCCTGCAAAAATCAATCAAAATAAAATTAGTTTCGATACCTGTATAGGGCTTAAACAGACCTTTGCAGTGATGTGCGTCATGATTTATTTGATTAACTTTGAAAAGACGTCGCTTTTCTAAGCAAATTTTGAAATATCTTCTGAAAAAATTAATCAAAATAAAATTGGTTTCGATACCTGTATAGGGCTTGAACAGACCTTTCCATTGATGTGCGTCATGATTTATTTGATTAACTTTGAAAAGGCGTCGTTTTTCTAAGCAAATTTTGAAATTTCTCCTGCAAAAATCAATCAAAATAAAATAAGTTTCGATACCTGTATAGAACTTGAACAGACCTTTGCAGTGATGTGCGTCATGATTTATTTGATTAACTTTGAAAAGACGTCGTTTTTCTAAGCAAATTTTGAAATATCTTCTGAAAAAATTAATCAAAATAAAATTGGTTTAGATACCTGTATAGGGCTTGAACAGACCTTTCCAGTGATGTGCGTCATGATTTATTTGATTACGTTTGAAAAGGCGTCGTTTTTCTATGCAAATTTTGAAATATCTCCTGAAAAAATTAATCAAAATAAAATTTGTTTCGATACCTGTATAGGGCTTGGACAGACCTTTCCATTGATGTGCGTCATGATTTATTTGATTAACTTTGAAAAGACGTCGTTTTCCTATGCAAATTTTGAAATATCTCTTGAAAAAATCAATCAAAATAAAATTGGTTTCGATACCTGTATAGGACATGAACAGACCTTTGCAGTGATGTGCGTCATGATTTATTTGATTAACTTTGAAAAGACGTCGTTTTTCTAAGCAAATTTTGAAATATCTCCTGCAAAAATCAATCAAAATAAAATTAGTTTCGATACCTGTATAGGGCTTGAACAGACCTTTGCAGTGATGTGCGTCATGATTTATTTGATTAACTTTGAAAAGACGTCGTTTTTCTAAGCAAATTTTGAAATATCTCCTGCAAAAATCAATCAAAATAAAATTAGTTTCGATACCTGTATAGGTTTTGAACAGACCTTTCCATTGATGTGCGTCATGATTTATTTGATTAACTTTGAAAAGACGTCGTTTTTCTAAGCAAATTTTGAAATATCTCCTGCAAAAATCAATCAAAATAAAATTAGTTTCGATACCTGTATAGGGCTTGAACAGACCTTTCCAGTGATGTACGTCATGATTTATTTGATTAACTTTGAAAAGACGTCGTTTTCCTATGCAAATTTTGAAATATCTCCTGAAAAAATCAATCAAAATAAAATTGGTTTCGATACCTGTATAGGGCTTGAATAGACCTTTCCATTGATGTGCGTCATGATTTATTTGATTAACTTTGAAAAGACGTCGTTTTTCTAAGCAAATTTTGAAATATATTCTGAAAAAATTTATCAAAATAAAATTGGTTTCGATACCTGTATAGGGCTTGAACAGACCTTTCCAGTGATGTGCGTCATGATTTATTTGATTAAGTTTGAAAAGGCGTCGTTTTTCTAAGCAAATTTTGAAATATCTCCTGAAAAAATTAATCAAAATAAAATTTGTTTCAATACCTGTATAGGGCTTGAACAGACCTTTCCATTGATGTGCGTCATGATTTATTTGATTAACTTTGAAAAGACGTCGTTTTCCTATGCAAATTTTGAAATATCTCCTGCAAAAATCAATCAAAATAAAATTAGTTTCGATACCTGTATAGGGCTTGAACAGACCTTTCCAGTGATGTACGTCATGATTTATTTGATTAACTTTGAAAAGACGTCGTTTTTCTATGCAAATTTTGAAATATCTTCTGAAAAAATCAATCAAAATAAATTTAGTTTCGATACCTGTATAGGGCTTAAACAGACCTTTGCAGTGATGTGCGTCATGATTTATTTGATTAACTTTGAAAAGACGTCGTTTTTCTAAGCAAATTTTGAAATAACTCCTGAAAAAATCAATCAAAATAAAATTGGTTTCGATACCTGTATAGGGCTTGAACAGACCTTTCCAATGATGTGCGTCATGATTTATTTGAAAGACTTTGAAAAGACGTAATTTTCTATGCAAATTTTGAAATAACTCCTGAAAAAATCAATCAAAATAAAATTTATTTCAGTACCCGTATAGGGCTTGAAAGCCCAAGTCCAAGTCCAATTCCAAGTCCAAGTCCAAGTCCAAGTCCAAGTCCAAGTCCAAGTCCAAGTCCAAGTCCAAGTCCAAGTCCAAGTCCAAGTCCAAGTCCAAGTCCAAGTCCAAGTCCAAGTCCAAGTCCAAGTCCAAGTCCAAGTCCAAGTCCAAGTCCAAGTCCAAGTCCAAGTCCAAGTCCAAGTCCAAGTCCAAGTCCAAGTCCAAGTCCAAGTCCAAGTCCAAGTCCAAGTCCAAGTCCAAGTCCAAGTCCAAGTCCAAGTCCAAGTCCAAGTCCAAGTCCAAGTCCAAGTCCAAGTCCAAGTCCAAGTCCAAGTCCAAGTCCAAGTCCAAGTCCAAGTCCAAGTCCAAGTCCAAGTCCAAGTCCAAGTCCAAGTCCAAGTCCAAGTCCAAGTCCAAGTCCAAGTCCAAGTCCAAGTCCAAGTCCAAGTCCAAGTCCCAGTCCAAGTCCAAGTCCAAGTCCAAGTCCAAGTCCAAGTCCAAGTCCAAGTCCAAGTCCAAGTCCAAGTCGTAGTCCAAGTCGTAGTCCAAGTCCAAGTCCGAGTCCAAGTCCAAGTCCAAGTCCAAGTCCAAGTCCAAGTCCAAGTCCAAGTCCAAGTCCAAGTCCAAGTCCAAGTCCAAGTCCAAGTCCAAGTCCAAGTCCAAGTCCAAGTCCAAGTCCAAGTCCAAGTCCAAGTCCAAGTCCAAGTCCAAATCCAAGTCCAAGTCCAAGTCCAAGTCCAAGTCCAAGTCAAAGTCCAAGTCCAAGTCCAAGTCCAAGTCCAAGTCCAAGTCCAAGTCCAAGTCCAAGTCCAAGTCCAAGTCCAAGTCCAAGTCCAAGTCCAAGTCCAAGTCCAAGTCCAAGTCCAAGTCCAAGTCCAAGTCCATGTCGAAGTCGTAGTCCAAGTCCAAGTCCAAGTCCAAGTCCAAGTCCAAGTCCAAGTCCAAGTCCAAGTCCAATTTCAAGTCCAAGTCCAAGTCCAAGTCCAAATCCAAGTCCAAGTCCAAGTCCAAGTCGAAGTCCAAGTAAAAGTCCAAGTCCAATTCCAAGTCCAAGTCCAAGTCCAAGTCCAAGTCCAAGTCCAAGTCCAAGTCCAAGTCCAAATCCAAGTCCAAGTCCAAGTCCAAGTCCAAGTCCAAGTCCAAGTCCAAGTCCAAGTCCAAGTCCAAGTCCAAGTCCAAGTTCAAGTCCAAGTCCAAGTCCAAGTCCAAGTCCAAGTCCAAGTCCAAGTTCATGTACAAGTCCAAGTCCAAGTCCAAGTCCAAGTCCAAGTCCAAGTCCAAGTCCAAGTCGAAGTCGAAGTCCAAGTCAAAGTCCAGGTCCAAGTCCAAGTCCAAGTCCAAGTCCGAGTCCAAGTCCAAGTCTAAGTCCAAGTCCAAGTCCAAGTCCAAGTCCAAGTCCAAGTCCAAGTCCAAGTCCAAGTCCAAGTCCAAGTCCAAGTTTCCAAGTCCAAGTGCCCAAGTCCAAGTCCAAGTCCGTCCAAGTCCAAGTCCAACTTAACTTAACGTAACTTAACTTAACTTAACTTAACTTAACTTAACTTAACTTAACTTAACTTAACTAAACTTAACTTAACTTAACTAAACTTAACTTAACTTAACTTAACTTAACTTAACTTAACTTAACTTAACTTAACTTAACTTAACTTAACTTAACTTAACTTAACTTAACTTAACTTAACTTAACTTAACTTAACTTAACTTAACTTAACTTAACTTAACTTAACTTAACTTAACTTAACTTAACTTAACTTAACTTAACTTAACTTAACTTAACTTAACTTAACTTAACTTAACTTAACTTAACTTAACTTAACTTAACTTAACTTAACTTAACTTAACTTAACTTAACTTAACTTAACTTAACTTAACTTAACTTAACTTAACTTAACTTAACTTAACTTAACTTAACTTAACTTAACTTAACTTAACTTAACTTAACTTAACTTAACTTAACTTAACTTAACTTAACTTAACTTAACTTAACTTAACTTAACTCAACTTAACTTAACTTAACTTAACTTAACTTAACTTAACTTAACTTAACTTAACTTAACTTAACTTAACTTAACTTAACTTAACTTAACTTAACTTAACTTAACTTAACTTAACTTAACTTAACTTAACTTAACTTAACTTAACTTAACTTAACTTAACTTAACTTAACTTAGCTTAACTGAACTTAACTCAACTCAACTCAACTCAACTCAACTCAACTTTACTTAACTTAACTTAACTTAACTTAACTTAACTTAACTTAACTTAACTTAACTTAACTTAACTTAACTTAACTTAACTTAACTTAACTTAACTTAACTTAACTTAACTTAACTTAACTAAACTTAACTTAACTTAACTTAACTTAACTTAACTTAACTTAACTTAACTTAACTTAACTTAACTTAACTTAACTTAACTTAACTTAACTTAACTTAACTTAACTTAACTTAACTTAACTTAACTTAACTTAACTTAACTTAACTTAACTTAACTTAACTTAACTTAACTTAACTTAACTTAACTTAACTTAACTTAACTTAACTTAACTTAACTTAACTTAACTTAACTTAACTTAACTTAACTTAACTTAACTTAACTTAACTTAACTTAACTTAACTTAACTTAACTTAACTTAACTTAACTTAACTCTATTTAACTTAACTTAACTTAACTTAACTTAACTTAACTTAACTTAACTTAACTTAACTTAACTAAACTTAACTTAACTTAACTTAACTTAACTTAACTTAACTTAACTTAACTTAACTTAACTTAACTTAACTTAACTTAACTTAACTGAACTTAACTTAACTTAACTTAACGTACCGTAACGTAACTTAACTTAACTTAACTGAACTTCACTTTATATAACTTAACTTAACTTAACTTTACTTAACTTTACTTAACTTAACTTAACTTAACTTAACTTAACTTAGTCCGTTCAGCACAAAGAATATCATAAGACTACCTGAAACACGTCCGTTCAGTTCGACGGATATCTTAAGACTGAAGTGCTGCCATATTGCTCACAATAAATTATCATACAATGCGCTGATTTCTATCATACGAAAAATTTCTATCATACGAGTATCATTGTATATAGAATCTATAGTACTATCAGGAGCCAATTTTTTTAATTTTCATAGGCCGACGACAGTCGGCGCTAACATCTGTCTTTGATATTTGAGAATTGAGATAGAAGGAAAATTTAAAAGCAGAATGAATGAGAAGAAAGAGAGGGTTGTAAGAGTATTATTTAGATTTTCGCAACATTAATGGGACAAAGTGAGACTAATGAATCTGTTGTGAGGACAATGGTAACGAAGGAAATAAAAATAATAAAATTGTTTTCTATGACTTTATTGTTTTTGCATATTAGCTTGAGGTAGGTATGTTTATAGATTTATGCATACTACATGCAGTATGTATGTATGTAGATTATATTTCGTTTACAATTTTAATTTTGATATTCAAATCTTGGGTATTTGTTTTGAGATTTTTAATTTCTGTAGCAATGTTGCTTCTTTTCACTACATCTATGCAGGAATTATTTGAAGACATTTTCCGATATTTCTATAGGATATCTGATCATTTTCCAAATTTTTTTTATAATCTTATGATAACAGTCCTAGGTTTACCATAACTGAATTACTGGCTTAAAATAATGCAAAATACTTATTTCTTACAAAAAAATTATTAATCATAATATTTTGGGTTTTATTTTGGATTTTCATCGCTTATAGTCGCTGTAAAGTTTAAGGCATTTAGAGCGAACGTCAAATGTAAGTAAACACTAATAATTTCTGGAGTTACATGGAATTTAAACCAAAATATAAACGCTCAAAATAAAGAGAGTACTTTTAATTTTGATATTTTTGTCTCGGTCTATTGCTATTGTATAAAGCTTTTTTTTACTGTTGGGATGCAGTTTTTTATTTTGCCCATATTTTTTTGTTTAAATTTCATGTAACTCCATGAATAATGTTTTGACACCCACCGTAGATATTGAAAGTATACAAGAAAAAATCATACTGGAGGGGATTGTATTTCCATCTCTTGCTTATGGAATAAAATATATTAAAAAACAACTACTTACAGTAGTTTTTGGAAAGCCAGAAGTCCATTCTTACAAGGTTTATTTTCTAATAAAGTTCTTTTCAGAAACACCTTCGGTTAAAATTGTTTCAAACTTAAATTTATGAAAAAAGTGGGTTTTTAACATACATGAGTAGGTACTTTCTATGAATGGTTTTCCATTTTAAATATTGTTTTTTTGTTTATTGATGTCGGTAAGAACGAGGGAAAATACATCTTTTTCTTGTTTACTTTCAATCTACATACCCTGCGTTGAATTTGGGCAGATCTTACGCGATTACAAATTAATAAGCCAATTTAATTAAAGCGACTTAGGGGATAAAAAGAATAATCTGAAAAAATTAGAGAATTTTTTGTCCTTCATTTGAAATATATGTTTATGTATGTATTTACATGTACATGTGGCGGAGGACTCTGAGGAAATTTTATGGCAGGAACCGTTATTTTTAGTTCCAAAGTTGGGCAGAATCACCAAAGATATACAGACTTGTTGGACCCACTTCTTGCGTCTTCCTCATCACTGTTAGGTATATGACAAGTCTGATCAAAATCTTGCCAAAAAAGGTCTTGTAGTTATAAAAAGTAGGCATATAAAAAAAGTAAAATTAACTTAAAAAAACTAAAGAAGTAAACTAATTAAATTCAAACCTTGGCACTATGGAAGGATGTAAGAGAACTCAAGCGAAACGACACCCTTAGTGTAAATATTGTTAAAAAGCTAAAGCTGCCCTTAAAAATTATATAAAAAAATAAAAGAGAGAAAATTCATAATATGATGGTTTCTTTTATGATATTTTAACAAGGAAAGTCTATGGGAACTTAATTCTTTTTTGTCAACAGCCATATCGGTTTAAATCGTCTGAATTTTTTAAGATTTTCATTGGTATTTCCCAGTGGGAACTCGTTTATTTTATTCATCTAGTAAAATCATTAACATTGGTAGTGTGTTTTCTAATCAAATCTTATCAAATCTAATCTAATTTAGAATAAAATAGAAACAAAAAGAAGTTCTGTTTCAAATTAAAAGTTATATTTGCGTTTATGTTCAGTTCATGTTCCATTGATTTCCTTGCAGAAAGCCAATGTGAATTATATCATACTAAAAGAGAATTTGTAGTCACAAACAATTCACAAAAGATGAACTGATGAACTTGTACATTACTTTTCAACAGTTTTAGTAGTAAAATAATGGCAAATATAAAAAATATTTGTTTTAATTATTTGTGGCAAAAAGTTATTTTAATTAATTTGCAATTTTTCTTAAATCTTATAAATACGTACAACCATGGTTTGGTACTTGACTTAGAATTAAAAAGACCACTGAAAACAGAAATAATCGATAAATTTTTGATAAAATAAGTTTTGAGTTATTTTTCTACTTTGTTTTGTTTTCATTTAAGTTTAAAAGTTACAGTAATGCCAGTCAGTACACCCAGATTGTTGGATTTTCCAACCAAAATGATTGAAACAAATAGCTTTGGTGGTAAAAATGGTAGGAAAACATTCTTCGTAGGATTTATGGTGGGAAAATATTTCAAGCCTTTTTTTTGCGGGAGATTAGTGGTCATTCGGATCGGTGTATATTCTTTTTGAAGAATATCCCACAAATGAAGTGAAGTTTTTTTGACTTTTGAACTTCACTATTTTGAAGTGTTGTATGGAAACGAAAAAAAAAGACAAAACAGAAATTTGTTGCACATTTTACATCGCCAATAGTTTTTTTCCAGCAACATGTACTGTCTTTGCAAGTCGCAAACTTCAAGTTAAATTTACACATTCTATTCTAATTCTAATTTTTAATATAACGCTACAGCCACATGTTTTGTTCTGTTGGTAAGCGTAAGCGCTCACGAGCATTATTAATTTTTATCATGCAATTTTGTTATTTTACTGTTTTTATGAATTTGTTTGTTATCTCCGGTTCATGTTATATTGATTCTCTTAAAGAAAGCCACTGTGAACTATATCCAACAAAATTAGAATTTATAGTCACAAAATAAATTAAAAATCCTTTTGTATTTCATTACTTGGTGGTTGTTTATTTTTTTGTTGGTTTTAAGGACTTATAGGGTGCAAGATGCAAGATGCAAGATATGGGTGACAGCGAGATAGGTATAATATGTAATGAATGTATATGTTTTGTGTGTAAGTGTATAGTTAACCATAGGTTTATGAGTATTTTTGTGTAGTTTTGCGTATTTTTGATAAGCTTTGTTTTTTGATTTTTGGTTAGTACATGTGGCACAAGGTCATGAAATAAAAAAACACGTAGGTATGTATAAAATATAAATAAATACCTTTTCGGAAATATTTGCAATACTTCTTGATATATTTTTTTTTCTTGTTTTAAGAATTGTACCTGCATGGGTGTACAAAGATTTCACTTGTAGGGGGGTGCTGTATACCAAAAACCAACTCTTTATTTCCTTTCAAATCAATGTAGGTATCTTTATGTATTTCTTTGTTCACAAGGGATCATTTAAAGCAGTTTTTCAAGTTTTAAAAGTCCTAAGGAAATTTTTCGTTTGTTTTGTCATAGTTTCGAAATTAAAACTAAAAAAATAACCTAAGACATTTACTTATATTATAAAATGGAAAAAAGGAGATTTTGTTTTGCAGAGGGACCAAAATTTTAATACTCGTAATATTTCAGAGCTTGACTGCCCCTCAAAAAGCCAATTGAACAGAACTTTTTCAACCTTTTGGACCTTTTTTTATACAAATTTGTTAGTTTTCGTTAATTTATTTATAGTCGTTCTTTTTTAATTTTTAGTCAAAATTTTCTATTTTTGAGAAATAAAAAAAAAAAACTAATTGTATTGTTTTACCATTTCTTGTTTATTTTGTCATTTTTATGAGGCAAACAAAGTACCCTTCATAATTGACACCTTTTTTCGTTTTTTTTTTAAGGGAGAAAGTGGGTACCTAACACTTTTTGAAAGATTTTTACATGTCGTTTTCAGCATTTGATTAAAAATGAAAAAGAGCATTGAATATTAAAAAGAACATTTGTGCTTGTCTACACAGAATTTTGAACGGAATTCACAATTTTTTTCAAAAATATTGACTAAAATTTTATTTCTTAAAAATTTTTCGCTAAAGAATTGAATATTAGTTTTAAAAAAAATTATAACTTCAACGTTTAAATTCCATTTCAAAATTTGGCCTTTAAAATGTTTTAAGAATTTCGTACCTACATATATAGGTAAATGATTTTTTCTTTTAAAGGTCTGCAATCATTTTAATTTCTTTTTTCTATCAAAAACTAAAATGGCATTCTTTTTTCACCTCAAACTATAAATTAAGTTGTTTTAGCTGATTTAAACATTCACGCTTTTTCATTTTTGTCTCATAATTTGTATGACTTAATACAATCATCATTCAAAATTAAATTAATGAACTATGAAAAGACGTCGTTTTTTTATGAAAATTTTGAAATATCTCCTCAAAAAAATCAATCAAAATAAAATTGGGTTCGAAACCTGTATAGGGCTTGAACAGACCTTTCCAGTGATATGCGTCATGATTTATTTGATTAACTTTGAAAAGACGTCGTTTTTCTAAGCAAATTTTGAAATAACTCCTGAAAAAATCAATCAAATTAAAATTAGTTTCGATGCCTGTATAGGACTTGATAAGACCTTTCCAGTGATGTGCGTCATGATTTATTTGATGAACTTTGAAAAGACGTCGTTTTTCTAAGCAAATTTTGAAATAACTCCTGAAAAAATCAATCAAAATAAAATTAGTTTCGATACCTGTATAGGACTTGAACAGACCTTTGCAGTGATGTGCGTCATGATTTTTTTGATGAACTATGAAAAGACGTCGTTTTTTTATGAAAATTTTGAAATATCTCCGGAAAAAATCAATCAAAATAAAATTAGTTTCGATACCTGTATAGTGCTTGAACAGACCTTTGCAGTGATGTGCGTCATGATTTATTTGATCAACTTTGAAAAGACGTCGTTTTTCTAAGCAATTTTTGAAATAACTCCTGAAAAAATAAATCAAAATAAAATTAGTTTCGATACCTGTATAGGACTTGAACAGACGTTTCCAGTGATGTGCGTCATGATTTATTTGATTAACTTTGAAAAGACGTCGTTTTTCTAAGCAAATTTTGAAATATCTCCTGCAAAAATCAATCAAAATAAAATTAGTTTCGATACCTGTATAGGGCTTGAACAGACCTTTCCATTGATGTGCGTCATGATTTATTTGATTAACTTTGAAAAGACGTCGTTTTTCTAAGCAAATTTTGAAATATCTCCTGCAAAAATCAATCAAAATAAAATTAGTTTCGATACCTGTATAGGGCTTAAACAGACCTTTGCAGTGATGTGCATCATGATTTATTTAATTATCTTTGAAAAGACGTCGTTTTTCTATGCAAATTTTGAAATATCTTCTGAAAAAATCAATCAAAATAAAATTAGTTTCGATACCTGTATAGGGCTTGAACAGACCTTTCCAATGATGTGCGTCATGATTTATTTGATTTACTTTGAAAAGACGTCGTTTTTCTATGCAAATTTTGAAATAACTCCTGAAAAAATCAATCAAAATAAAATTAATTTCAGTACCTGTATAGGGCTTGACAGCCCAAGTCCAAATCCAAATATAATCCCAAGTCCAATTTCAAGTCCAAGTCCAAGTCCAAGTCCAAGTCCAAGTCCAACCAAGTCCAAGTCCAAGTCCAAGTCCAAGTCCAAGTCCAAGTCCAAGTCCAAGTCCAAGTCCAAGTCCAAGTCCAAGTCCAAGTCCAAGTCCAAGTCCAAGTCCAAGTCCAAGTCCAAGTCCAAGTCCAAGTCCAAGTCCAAGTCCAAGTCCAAGTCCAAGTCCAAGTCCAAGTCCAAGTCCAAGTCCAAGTCCAAGTCCAAGTCCAAGTCCAAGTCCAAGTCCAAGTCCAAGTCCAAGTCCAAGTCCAAGTCCAAGTCCAAGTCCAACTCCTAGTCCAAGTCCAAGTCCAAGTCCAAGTCCAAGTCCAAGTCCAAGTCCAAGTTCAAGTCCAAGTCCAAGTCCAGGTCCAAGTCCAAGTCCAAGTCCAAGTCCAAGTCCAAGTCCAAGTCCAAGTCCAAGTCCAAGTCCAAATCCAAGTCCAAGTCCAAGTCCAAATCCAAATCCAAGTCCAAGTCCAAGTCCAAGTCCAAGTCCAAGTCCAAGTCCAAGTCCAAGTCCAAGTCCAAGTCCAAGTCCAAGTCCAAGTCCAAGTCCAGGTCCAAGTCCAAGTCCAAGTCCAAGTCCAAGTCCCAGTCCAAGTCCAAGTCCAAATACAAGTCCAAATACAAGTCCAAGTCCAAGTCCAAGTCCAAGTCCAAGTCCAAGTCCAAGTCCAAGTCCAAGTCCAAGTCCAAGTCCAAGTCCAAGTCCAAGTCCAAGTCCAAGTCCAAGTCCAAGTCCAAGTCCAAGTCCAAGTCCAAGTCCAAGTCCAAGTCCAAGTCCAAATCCAAGTCTAAGTCCAAGTCCAAGTCCAAGTCCAAGTCCAAGTCCAAGTCCAAGTCCAAGTCCAAGTCCAAGTCCAAGTCCAAGTCCAAGTCCAAGTCCAAGTCCAAGTCCAAGTCCAAGTCCAAGTCCAAGTCCAAGTCCAAGTCCAAGTCCAAGTCCAAGTCCAAGTCCAAGTCCAAGTCCAAGTCCAAGTCCAAGTCCAAGTCCAAGTCCAAGTCCAAGTCCAAGTCCAAATCCAAGTCTAAGTCCAAGTCCAAGTCCAAGTCCAAGTCCAAGTCCAAGTCCAAGTCCAAGTCCAAGTCCAAGTCCAAGTCCAAGTCCAAGTCCAAGTCCAAGTCCAAGTCCAAGTCCAAGTCCAAGTCCAAGTCCAAGTCCAAGTCCAAGTCCAAGTCCAAGTCCAAGTCCAAGTCCAAGTCCAAGTCCAAGTCCAAGTCCAAGTCCAAGCCCAAGTCCAAGTCCAAGTCCAAGTCCAAGTCCAAGTCCAAGTCCAAGTCCAAGTCCAAGTCCAAGTCCAAGTCCAAGTCCAAGTCCAAGTCCAAGTCCAAGTTCAAGTCCAAGTCCAAGTCCAAGTCCAAGTCCAAGTCCAAGTCCAAGTCCAAGTCCAAGTCCAAGTCCAAGTCCAAGTCCAAGTCCAAGTCCAAGTCCAAGTCCAAGTCCAACTCCAACTCCAACTACAACTCCAAATCCAACTCCAACTCCAAATCCAACTCCAACTCCAACTACAACTGCACTTAAGTTAACACCGACACTGACACGTCCTTTCGGCACGAAGGGTATCATAAGACTAGATGAAACACGTCCGTTCAGTTCGACGGATATCCTAAGACTGAAGCTGAAGCCCTATATTAGAGGGATTTATATTATCAACTTTGTTGACAACATTGCTTGATGGAGTCGCAACAAGTTTTTAAGATATTTTGAAGACGACAACATGATTTTCTTTGCGTTTAAATGATCTAACATCGGTGGTTGTCAACAATCCTGAACGATATGTTTATCCATGTAATCTCCC
Organism: Dasysyrphus albostriatus; assembly: GCA_946251815.1. NCBI lineage: Eukaryota > Metazoa > Arthropoda > Insecta > Diptera > Syrphidae > Dasysyrphus > Dasysyrphus albostriatus. The sequence continues at coordinate 34,332,082 of OX276336.1, read as the reverse complement.
TTATTCACAATGGAACGACGACGAGGAAACGGTACGTGAACGTGACGAGATCTCTTCGTTTATATCAAGTGACTTTAAAACACTTATAGCATAAGCGGGTATAGACAATAGAGCGTTTCTCGTCAGAATTTGAAAAATTGGAAAAAAGACGTCGTTGAAAATCCCTCCGCATTGTGGATTGTGAATTGGGGGACGATTTTGGAAAACCCCTTTTAAGTTTTATTTTTTGTATATATAAATATAAGTAAATTGTAGTCATTTTTGAGGCTTGAAACTTAAACACAATACTGCTAAAGTATTTAGTTTCTCCCCTTACAATAACATCATCTTCTCAAATATGGTTCTGCGCTATAAAAAGATTTTTTAATTAATTTCTTTTGTCTGAAAAACCACCATTTTTGTTGATGAATATTCTTCTTGACTGCCCCTCAAAAAGCCAATTGAACAGAACTTTTTCAACCTTTTGGACCTTTTTTTATACAAATTTGTTAGTTTTCGTTAATTTATTTATAGTCGTTCTTTTTAAAATTTTTTTATTTTTAGTCAAATGCTGGAAACAAATGGAAAATTTTCTATTTTTGAGAATAAAAAAAAAAAACTAATTGTATTTTTTTGCCATTTCTTGTTTATTTTGTTATTTTTATGAGGCAAACAAAGTACCATTCATAATTGACATCTTTTTTCTTTTTTTTTTTTAAGGGAGAAAGTGGGTACCTAACAGTTTTTGTTTAAAGAAAGATTTTTACATGTCGTTTTCAGCATTTGACTAAAAATGAAAAAGAGCATTGAATATTAAAAAGAACATTTGTGCTTGTCTACACAGAATTTTGAACGGAATTCACAATTTTTTTCAAAAATATTGACTAAAATTTTATTTCTTAAAAAATTTTCGCTAAAGAATTGAATATTAGTAAAATTTGGTCTTTAAAATGTTTTAAGAATTTCGTACCTACATATGTAGGTAAAAGATTTTTTCTTTTAAAGGTCTGCAATCATTTTAATTTCTTTTTTCTATCAAAAACTAAGATGGCATTCTTTTTTCACCTCAAACTATCAATGAAGTTGTTTTAGCTGATTTAAACATGGAACTTCACGCTTTTTTTTCATTTTTGTCTCATAATTTGTATGACTTAATATTCAATTAAAATTATACCATTTAAAAATTAAAATAAAATGGTTCTATGGAAATTTTGAAATATCTCCCAAAATCATCATTCAAAGTTAAATTAATGTTGATACCTGGATAGGGCTTGAATAGACCTTTCCAGTAATGTGCGTCATGATTTAATTGATGAACTATGAAAAGACGTCGTTTTTTTATGAAAATTTTGAAATATCTCCTGGAAAAATCAATCAAAATCAAATTGGTTTCGATACCTGTATAGGACTTGAACAGACCTTTGCAGTGATGTGCGTCATGATTTATTTGATTAACTTTGAAAAGGCGTCGTTTTTCTAAGCAAATTTTGAAATATCTCCTGAAAAAATCAATCAAAATAAAATTAGATTCGATACCTGTATAGGTTTTGAACAGACCTTTCCATTGATGTGCGTCATGATTTATTTGATTAACTTTGAAAAGACGTCGTTTTTCCATGCAAATTTTGAAATATCTTCTGAAAAAATCAATCAAAATAAAATTGGTTTCGATACCTGTATAGGGCTTGAACAGACGTTTCCAGTGATGTGCGTCATGATTTATTTGATTAACTTTGAAAAGACGTCGTTTTTCTAAGAAAATTTTGAAATATCTCCTGCAAAAATCAATCAAAATAAAATAAGTTTCGATACCTGTATAGGACTTGAACAGACCTTTGCAGTGATGTGCGTCATGATTTATTTGATTAGCTTTGAAAAGGCGTCGTTTTTCTAAGCAAATTTTGAAATAACTCCTGAAAAAATCAATCAAAATAAAATTAGTTTCCATACCTGTATAGGGCTTGAACAGACCTTTGCAGTGATGTGCGTCATGATTTATTTGATTTACTTTGAAAAGACGTCGTTTTTCTATGCAAATTTTGAAATAACTCCTGAAAAAATCAATCAAAATAAAATTAATTTCAGTATCTGTATAGGGCTTGACAGCCCAATCTTAAATCCAAATATAATCCCAAGTCCAATTTCAAGTCCAAGTCCAAGTCCAAGTCCAACCAAGTCCAAGTCCAAGTCCAAGTCCAAGTCCAAGTCCAAGTCCAAGTCCAAGTCCAAGTCCAAGTCCAAGTCCAAGTCCAAGTCCAAGTCCAAGTCCAAGTCCAAGTCCAAGTCCAAGTCCAAGTCCAAGTCCAAGTCCAAGTCCAAGTCCAAGTCCAAGTCCAAATCCAAGTCCAAGTCCAAGTCCAAGTCCAAGTCCAAGTCCAAGTCCAAGTCCAAGTCCAAGTCCAAGTCCAAGTCCAAGTCCAAGTCCAAGTCCAAGTCCAAGTCCAAGTCCAAGTCCAAGTCCAAGTCCAAGTCCAAGTCCAAGTCCAAGTCCAAGTCCAAGTCCAAGTCCAAATCCAAGTCCAAGTCCAAGTCCAAGTCCAAGTCCAAGTCAAAGTCCAAGTCCAAGTCCAAGTCCAAGTCCAAGTCCAAGTCCAAGTCCAAGTCCAAGTCCAAGTCCAAGTCCAAGTCCAAGTCCAAGTCCAAGTCCAAGTCCAAGTCCAAGTCCAAGTCCAAGTCCAAGTCCAAGTCCAAGTCCAAGTCCAAGTCCAAGTCCAAGTCCAAGTCCAAGTCCAAGTCCAAGTCCAAGTCCAAATCCAAGTCCAAGTCCAAGTCCAAATCCAAATCCAAGTCCAAGTCCAAGTCCAAGTCCAAGTCCAAGTCCAAGTCCAAGTCCAAGTCCAAGTCCAAGTCCAAGTCCAAGTCCAAGTCCAAGTCCAAGTCCAAGTCCAAGTCCAAGTCCAAGTCCAAGTCCAAGTCCAAGTCCAACTCCAACTCCAACTCCATCTCCAACTCCAACTCCAACTCCAACTCCCACTACAACTCCAAATCCAGCTCCAAATCCAACTCCAACTACAACTACACTTAAGTTAACACCGACACTGACACGTCCTTTCGGCACGAAGGATATCATAAGACTGGATGAAACACGTCCGTTCAGTTCGACGGATATCCTAAGACTGAAGCTGAAGCCCTATATTAGAGGGATTTATATTATCAACTTTGTTGACAACATTGCTTGATGGAATCGCAACAAGTTTTTAAGATATTTTGAAGACCATGCAACACAGGTTGACAACATGATTTTCTTTGCGTTTAAATGATCTAACATCGGTGGTTGTCAACAATCCTGAACGATATGTTTATCCATGTAATCTCCCTTATTCACAATGCAACGACGATGAGGAAACGTGACGAGATCTCGTCGTTTATATCAAGCGACTTTAAAACACTTATAGCATAAGCGGGTATAGACAAAAGTACACGATCGCACAGAACCGACATTTCTACCACTGTTTGAAAGTCAACAAAGAAATCAAGAAAACAGAGCCACAGCATTGGAATTTCGATTTAAGCTTTATATTTCAAAAACAAAATTTGTATTTTTTTTGACTAATCACAAACTTAGAATTCTAGAAATAAAAAAAATTTAATACACTTAAAGCAAAATTTCTTTATTATTAAGTAATATCTTTTTTGTTTTGAAATATAAGTTTTTGCTTAACATAAAGGACTTCACAATAAACAAAAACACGGAATTCACTATTAAAGTCACATTTTCTGTCATTAAAATAGATAAATAAATTTATTTAGTACCAAAATAAATTTACAGATAAGAAAAGAAAACAACTTTTTCCAAAAAAAAAAAACTAAATTAATAGTTAACAACAGCCATTTTGTTTTTTGTGGTTGTTCTCATCTCAGAACACAAAACTGACAATTTCTGCCCGAATAAATTTCTTGGGCAGAATTTGGCAAACATTGTCAGGAAGAGGAAATTTTTACTCTCTCGTGAGAGTTCTCTTGTGCCAAAAACTACACAATTTTTGAGTACGCGAACGAACAACTTTGGGCTAAATTTGGTAGATTTGGGTAGAATTAACTAGTTCTGTAAAGTACACGAACAGATTTAATAATTATTGTCAATGTCATGATCATAAAAACTTTCCAAAGTTCATTAAGAGCCGTGTAAATCGTCCATTTCAAATGAATCATTCAACAATCGATCAAAAAAATGATTCGATTATTTCAATCAACCAATTATTCTCATTTTTATTTCACTCAGTTAATTTTTTGATATTGCTCTGATTCGATTTTGATTTCGATTAAATCCAATCTTTAATTCAATACTGCACGTTGATCAAATCCTAATTATTCCAAATTAACAAACAATACAATTTTCAGTTGTCTTTCTGTTCCGGTAAAATGTGGTTTTTCGTCGATTGTTTCCGATCCAAATCGAAATACAGCTATTCTGTCAAAACATAGTTTGTCTCCTAGCTGTCAAGCCATCAATTGTTAAATTCCATTGAGGGATGGTTTAGATATCGATTAAATCAGAAATTTTTGAAGAATTTTTACTGCTTCCGAAAAAAGGCGATTTTACACACATACACTTTATCCTGTCAGAATATACGAGTAGTTTGTCCCCTATCTGGCAAGCCATCAACTGTCGAATTTCATTAAAGGATAGCTACGATATCGATGGATTGAAACACCTCGAAATCAGAAATTTTTGAAGAATTTTTTCTGCTCTGGAAGGCAGTTGATTTTAGGTCAAATGGGTGACATTTGGATCGAAATACAACTTTTTCTGTCAAAAGGGGGGTTTGTCCCCTCTCTGTCAAGCTAACAACTGCCTAATTCCATTGAAGGATGGCAACGTTGTCGATGGATTAAAAAATTTTTAAGAAAATTTAGACATTTTTGTAAACCAAAAATCGAGATTCCTTATTGGAATGATTGAGATTGAGGTGGAAAATCGAGAATCATCGAAATGATTGAAAATGAGATGGAAAATCGAAAATCCTCGAAATGATTGAGATTGGAATGGAAAATCAAGAATAATCGAAATGATTGAGAGATAGATTGAAATGAAAATATATGATTCAATCATCGATAATTTTCGATGAACGGGTTAAAAAAAATCGAATCGTTCATGATTGACACAGCTCTAATATTCATTGTGATCAGTCGGCTTGCGCGGGCGTGGTAATCATCGTTGTTTATTTTTGTTTCTGCAATATTTGTCATTTGTTTTTCGCGTTGTGTTGTGTAAATTAATTATAGGCTTAAAAGTAATAAATTGGTAGTGCGGTTACCAATACGATTTAATTAAATTATTAATCCTGTAATTGTGCTCAGTTGTGTGAAAAGTGTTAATTAAACAATAATTGTGATTTGTGTGAATAAAAAGTGCATAATTATGCGCTCAGTGAAGTGTTTTGTGTTTTGTGGTTGGTGGTTGCTGCTGCTTGCTGCTGAGGCATCCTGGAAATATTTGTTCCGCATACAGCGCGGACGGATTTTTGGTTAAGTTTTTTGTTTTATTTATTTATATTTTGATTTATCCCTTTTTATATTTTGATTGTAGGTTTTTAGTTAAATAATTTTTATAATTTAAATCATCTAGATAATTTCCAATTTTCTTATCTTGTGTGTATGTGCTTTTCTTATTGATTCGGTTTCGCGTATAATTTTCGAATTGGGGGGCTTACATGGATTAACATCTTGTCCAACAATGTTGACAGCTACCGATATAAGATCATTTAGACGCAAAAAAGCATGTTGTCAATCTGTGTTGCATGGCTTTCATAATATTTTGAAAACTCAATCCATTCCATCGAGCAATGTTGTAAGTAATGTTGATGTTGATCCAATTAAACCCCACATTAGGGTGGATTTACCAGCAAATTGCATGTGTGTGTATGAGCCTGTTTAGATTGGGAAATTTGAGTCCGGACTCGTGAGTCTCATCGTGTCTAAATTCGACCATTTGAGGTGCCTTTGAACACATAGAAACAACGACAACTTCAATGCTTTGCACCATAGATAAACACATAAGGATGGCAATCCTCAGCTGTCAATGGCCGCGTTCAATTTTCAATGGATAGCATATCTAGGATAGCTTCATAACCAAGTATGTGTCTGAGCGCGAAGCAGCTGCTGTCGACATTTCTCATTGGATATCTTTGTGCCCGAAAATTTTTAGGATAGCTTGGGATTTCTTTTTTGCCAACACCTGTTTTCTCATCAGCTGAGTTTTAATAAGGGATTACATCAACACAAACCAATCCAGATGGCTTTAAGTACAACATTGAACGCGGCCAATTTGATTTGCCTACAAGCTGAAAACGAACAGCTGATGTACGAGTATTAGATTTGCAAAGTATTAGTAAAAATCAGTGAAAAACGCACTCATAGAATCAACTCGTCCATTCAGCACATCATTCAGCACAGGTCTTGTTGTTGATGCAATTCACATCTATTCATTGACACAAAGTGAAATTACAAATACAACAGTGTGAAAAAATTGGTTTTAAAGGTCGAAACGTATGAATGATTGGCTTCTTGATAATTGGTATACTCTGCTTTGCACATTGAAACATCAAGAAATGAGTGTCATTAGGACGGTGTTTATATTTTGTTCATGCCTCACGACATCCCTGACCGCCAACTTGTCCTGTCCAGAAACTACTGTGAGATCAGTCTTCCCAATCTAAACAGCGTCTATGAGGATCGGGTGTTTGTTTTCCTTTTCGTTTATTTAGCCCAGTCGGGATAGCATTTTAAATGCAAAAAATTAAATAGGGATTAATCGGTAGAGGGGACTATTAAAAGTCTAAAAAAAGTTTTCGAGCCGCCATCTGGAATTTAACGAAAATCGGTTTTTGTGAAATAACTCGCATATTTTCAACTTTTGAGCAAAAATGAACTTAACAAAAGTTGTTCAAAATTCAATTATCTACAACTTTGGTTATAATCGTTTTTGTCTTTGGTTGATATTTTTTAAAAAGTTGTAGATAATTAAATTTTGAACCACTTTTGTTGAGTTAATTTCTGCTCAAAAGTTGAAAATAGGCGAGTTATTTTACAAAAACCGATTTTCATTAAATTCAAGATAACGACTAACGAAATGGAGCTAGGAAGTCGAAAACTTTTTTTTATACTCTTTATAAACCCCTCTAACGACTAAGATAAGAAAACCCTAACTAATTTTTTGCATTTCAGGTAATTTTTTTGTCTAATCTGACTGGACAAATTGTAAAATAATTTTGCTAATGGCCGCTAAGCATATTCACTTTATTCACAAAATAAAACACTTTACTTTTTCCTACTACAAAAGTTCGTCCTCTGCCGGCTTGTGCTTTTATACAATGCTTTTGTTATATTGTTGGTTTGCGTCATGTCTAATCCGGGATTCGGTGTTTCTTTTATTCGAAAGTGGTCATAGTTCATTCGAGAGTCGTAATAGTACCTACAAATGTGGCAGTCATTTCAATATTAAAATTAAATTTTTCATTATTTTGTAGGTCTTCATTTTGATATTTGTATGTATTTTGTTTATAATTTATTTTATGGATAACATTGATGATACTTTCATAAAATTTTCTATTGAATTAATTTTATTAATTTGTTTTTTTTTTAATTATTATTCCTTATTTCTGATGTAAAGGCGGACTGTATGATTTATTTCAAGTGTTGTGTTGTGTAGGGTAAATAATTGTTTTGAAATTATTTTATTTTTTAATTGTGTAGGGAGTGTTGAGTGTAATTTATGCTTTGGTGTCTTAACTGCCTGAACAGAATGTAGATATGAATAGCTGTCAAAAAGTTGAATACATACAAATTTGATAATACGAACAGAACATGACGCAGCTTTTTTGACGTTTCAAAATTATGAGCGCAACCAAGTGCTTATCTGATAGTTGAAGAGAGCTTCAAACTCTTTTTTATCTCTGATAAAGACGTTAAGTAATTTTAGCTTCCATTTACCTAATTATTTTCTTTTTATTTAATTTTAATTTTTGTATTGAAATAAATTCGCACAGCTGACTTCAAATAACGAAAATGTCAGAAAGATATAAAGCACATTGTGGGTGGGTAAAAAAATCACGTACGACATTTTTTCTACAGCTATTCCAGTTGCAGCTCCAGTTGCAGCACTCTTTTCTGGTCAGACAGTTAATCCTTAACGATTTACAATATTACCTATAGTATTATTTCCAGAAAAGGAGGTATAAATTTAACACCACAAAAAGGACCTTAAACTTAAACGTTCCCCTAGGTCTTATCAAAGATAATATAACTATAAGTAACTTTATTAAATTATCTTTGGTCTTATGTATAGTTACTTTCATGATTGAGTGTAGAGTGAAGAAAGTTTGAAATCATTTTTATTTTAATATTGCTTACATACGCACACACACACGAAACTACAAGCTGAAGGGGAAAAAGTTTCTCAGCTCATACACATCACATTTGCATCGGCGTACATAGGTGCATTCTGATTTTTTACTGCGTTGCTCGATCGGTGTGGTGTGTGTCTGTGCAGCGAAATGCCAAACATGCCAGTGTGCAGGCAGACACACCGATGTGCACATTTTTGTTGTAGGTACTCGTATATACGGCCGTGGCTGTTCACGAAAGTTACAGTATTTTTCTCGTCGGAATTTATTTTCACACTTACAATGTGTCACAAAAGTTAGTGTATACCTTAAACTGACGTTCTCATATATCCTAAGTATATTTACTTTCATGACTGAGGGTAAGAAGTTTGAAATAAATTTTTAATTCGTGGAACGGTAGGAAAAACTGCTTAGAGGCGGACTGAGAAATACAATTTGAAATTCCATTGCCACATCTCATTCATTAGGCACATGGATTTGGCACCCCTGTAAGCTGGAAAAAAAGTAAAAAAGTTTAAAAACTACTGAAATCGAAAAAGTCTTGGAAAATCATTTCTCTGTGCTTAAATAAGCTTTTAACTCAAACAGCCCGACCAAATAAAGCGAGTTTTTCACTTTGTGCGAATATGATATATAAATTCTTAACCTGAAATCAGTAAAAGAGTGGAGTTCATCTTCCGACGATCCGAACACGTTCACTGTAACTGCTCTCATATACAAATACAAATTTGCAAAAATGACTTAATTCTTTTAAGTAACGATGATTTTGTTTATTTTGCAATAACAGCTTATATCGGAATAAGTTGTTTTTGACTCTCACATACTTGTCTGTTTTTGGAATGGTTTCCAATTTAGAAAAGCGGCTTTAGTCGATATAAGTCATTATTTAAAACTGCATTAAATTATTTTTGAATTCTTATTTGAGTTGAGCGTTTATTGCTTATGTTTCTTAGAGTGAAAATGACTTAAGCGGTTTTTTCATTTTGGTTTTTATTTAATGAAAAAAGTGTTTAAATAACAACGGTGCAATGAAGCATGGAGAACATGATGAAAACTGACTTCTGTCTTAAATCGACTTAAGCGGTTATTGCTTGTGACCACCTTAATGTCTTTGGTCGGCGATATTTCTGAAACAAAGCCTCCAAGAAGGTAAAAACAAAAAAGGTTGTATTGAAATTTTCCAGAGCTTTTCAAAAATTTCCAAAAATTTCAAAAAAAAAATAAGAATAAAAACCAACGGTAAAATATGGATTTCGAAATATAGGCATCCAAAGTGATATTCGATTATATGTATTTAGCCTGAAAATCCCTTTGGATAAATATTCTTTCACCGCCAAGGAATGCAAATGGTTTGGGTTTTCAAATTCTTCATTATCTATTTAGAAGCTATCCGTTTCTCAAAACAAAGCTTCTACAATGGGTGATATGCATAAAACGAAAGTACTTACCAGAAGTTAAAGGTTAAAGTAATTGCTATGCCTTCTAGTAAGAGGTTAAATTTGAAGTATTTACTGAACTTCGTATGCATAAAAATAAGTTTATTGGGAAATACTTTCAGAAGTTAGTAGTTCATCGGAAATTAATAGTTAATACTTATATTCCATCAAAGTTGTCATGCCAAACTGCTGATTGTTACATTTCCTTTTTTTTTTTACTGTAATACGAGAACGTAAGGCTTCCGAGATAAAGCATAAAGAGCACTGTGGCTTATGTGTGTCCCTTTGCTGTGAACGGGAAGGTTATTCTTTTTAGATTATGACATTAAACTTTAGCCAAAGTGATAAGTGAGCCTCCGAATATTAATTTATTTTAAAATTTTTTTTTTTTATTTTTTTATGAGTAAGTTAACACTTAAAGCTGGAACTGAACTTAAGGAAAATCAAGATAAAAATAGGCAAAAGAAACGACAGAGTATATTTTTCCATTTGAGCTAGGTGTCAATTGGGTTAATATTTCGTTTAAATTTTAACGTGAATTCGATCCAAATGACACAAAGTGAATTAAAATGAGACTCTGAACATGACCTTCTACCTTTATAGACTCTTTGAGAATTAATTCGCACAAAGTTCGCCGTTTCAGTTACTATTTACACAAATCCAATTTAAAACAAAAGAACACAGGCACCTATTTTTGCCTTAAAATCAGACTCAAGACTGTTAATTAAATGGTTTTACAACTCTTTAACCAAAAAAGTATGAACTATGAAATTTTCGAATTTTCATGTTGCTATTCTGAAACTTAGAAACTTAAAAAAGTACTTATTAGTTCTTATGCTGCTGAATATAGTATTCACTAATAGAATTCATCCAAAATAAGTTAATACCATGGCCTGAAGTAAATACTTGCATATCGGCATCTACTGCATTTTTATGCATACCAAAAATAAGTTATATTTAAAAATTCTCCAGTAAAAGCATTTAATATGTTTTACGCATATCACCCATTGTCTAGTTCATTAGATATTTGCATCTAATGTAATTTTACTAAATTTTTACGTAATCTGTTAAATGCAAATATCTTACATTTAAAATTGTTGCGGCTTTCAGTTCTGAATAGGAAATTTATATACCTTTTCAGAAATGTAAAAATTTAGCCACAAAAAATTTTCATGGACCATGGACTTCATTTTCAAAAAAAAGACTAACTTTTTTCAAAGTTAATGAAATAAATCGTACCATACGTTAATGGAGAGGTCTATTCAAACCCAATCGACACATCGAAGCCCAATTTGTTTGTATAGTATTTTCTGCCTCCAAATACCCACTTAAATGTGTTTAGATGACGATATTTCAAAAGTGGAGCCTTCTGGGAGATTAAAAAACCTAAATTATAAATAAAATGTAATTAAATAACTAAACCGACATTTTCCAGGGCTTTTCAAAACTGAAAACTAGAACCATCCACGGTGTGTGGTTTTTGAAATATACGCATCCAAAATTACTTGCGTAATGTTGTGTAGACTCGCATGTACTTGCGTGAAATTTTTCAAGGTCTGGTTGGTAAAATATTTGCATCCGAAGCGACTTTACCAGATTTTAACGATTTTCTGCCCCCAACGACCTACCCTAATGTCCTTGTATGGCGATATTTCGGAAACAAAGCCTTCAAGGAGGTAAAAATAGAAAAAAGATGTTATTGAAATTTCCCAGAGCTTCCCAAAAAATGAAAATAAAAAACAAAGTGATATTCGAATATTTGTATTTAGCCTGTTTACTGTCGCGCTGATAAGTTATAGAGTTTTGTATTTTTAAAATAAAACTCATTAAAATAAAACTGTTATGTTTCAATAAATTTGATTTTATTACGTGTCTTGCTTTGGAAATTTCTCAAAACAATGAGCTATTAATTTTAGCAAGGTTAAAAAGATGTATTTTTCATAATTTACATGGCTATGTTTTATCTGCCAGAAAGTGCAAGGCTATTCGTTATTTTTATGGGGTTAGTTCACAATATTGTTATATACAGAAAATGTTCTCCCACGATTCGCCTGACGAACATACTACAAAATAGCTTTTCACCACACTTTGTACTTGCAAGGCAAATACTTTAGTGCGACACTGTACTATTATTATTTATCACTTGGTTTTTCTTCAATTCATCTTCTGTGAAGATGCAGCTAAAGTAAAACCAATAATTAATGTAAGCTCTTATCAGCCTAGCAACAAACCGACGCCTATCGATTAACCAATGGGAGTTGCTGTTCTATCATGATCATCTCGTCTTATGCTAGTTAGCTTGTTATCCAAACTCACTTCTTGTCCAACTCGCTCTTAGTAAAGACGTCCAATTTATGTTGTTGAAATGTACCATTTGTTATATTAAAATTAAAATTAAAAAGAAGTTAAATAAAATAAAATAAGTTCATTAAACTTAAAAGATTGTTGTTTAATTGTGTTTAATAAAACACGAACCTTTACTATATAGTAATTAAAATTAATTTTACTTTATTTTTATATTGATTTAATTGAAATAACAAGTAATTAAAATAAATAATTATAAGTCGCCAACATTCTCCACCCCGGTGAACGATGTTCGCAAGGCCCTCAAGGCCCTATATATATTTGAGCCGGCCCTGGTGATTGAATCCATTGAAATAGTTTCCTTACGGCACTTTCAAAAATTGTCTTTGCTTTCTTAAGTGCATATAAAAAAAAGAACATACATAAGAAAATAAGAAAACAAATACAAGGGAAAAAGGTGCAACTAAATACGCTTATAAAGGGTGATTTTTTAAGAGCTTGAGAACTTTTTTTAAAAAAAAACGCATAAAATTTGCAAAATCTCATCGATTCTTTATTTGAAACGTTAGATTGGTCCATGACATTTACTTTTTGAAGATAATTTCATTTAAATGTTGACCGCGGCTGCGTCTTAGGTGGTCCATTCGGAAAGTCCAATTTTGGGTAACTTTTTCGAGCATTTCGGCCGGAATAGCCCGAATTTCTTCGGAAATGTTGTCTTCTAAAGCTGGAATAGTTGCTGGCTTATTTGTGTAGACTTTAGACTTGACGTAGCCCCACAAAAAATAGTCTAAAGGCGTCAAATCGCATGATCTTGGTGGCCAACTTACCGGTCCATTCCTTGAGATGAATTGTTCTCCGAAGTTTTCCCTCAAAATGGCCATAGAATCGCGAGCTGTGTGGCATGTAGCGCCATCTTGTTGAAACCACATGTCAACCAAGTTCAGTTCTTCCATTTTTGGCAACAAAAAGTTTGTTAGCATTGAACGATAGCGATCGCCATTCACCGTAACGTTGCGTCCAACAGCATCTTTGAAAAAATACGGTCCAATGATTCCACCAGCGTACAAACCACACCAAACAGTGCATTTTTCGGGATGCATGGGCAGTTCTTGAACGGCTTCTGGTTGCTCTTCACTTCAAATGCGGCAATTTTGCTTATTTACGTAGCCATTCAACCAGAAATGAGCCTCATCGCTGAACAAAATTTGTCGATAAAAAAGCGGATTTTCTGCCAACTTTTCTAGGGCCCATTCACTGAAAATTCGACGTTGTGGCAGATCGTTCGGCTTCAGTTCTTGCACGAGCTGTATTTTATACGGTTTTACACCAAGATCTTTGCGTAAAATCTTCCATGTGGTCGAATAACACAAACCCAATTGCTGCGAACGGCGACGAATCGACATTTCACGGTCTTCAGCAACACTCTCAGAAACAGACGCAATATTCTCTTCTGTACGCACTGTACGCATTCGTGTGGTTGGTTTAATGTCCAATAAAGTAAACTGAGTGCGAAACTTGGTCACAATCGCATTAATTGTTTGCTCACTTGGTCGATTATGTAGACCATAAATCGGACGTAAAGCGCGAAACACATTTCGAACCGAACACTGATTTTGGTAATAAAATTCAATGATTTGCAAGCGTTGCTCGTTAGTAAGTCTATTCATGATGAAATGTCAAAGCATACTGAGCATCTTTCTCTTTGACACCATGTCTGAAATCCCGCGTGATCTGTCAAATACTAATGCATGAAAATCCTAACCTCAAAAAAATCACCCTTTACATCATCAACACCATTGATGTTTCGTTTCATTTTCAGAAATTCCATCCAAAACAGTTAACTCATTGAACAAGTTAATGCAATGATTTTCTTGGTGTTGGTTGCCGGTCAATGAATTCGCCGTGGTCGAGTTCTTAACGATCATAATCATGTTAAATTTCATAAATGTTCGGAATATCATTGATGGCGGTCGTGCGTGCGTCCCGTCGGTGGGTGATTTTTTTATTCGGTTTAAAAAAAAAAGTGTAAGGTTCGTGTTCGGTTTTAAATGAAAGTGTCGTTCGGGATGTGAAAAAAAAATTAAATATATTAAGGGTATTCATGCAACTTCGTAAAACCCTAGATAAGTTTACAAATTGGATAAGTTTTGTCTTTTGGGTAATGAACTGTCAAGTTTTGTATGGGAAATGATTTACACAATTTGGTTGAACTTATCAAAGGATTTTGTTGAGTAAAATTAACCAAACTGGTTTAACTTATACAAACGTCATTGTGACTCTTATTCTGATTGAATTACCTAGCATTTAATCAAATGTTTAAAAAAGGTCGTTCATGCAAACCTTGCGTAAAAATATCATTTTACACAATTTGTAAACCTACGACGTTTCATGAATACCCTTATTGTCTAATCAGTAGTGCGGTTACTGATTCTCTTATTTGATTTATTTTTATTTAATTCAATTTATTTATGCGAAGAGTGAAAGCGATTGCAATTATCAATTATAAGTGCATAATCTTAAGTGTATTGTGAAGTGAAGTGATGTGTGTAATGTGTGGTTAGGTAGTTCCTGATGCTGCTGCTTATCCTGCATATAGCGCAGGTGGATTGGTTGATGAGTATCTTTTTAATTTTTTTTATTGCAATATTAATTTATTTTTATTGATTTGAATTTATATTTATTGTTATATTATTTTTGTAATTGGTCCGATTTGTCGAATCGAAAATTTTGACTTGTCTTCACGTTTGGAGCTAGCTCCCTAGAATCGGATTCCATGATTTTTAGAGAGATTTCTGTTTCTGTGCGAACGTTCGTACGTTCGTACATTTGTACGTTCCTTCACTTTTTTTCTATAACCATATCTCAAGAACGAATGAAGATATCAACTTGAAATACATTTTATTTTGTAGATAGTAATTTCAATATGTGCAAAAAGGACTTTAAAAAAAATTCAATGAGCGGTTTTTTTACTGTAACAATTTCAAAAAACCCTTGTTAAGTTTCTTTAGTCTCGTATATCTCAAGAACAAATGATGCTAGCGACTTCGAGTTGATTTTATGCTACGCATATTAACGTATTAAAGAATTGGTGAGATTATAAAAACATATCAACTTATTGTTTTTTTTAATAAGAAAAAGCTGTTAAACATTTTTGAAAAAAGTGGTTTTTCACAAACATCTTGAGAACAAACAATGATGTTGGCTTGGGATTAATTTGCTTTTACAGACTTGTTTATAATCAATAATTTATAGGATCTGCAAGAAACATTCACCAAAAAGTTTTTTTTTAACCAAAAAAGTTGTTTTTTGTCTAAAAACAACAAGAAACTGTTCCAAAACCGATGAAATTTATTCGTTAGTCGAGAGATAGCATAGATTTGTTATAGGTCGGTTAATGGTACCAGTTTTCGTGTTGAGGGTTACGACGCGAATTAGTTCATCGGTTCCGGGATGTTTCGGTGATTCTGGCTAATATCATGACCAGGCGTGCATTTTTGAGTTGGGCACATTGAGTACTTCTCTTGTGTATTTGATTAAGGATACGAGTACTGCAGCTGCACATAGTTTAAGTCGGGGTAGACCTATCGTTTTCAGTTGACCTACTTTTGTTTTCGAAAAAAGTAAGTGAATATGAATGTTATCTGCGCTGTAAAGCACACACAGCACACCATGGCAGTATAAGACTTCGCAGCCGCGTCGCTGAAGCCATGCACTTCCATTAATTTTTGTGTTGTGTGTTTTTTATCCACCTTGGGATTTAAATGTTTTGTATGATGGGCAGTTCTCTTTGAATCGCTTGCCATCGTTCTTTCAGCCTCCTGCCATCACCATTTTTGTGTAAGCCCCCTACATGGGGCTTGAATAGACATTCTATATGATATGCGCCATGACTTATTTGATTAGTATTGAAATATCTTCAATTTCCAATGCAAATTTTGAAATATCTCCTAAAGAAATCAATCAAAATAAAATAATTTTCGATATCAGCAAATCCCTTGAATAGACCTATTCAGTGATGTATGTCATGATTTATTTGAAAGACTTTGAAAAGACGTCGTATTTCTATGCAAATTTTGAAATATCTCCTACAGAAATCAATCAAAATAAAATAATTTTCGATATCAGCAAATCCCTTGAATAGACCTATTCAGTGATGTATGTCATGATTTATTTGAAAGACTTTGAAAAGACGTCGTATTTCTATGCAAATTTTGAAATATCTCCTACAGAAATCAATCAAAATAAAATAAGATTCGATATCAGCATAGGGCTTGAATAGACCTTTCCAGTGATGTGCGTCATGATTTATTTGAAAGACTTTGAAAAGACGTAATTTTTCTATACAAATTTTGAAATATCTCCTAAAGTAATTAATCAAAATAAAATTAGTTTCGACATCAGCATAGGGCTTGAATAGACCTATCCAGTGATGTGCGTCATGATTTATTTGAAAGACTTTGAAAAAACGTAATTTTTCTATAGAAATTTTGAAATATCTCCTAAAGAAATCAATCAAAATAAAATTAGTTTCCATATCAGCATAGGGCTTGAATAGACCTTTCTAGTGATGTGCGTCATGATTTATTTGAAAGACTTTGAAAAGACGTAATTTTTCTATAGAAATTTTGAAATATCTCCTAAAGAAATCAATCAAAATAAAATTAGTTTCAATATAAGCATAGGGCTTGAATAGACCTCTCCAGTGATGTGCGTCATGATTTATTTGATTAACTTTGAAAAGACGTTGTTTTTCTAAGCAAATTTTGAAATATCTCCTGCAAAAATCAATCAAAATAAAATTAGTTTCGATACCTGTATAGGGCTTGAAAAGACATTTCCAGTGATGTGCTACATGATTTATTTGATTAACTTTGAAAAGACGTCGTTTTTCTAAGCAAATTTTGAAATATCTCCTGAAAAAATAAATCAAAATAAAATTAGTTTCGATACCTGTATAGGGCTTGAACAGACCTTTCCAGTGATGTGCGTCATGATTTATTTGATTAACTTTGAAAAGACGTCGTTTTTCTAAGCAAATTTTGAAATATCTGCTGAAAAAATCAATTAAAATAAAATATGTTTCGATACCTGTATAGGACTTGAACAGACCTTTCCAGTGATGTGCGTCATGATTTATTTGATTAACTTTGAAAAGACGTCGTTTTTCTAAGCAAATTTTGAAATAACTCCTGAAAAAATCAATCGAAATAAAATTAGTTTCAATACCTGTATAGGGCTTGAAAAGACCTTTGCAATGATGTGCGTCATGATTTATTTGATTAACTTTGAAAAGACGTCGTTTTTCTAAGCAAATTTTGAAATAACTCCTGAAAAAATCAATCAAAATAAAATTAGTTTCAATACCTGTGTAGGGCTTGAACAGACCTTTGCAGTGATGTGCGTCATGATTTATTTGATTAACTTTGAAAAGACGTCGTTTTTCTAAGAAAATTTTGAAATATCTGCTGAAAAAATCAATCAAAATATAATATGTTTCGATACCTGTATAGGACTTGAACAGATCTTTGCAGTGATGTGCGTCATGATTTATTTGATTAACTTTGAAAAGACGTCGTTTTTCTAAGCAAATTTTGAAATAACTCCTGAAAAAATCAATCAAAATATAATATGTTTCGATACCTGTATAGGACTTGAACAGATCTTTGCAGTGATGTGCGTCATGATTTATTTGATTAACTTTGAAAAGACGTCGTTTTTCTAAGCAAATTTTGAAATAACTCCTGAAAAAATCAATCAAAATAAAATTAGTTTCTATACTTGTATAGGGCTTGAAAAGACCTTTGCAGTGTTGTGCGTCATGATTTATTTGATTAACTTTGAAAAGACGTCGTTTTTCTAAGAAAATTTTGAAATATCTTCTGAAAAAATCAATCAAAATAAAATTAGTTTCTATACTTGTATAGGGCTTGAAAAGACCTTTGCAGTGTTGTGCGTCATGATTTATTTGATTAACTTTGAAAAGACGTCGTTTTTTTATGAAAATTTTGAAATAACTTCGGAAGAAATCAATGAAAATAAAATTAATTTCAGTACCTGTATATTAGGCTTGACAGTCCAAGCCCAAATCCAAATAAAATTTTAAATCCAAGTCCAAGTCCAAGTCCAAGTCCAAGTCCAATTCCAAGTCCAAGTCCAAGTCCAAGTCCAAGTCCAAGTCCAAGTCCAAGTCCAAGTCCAAGTCCAAGTCCAAGTCCAAGTCCAAGTCCAAGTCCAAGTCCAAGTCCAAGTCCAAGTCCAAGTCCAAGTCCAAGTCCAAGTCCAAGTCCAAGTCCAAGTCCAAGTCCAAGTCCAAGTCCAAGTCCAAGTCCAAGTCCAAGTCCAAGTCCAAGTCCAAGTCCAAGTCCAAGTCCAAGTCCAAGTCCAAGTCCAAGTCCAAGTCCAAGTCCAAGTCCAAGTCCAAGTCCAAGTCCAAGTCCAAGTCCAAGTCCAAGTCCAAGTCCAAGTCCAAGTCCAAGTCCAAGTCCAAGTCCAAGTCCAAGTCCAAGTCCAAGTCCCAGTCCAAGTCCAAGTCCAAGTCCAAGTCCAAGTCCAAGTCCAAGTCCAAGTCCAAGTCCAAGTCCAAGTCCAAGTCCAAGTCCAAGTCCAAGTCCAAGTCCAAGTCCAAGTCCAAGTCCAAGTCCAAGTCCAAGTCCAAGTCCAAGTCCAAGTCCAAGTCCAAGTCCAAGTCCAAGTCCAAGTCCAAGTCCAAGTCCAAGTCCAAGTCCAAGTCCAAGTCCAAGTCCAAGTCCAAGTCCAAGTCCAAGTCCAAGTCCAAGTCCAAGTCCAAGTCCAAGTCCAAGTCCAAGTTCAAGTACAAGTCCAAGTCCAAGTCCAAGTCCAAGTCCAAGTCCAAGTCCAAGTCCAAGTCCAACTTAACTTAACTTAACTTAACTTAACTTAACTTAACTTAACTTAACTTAACTTAACTTAACTTAACTTAACTTAACTTAACTTAACTTAACTTAACTTAACTTAACTTAACTTAACTTAACTTAACTTAACTTAACTTAACTTAACTTAACTTAACTTAACTTAACTTAACTTAACTTAACTTAACTTAACTTAACTTAACTTAACTTAACTCTACTTAACTTAACTTAACTTAACTTAACTTAACTTAACTTAACTTAACTTAACTTAACTTAACTTAACTTAACTTAACTTAAAAAAAAAATAAAAAAAAAAAAAAAAAACACGTGAAACACGTCCGTTCAGTTCGACGGATATCTTAAGACTGAAGTGCTGCCATATTGTTCACAATAAATTATCATACAATGCGCTGATTTCTATCATACGAAAAATTTCTATCATATCATTGTATATAGAATCTATAGTACTATCAGGAGCCAATTTTTTTAATTTTCATAGGCCGACGACAGTCGGCGCTAACATCTGTCTTTGATATTTGAGAATTGAGATAGAAGGAAAATTTAAAAGCAGAATGAATGAGAAGAAAGAGAGGGTTGTAAGAGTATTATTTAGATTTTCGCAACATTAATGGGACAAAGTGAGACTAATGAATCTGTTGTGAGGACAATGGTAACGAAGGAAATGAAAATAATACAATTGTTTTCTATGACTTTATTGTTTTTGCATATTAGCTTGAGGTAGGTATGTTTATAGATTTATGCATACTACATGCAGTATGTATGTATGTAGATTATATTTCGTTTACAATTTTAATTTTGATATTCAAATCTTGGGTATTTGTTTTGAGATTTTTAATTTCTGTTGCAATGTTGCTTCTTTTCACTACATCTATGCAGGAATTATTTGAAGACAGTTTCCGATATTTCTATAGGATATCTGATCGTTTTCCAAAATTTTTTTATAATCTTATGATAACAGTCCTAGGTTTACCATAACTGAATTACTGGCTTAAAATAATGCAAAATACTTATTTCTTACAAAAAAATTATTAATCATAATATTTTGGGTTTTATTTTGGATTTTCATCGCTTATAGTCGCTGTAAAGTTTAAGGCATTTAGAGCGAACGTCAAATGTAAGTAAACACTAATAATTTCTGGAGTTACATGGAATTTAAACCAAAATATAAACGTTTCGGTCTATTGCTATTGTATAAAGCTTTTTTTACTGTTGGGATGCAGTTTTTTTATTTTGCCCATATTTTTTTGTTTAAATTTCATGTAACTCCATGAATAATGTTTTGACACCCACCGTAGATATTGAAAGTATACAAGAAAAAATCATACTGGAGGGGATTGTATTTCCATCTCTTGCTTATGGAATAAAATATATTAAAAAACAACTACTTACAGTAGCTTTTGGAAAGCCAGAAGTCCATTCTTACAAGGTTTATTTTCTAATAAAGTTCTTTTCAGAAACACCTTCGGTTAAAATTGTTTCAAACTTAAATTTATGAAAAAAGTGGGTTTTTAACATACATGAGTAGGTACTTTCTATGAATGGTTTTCCATTTTAAATATTGTTTTTTTGTTTATTGATGTCGGTAAGAACGAGGGAAAATACATCTTTTTCTTGTTTACTTTCAATCTACATACCCTGCGTTGAATTTGGGCAGATCTTACGCGATTACAAATTAATAAGCCAATTTAATTAAAGCGACTTAGGGGATAAAAAGAATAATCTGAAAAATTAGGGAATTTTTTTAGGTTTTCATTGGTATTTCCCAGTGGGAACTCGTTTATTTTATTCATCTAGTAAAATCATTAACATTGGTATTGTGTTTTCTAATCAAATCTTATCAAATCTAATCTAATTTAGAATAAAATAGAAACAAAAAAAAGTTCTGTTTCAAATTAAAAGTTATATTTGCGTTTGTGTTCAGGTAATGTTCCATTGAGAATTTGTAGTCACAAACAATTCACAAAAGATGAACTGATGAACTTGTACATTACTTTTCAACAGTTTTAGTAGTAAAATAATGGCAAATATATTTGTGGCAAAAAGTTATTTTCATTAATTTGCAATTTTTCTTAAATCTTATAAATACGTACAACCATGGTTTGGTACTTGACTTAGAATTAAAAAGACCACTGAAAACAGAAATAATCGATAAATTTTTGATAAAATAAGTTTTGAGTTATTTTTCTACTTTGTTTTGTTTTCATTTAAGTTTAAAAGTTATAGTAATGCCCAACCAAAATGATTGAAACAAATAGCTTTGGTGGTAAAAATGGTAGGAAAACATTCTTCGTAGGATTTATGGTGGGAAAATATTTCAAGTCTTTTTTTTTGCGGATCGGTGTATATTCTTTTTGAAGAATATCCCACAAATGAAGTAAGTTTTTTTGACTTTTGAACTTCACTATTTTGAAATGTTGTATGGAAACGAAAAAAAAAACAAAACAGAAATTTGTTGCACATTTTACATCGCCAATAGTTTTTTTCCAACAACATGTACTGTCTTTGCAAGTTGCAAACTTCAAGTTAAATTTACACATTCTATTCTAATTCTAATTTTTAATATAACGCTACAGCCACATGTTTTGTTCTGTTGGTAAGCGTAAGCGCTCACGAGCATTATAAATTTTTATCATGCA
Source organism: Dasysyrphus albostriatus (assembly GCA_946251815.1). Taxonomy (NCBI): domain Eukaryota; kingdom Metazoa; phylum Arthropoda; class Insecta; order Diptera; family Syrphidae; genus Dasysyrphus; species Dasysyrphus albostriatus. The sequence continues at coordinate 34,310,489 of OX276336.1, read as the reverse complement.
ATTTTGTTATTTTACTGTTTTTATGTGTACAAAGATATCACTTGTAGGGGGGTGCTGTATACCAAAAACCAACTCTTTATTTCCTTTCAAATCAATGTAGGTATCTTTATGTATTTCTTTGTTCACAAGGGATCATTTAAAGCAGTTTTTCAAGTTTTAAAAGTCCTAAGGGAATTTTTCGTTTGTTTTGTCATAGGTTCGAAATTAAAACTAAAAAAATAACCTAAGAATTTTACTTATATTATAAAATAGAAAAAAGGAGATTTTGTTTTGCAGAGGGACAAAAATTTTAATAATATTTCAGAGCTTGACTGCCCCTTAAAAAAGCCAATGGAACAGAACTTTTTCAACCTTTTGCACCTTTTTTTATACAAATTTGTTAGTTTTCGTTAATTTATTTATAGTCGTTCTTTTTTAAATTTTTTTATTTTTAGTCAAATGCTGGAAACAGATGGAAAATTTTCTATTTTTGAGAATTAAAAAAAAAAAAACTAATTGTATTTTTTGCCATTTCTTGTTTATTTTGTTATTTTTATGAGGCAAACAAAGTACCATTCATAATTGACATCTTTTTTCGTTTTTTTTTAAGGGAGAAAGTGGGTACCTAACACTTTTTGTTTAAAGAAAGATTTTTACATGTCGTTTTCAGCATTTGACTAAAAATGAAAAAGAGCATTGAATATTAAAAAGAACATTTGTGCTTGTCTACACAGAATTTTGAACGGAATTCACAATTTTTTTCAAAAATATTGACTAAAATTTTATTTCTTAAAAATTTTTCGCTAAAGAATTGAATATTAGTTTTAAAAAAAATTATAACTTCAACGTTCCATTTCAAAATTTGGCCTTTAAAATGTTTTAAGAATTTCGTACCTACATATATAGGTAAATGATTTTTGCTTTTAAAGATCTGCAATCATTTTAATTTCTTTTTTCTATCAAAAACTAAGATGGCATTCTTTTTTCACCTCAAACTATCAATGAAGTTGTTTTAGCTGATTTAAACATGGAACTTCACGCTTTTTTTTCATTTTTGTCTCATAATTTGTATGACCTAATATTCAATTAAAATTATGCCATTTAAAAATTAAAATAAAATGGTTCTATGGAAATGTTGAAATATCTCCCAAAATCATCATTCAAAGTTAAATTAATGTTGATACCTGGATAGGTCTTGAACAGACCTTTGCAGTGATGTACGTCATGATTTATTTGATTAAATTTGAAAAGGCGTCGTTTTTCTAAGCAAATTTTGAAATATCTCCTGAAAAAATCAATCAAAATAAAATTAGTTTCGATACCTGTATAGGGCTTGAACAGACGTTTCCAGTGATGTGCGTCATGATTTATTTGATTAACTTTGAAAAGACGTCGTTTTTCTAAGCAAATTTTGAAATATCTCCTGAAAAAATCAATCAAAATAAAATTAGTTTCGATACCTGTATAGGGCTTGAACAGACCTTTCCATTGATGTGCGTCATGATTTATTTGATTAACTTTGAAAAGACGTCGTTTTTCTATGCAAATTTTGAAATATCTCCTAAAAAAATCAATCAAAATAAAATTAGTTTCAATACCTGTATAGGGCTTGAACAGACCTTTCCATTGATGTGCGTCATGATTTATTTGATTAACTTTGAAAAGACGTCGTTTTTCTAAGCAAATTTTGAAATAACTCCTGAAAAAATCAATCAAAATAAAATTAATTTATGTACCTGTATAGGGCTTGACAGCCCAAGTCCAAATCCAAATCTAATTCCAAGTCCAATTCAAAGTCCAAGTCCAAGTCCAAGTCCAAGTCCAAGTCCAAGTCCAAGTCCAAGTCCAAGTCCAAGTCCAAGTCCAAGTCCAAGTCCAAGTCCAAGTCCAAGTCGTAGTCCAAGTCCAAGTCCAAGTCCAAGTCCAAGTCCAAGTCCAAGTCCAAGTCCAAGTCCAAGTCCAAGTCCAAGTCCAAGTCCAAGTCCAAGTCCAAGTCCAAGTCCAAGTCCAAGTCCAAGTCCAAGTCCAAGTCCAAGTCCAAGTCCAAGTCCAAGTCCAAGTCCAAGTCCAAGTCCAAGTCCAAGTCCAAGTCCAAGTCCAAGTCCAAGTCCAAGTCCAAGTCCAAGTCCAAGTCCAAGTCCAAGTCCAAGTCCAAGTCCAAGTACAGGTCCAAGTCCAAGTCCAAGTCCAAGTCCAAGTCCAAGTCCAAGTCCAAGTCCAAGTCCAAGTCCAAGTCCAAGTCCAAGTCCAAGTCCAAGTCCAAGTCCAAATCCTACTCAAACTCACTCCAACTCCAACTCCAACTCCAAATCCAACTCCAACTCCAACTCAAACTCAAACTCAAACTCAAACTCCAACTCCAACTCCAACTCCAATTCCAACTCCAACTCCAACTACAACTCCAAATCCAACTCCAACTCCATCTCCAAATCCAACTCCAACTCCAACTCCAACTCCAACTCCAACTACAACTACAACTACAATTAAGTTAACACCGACACTGACACGTCCGTTCACCACGAAGGATACTGTAAGACTGGCTGAAACACGTCCGTTCAGTTCGACGGATATCCTAAGACTGAAGCTAAAGCCCTATATTAGAGGGATTTATATTATCAACTTTGTTGACAACATTGCTTGATGGAATCGCAACAAGTTTTTAAGATATTTTGAAGACCATGCAACACAGGTTGACAACATGATTTTCTTTGCGTTTAAATGATCTAACATCGGTGGTTGTCAACAATCCTGAACGATATGTTTATCCATGTAATCTCCCTTATTCACAATGGAACGACGACGAGGAAACGGTACGTGAACGTGACGAGATCTCTTCGTTTATATCAAGTGACTTTAAAACACTTATAGCATAAGCGGGTATAGACAATAGAGCGTTTCTCGTCAGAATTTGAAAAATTGGAAAAAAGACGTCGTTGAAAATCCCTCCGCATTGTGGATTGTGAATTGGGGGACGATTTTGGAAAACCTCTTTTAAGTTTTATTTTTTGTATATATAAATATAAGTAAATTGTAGTCATTTTTGAGGCTTGAAACTTAAACACAATACTGCTAAAGTATTTAGTTTCTCCCCTTACAATAACATCATCTTCTCCAATATGGTTCTGCGCTATAAAAAGATTTTTTAATTAATTTCTTTTGTCTGAAAAACCACCATTTTTGTTGATGAATATTCTTCTTGACTGCCCCTCAAAAAGCCAATTGAACAGAACTTTTTCAACCTTTTGGACCTTTTTTTATACAAATTTGTTAGTTTTCGTTAATTTATTTATAGTCGTTCTTTTTTAAATTTTTTTATTTTTAGTCAAATGCTGGAAACAGATGGAAAATTTTCTATTTTTGAGAATAAAAAAAAAAAACTAATTGTATTTTTTTGCCATTTCTTGTTTATTTTGTTATTTTTATGAGGCAAACAAAGTACCATTCATAATTGACATCTTTTTTCGTTTTTTTTAAGGTAGAAAGTGGGTACCTAACAGTTTTTGTTTAAAGAAAGATTTTTACATGTCGTTTTCAGCATTTGACTAAAAATGAAAAAGAGCATTGAATATTAAAAAGAACATTTGTGCTTGTCTACACAGAATTTTGAACGGAATTCACAATTTTTTTCAAAAATATTGACTAAAATTTTATTTCTTAAAAATTTTTCGCTAAAGAATTGAATATTAGTTTTAAAAAAAATTATAACTTCAACGTTCCATTTCAAAATTTGGCCTTTAAAATGTTTTAAGAATTTCGTACCTACATATATAGGTAAATGATTTTTGCTTTTAAAGATCTGCAATCATTTTAATTTCTTTTTTCTATCAAAAACTAAGATGGCATTCTTTTTTCACCTCAAACTATAAATTAAGTTGTTTTAGCTGATTTAAACATTCACGCTTTTTCATTTTTGTCTCATAATTTGTATGACTTAATACAATCATACAATCATCATTCAAAATTAAATTAATGTTGATACCTGGATAGAGCTTGAATAGATCTTTCCAGTAATGTGCGTCATGATTTAATTGATGAACTATGAAAAGACGTCGTTTTTTTATGAAAATTTTGAAATATCTCCTGAAAAAATCAATCAAAATAAAACTGGTTTCGATACCTGTATAGGGCTTGAATGGACCTTTCCAGTGATGTGCGTCATGATTTATTTGATCAACTTTGAAAAGACGTCGTTTTTCTAAGCAATTTTTGAAATAACTCCTGAAAAAATCAATCAAATTAAAATTAGATTCGATACCTGTATAGGACTTGAACAGACCTTTGCAGTGATGTGCGTCATGATTTATTTGATTAACTTTGAAAAGACGTCGTTTTTCTAAGCAAATTTTGAAATATCTCCTGCAAAAATCAATCAAAATAAAATTAGTTTCGATACCTGAATAGGACTTGAACAGACCTTTGCAGTGATGTGCGTCATGATTTATTTGATTAACTTTGAAAAGACGTCGTTTTTCTAAGCAAATTTTGAAATATCTCCTGAAAAAATCAATCAAAATAAAATTGGTTTCGATACCTGTATAGGGCTTGAACAGACCTTTCCAGTGATGTGCGTCATGATTTATTTGATTAAGTTTGAAAAGGCGTCGTTTTTCTAAGCAAATTTTGAAATATCTCCTGAAAAAATCAATCAAATTAAAATTAGATTCGATACCTGTATAGGGCTTGAACAGACCTTTCCATTGATGTGCGTCATGATTTATTTGATTAACTTTGAAAAGAAGTCGTTTTTCTGAGCAAATTTTGAAATATCTCCTGAAAAAATCAATCAAAATAAAATTAGATTCGATACCTGTATAGGGCTTGAACAGACCTTTCCATTGATGTGCGTCATGATTTATTTGATAAACTTTAAAAAGACGTCGTTTTTCTATGCAAATTTTGAAATATCTCCTGAAAAAATCAATCAAAATAAAATTAGTTTCAATACCTGTATAGGGCTTGAACAGACCTTTGCAGTGATGTGCGTCATGATTTATTTGATTAACTTTGAAAAGACGTCGTTTTTCTAAGCAAATTTTGAAATATCTCCTGCAAAAATCAATCAAAATAAAATTGGTTTCGATACCTGTATAGGACTTGAACAGACCTTTTCAGTGATGTGCGTCATGATTTATTTGATTAAGTTTGAAAAGGCGTCGTTTTTCTAAGCAAATTTTGAAATATCTCCTGAAAAAATCAATCAAATTAAAATTAGATTCGATACCTGTATAGGGCTTGAACAGACCTTTCCATTGATGTGCGTCATGATTTATTTGATTAACTTTGAAAAGAAGTCGTTTTTCTAAGCAAATTTTGAAATATCTCCTGAAAAAATCAATCAAAATAAAATTGGTTTCGATACCTGTATAGGGCTTGAACAGACCTTTGCAGTGATGTGCGTCATGATTTATTTGATTAACTTTGAAAAGACGTCGTTTTTCTAAGCAAATTTTGAAATATCTCCTGAAAAAATCAATCAAAATAAAATTAGATTCGATACCTGTATAGGGCTTGAACAGACGTTTCCAGTGATGTGCGTCATGATTTATTTGATTAACTTTGAAAAGACGTCGTTTTTCTAAGCAAATTTTGAAATATCTTCTGAAAAAATTAATCAAAATAATATTGGTTTCGATAACTGTATAGGGCTTGAACAGACTTTTCTAGTGATGTGCGTCATGATTTATTTGATTAACTTTGAAAAGACGCCGTTTTTCTAAGCAAATTTTGAAATATCTCCTGAAAAAATCAATCAAAATAAAATTAGTTTCGATACCTGTATAGGACTTGAACAGACCTTTGCAGTGATGTGCGTCATGATTTATTTGATTAACTTTGAAAAGACGTCGTTTTTCTAAGCAAATTTTGAAATATCTCCTGAAGAAATCAATAAAAATAAAATTAGTTTCGATACCTGTATAGGGCTTGAACAGACCTTTGCAGTGATGTGCGTCATGACAGTGATGTGCGTCATGATTTATTTGATTAACTTTGAAAAGACGTCGTTTTTCTAAGCAAATTTTGAAATATCTTCTGAAAAAATTAATCAAAATAATATTGGTTTCGATAACTGTATAGGGCTTGAACAGACCTTTCCATTGATGTGCGTCATGATTTATTTGATTAACTTTGAAAAGACGTCGTATTTCTATGCAAATTTTGAAATATCTTCTGAAAAAATCAATCAAAATAAAATTAGTTTCGATACCTGTATAGGGCTTAAACAGACCTTTGCAGTGATGTGCGTCATGATTTATTTGATTAACTTTGAAAAGACGTCGTTTTTCTAAGCAAATTTTGAAATAACTCCTGAAAAAATCAATCAAAATAAAATTAGTTTCGATTCCTGTATAGGGCTTAAACAGGCCTTTGCAGTGATGTGCGTCATGATTTATTTGATTTACTTTGAAAAGACGTCGTTTTTCTATGCAAATTTTGAAATAACTCCTGAAAAAATCAATCAAAATAAAATTAATTTCAGTACCTGTATAGGGCTTGACAGCCCATGTCCAAATCCAAACTAATTCCAAGTCCAAGTCCAAGTCCAAGTCCAAGTCCAAGTCCAAGTCCAAGTCCAAGTCCAAGTCCAAGTCCAAGTCCAAGTCCAAGTCCAAGTCCAAGTCCAAGTCAAGTCCAAGTCCAAGTCCAAGTCCAAGTCCAAGTCAAGTCCAAGTCCAAGTCCAAGTCCAAGTCCAAGTCCAAGTCCAAGTCCAAGTCCAAGTCCAGATCCAAGTCAAGTCCAAGTCCAAGTCCAAGTCCAAGTCCAAGTCCAAGTCCAAGTCAAGTCCAAGTCCAAGTCCAAGTCCAAGTCCAAGTCCAAGTCCAAGTCCAAGTCCAAGTCCAAGTCCAAGTCCAAGTCCAAGTCCAAGTCCAAGTCAAGTCCAAGTCCAAGTCCAAGTCCAAGTCCAAGTCCCAAGTCCAAGTCCAAGTCCAAGTCCAAGTCCAAGTCCAAGTCCAAATCAAGTCCAAGTCCAAGTCCAAGTCCAAGTCCAAGTCCAAGTCCAAGTCCAAGTCCAAGTCCAAGTCCAAGTCCAAGTCCAAGTCCAAGTCCAAGTCCAAGTCCAAGTCCAAGTCCAAGTCAAGTCCAAGTCCAAGTCCAAGTCAAGTCCAAGTCCAAGTCCAAGTCCAAGTCCAAGTCCAAGTCCAAGTCAAGTCAAGTCCAAGTCCAAGTCCAAGTCCAAGTCCAATCCAAGTCCAAGTCCAAGTCCAAGTCCAAGTCCAAGTCCAAGTCCAAGTCCAAGTCCAAGTCCAAGTCCAAGTCCAAGTCCAGTCCAAGTCCAAGTCCAAGTCCAAGTCCAAGTCCAAGTCCAAGTCCAAGTCCAAGTCCAAGTCCAGGTCCAAGTCCAATTCCAATTCCAAGTCCAAGTCCAAGTCCAAGTCCAAGTCCAAGTCCAAGAGTCCAAGTCCAACTCCAAGTCCAACTCCAACTCCAACTCCAACTCCAGCTCAAACTCCAACTCCAACTCCAACTCCAACTCCAACTCCAACTCCAACTCCAACTCCAACTCCAACTCCAACTCCAACTCCAACTCCAACTCCAACTCCAACTCCAACTCCAACTCCAACTGCAACTCCAACTGCAACTCCAACTTCAAGTCCAACTTTAACTTAACTTAACTTAACCGACTGACACGTCTTTTCACCACGAACGTTACCGTAAGACTGGCTGAGACACGTCCGTTCAGTTCGACGGATATCTTAAGACTGAAGCCTGTTCAGTGCTGCAATATTGTCTACAATAAAATATCATACAATGCTCTGATTTTTTTTTATACGAGAGTAAAAGTTATAATATCCATAAAAAACATCAACAAAAATTAATTATTCAAAAAATTCCCTAAAATAATTATTGAAAATAAAAAATTAATTGTGAACTTTATCATACATTTTTTTATAGAATTTTCTTTATAGAATTTTGAACACTCAAAATCTTTAAATATTCACTAAAAACTTGAATGTTTTTTTGTTATTGCTCATTTTAATAACTAATAAATAAATCTAGTTTACTAGTATCTTTTATCGACGTAAGCTGTTTTTAAAAATTCAATGCCAAATGATTTTCAAATAGTAGTTAATTTTTTAATATTTGTATCCAAACTGATATTACTGCACCTAACTATTTACCCTAGTGTCTTTGAATGGCTATTTTTCCTAAGCCAAGCCTTCAAATTTAATGTGGTTTCCAGTGCTGAGTAGAAAATTAAGCCACCTTTTCAAAAATGATAGAAAATAATTTTTTTTTTTGGGTCTGGTTGGTAAAATATTTGCATCCGAAGCGACTTTACCAGATTTTAACGATTTTCTGCCCCCAACGACCTACCCTAATGTCCTTGGATGGCGATATTTCGGAAACAAAGCCTTCAAGAAGGTAAAAATAGAAAAAAGATGTTATTGAAATTTCCTAGAGCTTCCCAAAAAATGAAAATAAAAAACAAAGTGATATTCGAATATTTGCATTTAGCTTGTTTTCTGTCGCGCTGATAAGTTATAGAGTTTTGTATTTTTAAAATAAAACTCATTAAAATAAAACTGTTGTGTTTCAATAAATTTGATTTTATTACGTGTCTTGCTTTGGAAATTTCTCAAAACAATGAGCTTTTAATTTAAGCAAGGTTAAAAAGATGTATTTTACATAATTTACATGGCTATGTTTTATCTGCCAGAAAGTGCAAGGCTATTCGTTATTTTTATGGGGTTAGTTCACAATATAGTAATTAACATTAATTTTACTTTAATTTTATATGGATTTAATTGAAATAACAAGTAATTAAAATAAATAATTATAAGTCGCCAACATTCTCCATCCTGGTGAACGATGTTCGCAAGGCCCTATATATATTTGAGCCGGCCCTGGTGATTGGCTCCATTGAAATAGTGTCCTTACGGCACTTTCAAAAATCGTCTTTGCTTTCTTAGGTGCATGTAAAAAAACAAATACAAGGGCAAAAGGTACAACTAAATACGCTGATGTATCATCAACACCATTGATGTTTCGTTTCCCTCCAAAACAGTTAACCCATTGAGCAAGTTAATGCAATGATTTTCTTGGTGTTGGTTGCCGGTCAATGAATTCGCCGTGGTCGAGTTCTTAACGATCATAATCATGTTAAATTTCATAAATGTTCGGAATATCATTGATGGCGGTCGTGCGTGCGTCGCGTCGGTGGGTGATTTTTTAATTCAGTTTTAAAAAAAAAGTGTAAGGTTCGTGTTGGTTTTTAAATGAAAGTGTCGTTCGGGATGTAAAAAAAAAAAGGGTATTCATGCAACTTCGTAAAACCCTAGATAAGTTTACAAATTGGATAAGTTTTAACTTTTGGTAAATGAACTGTCAAGTTTTGTATGGGAAATGATTTACACAATTTGGTTGAACTTATCAAAGGATTTTGTTGAGTAAAATTAACCAAACTGGTTTAACTTATACAAACGTCATTGTGACTCTTATTCTGATTGAATTACCTAGCATTTAATCAAATGTTTAAAAAAGGTGGTTCATGCAAACTTTGCGTAAAAATATCATTTTACACAATTTGTAAACTTACGACGTTTCATGAATACCCTTATTGTCTAATCAGTAGTGCGGTTACTGATTCTCTTATTTGATTTATTTTTATTTAATTCAATTTATTTATGCGAAGAGTGAAAGCGATTGCAATTATCAATTATAAGTGCATAATCTTAAGTGTATTGTGAAGTGAAGTGATGTGTGTAATGTGTGGTTAGGTAGTTCCTGATGCTGCTGCTTATCCTGCATATAGCGCAGGTGGATTGGTTGATGAGTATCTTTTTAATTTTTTTTTATTGCAATATTAATTTATTTTTATTGATTTTAATTTATTTAATTTTTTTTATTTATTTTCCTTTATATTGTTAACTTTCAATTGAAAGTTTTTGTAATTGGTGCGATTTGTCGAATCGAAAATTTTGACTTGTCTTCACGTTTGGAGCTAGCTCCCTTGAATCGGAATCCATGATTTTTAGAGAGATTTCTGTTTCTGTGCGAACGTTCGTACGTTCGTACATTTGTACGTTCCTTCACTTTTTTTCTATAACCATATCTCAAGAACGAATGAAGATATCAACTTGAAATACATTTTATTTTGTAGATAGAAATTTCAATATGTGCAAAAAGGACTTTAAAAAAAATTCTATCAGCGGTTTTTTTACAATAACAATTTCAAAAAACCCTTGTTAAGTTTCTTTAGTCTCGTATATCTCAAGAACAAATGATGCTAGCGACTTCGAGTTGATTTTATGCTACGCATATTAACGTATTAAAGAATTGGTGAGATTATAAAAACATATCAACTTATTGTTTTTTTTAATAAGAAAAAGCTGTTAAACATTTTTGAAAAAAGTGGTTTTTCACAAACATCTTGAGAACAAACAATGATGTTGGCTTGGGGTTAATTTGCTTTTACAGACTTGTTTATAATCAATAATTTATAGGATCTGCAAGAAACATTCACCAAAAATTTTTTTTTAACCAAAAAAGTTGTTTTTTGTCTAAAAACAACAAGAAACTGTTCCAAAACCGATGAAATTTATTTGTTAGTCGAGAGATAGCATAGATTTGTTATAGGTCGGTTAATGGTACCAGTTTTCGTGTTGAGGGTTACGACGCGAATTAGTTCATCGGTTCCGGGATGTTTCGGTGATTCTGGCTAATATCATGACCAGGCGTGCATTTTTGAGTTGGGCACATTGAGTACTTCTCTTGTGTATTTGATTAAGGATACGAGTACTGCAGCTGCACATAGTTTAAGTCGGGGTAGACCTATCGTTTTCAGTTGACCTACTTTTGTTTTCGAAAAAAGTAAGTGAATATGAATGTTATCTGCGCTGTAAAGCACACACAGCACACCATGGCAGTATAAGACTTCGCAGCCGCGTCGCTGAAGCCATGCACTTCCATTAATTTTTGTGTTGTGTGTTTTTTATCCACCTTGGGATTTAAATGTTTTGTATGATGGGCAGTTCTCTTTGAATCGCTTGCCATCGTTCTTTCAGCCTCCTGCCATCACCATTTTTGTGTAAGCCCCCTACATGGGGCTTGAATAGACATTCTATATGATATGCGCCATGACTTATTTGATTAGTATTGAAATATCTTCAATTTCCAATGCAAATTTTGAAATATCTCCTAAAGAAATCAATCAAAATAAAATAATTTTCGATATCAGCAAATCCCTTGAATAGACCTATTCAGTGATGTATGTCATGATTTATTTGAAAGACTTTGAAAAGACGTCGTATTTCTATGCAAATTTTGAAATATCTCTTAATGAAATCAATTAAAATAAAATAAGTTTCGATATCAGCATAGGGCTTGAATAGACCTTTCCAGTGATGTGCGTCATGATTTATTTGAAAGACTTTGAAAAGACGTCATTTTTGTATACAAATTTTGAAATATCTCCTACAGAAATCAATCAAATGAAATAAGATTCGATATCAGCAAATCCCTTGAATAGACCTATTCAGTGATGTATGTCATGATTTATTTGATTAACTTTGAAAAGACGTCATTTTTCTAAGCAAATTTTGAAATAACTCCTGCAAAAATCAATCAAAATAAAATTAATTTCGATACCTGTATAGGGCTTGGACAGACCTTTGCAGTGATGTGCGTCATGATTTATTTGATTAACTTTGAAAAGACGTCGTTTTTCTAAACAAATTTTTAAATAACTCCTGAAAAAATAAATCGAAATAAAATTAGTTTCAATACCTGTATAGGACTTGAACAGACCTTTGCAGTGATGTGCGTCGTGATATATTTGATTAACTTTGAAAAGACGTCGTTTTTCTTAGCAAATTTTGAAATATCTCCTGAAAAATTCAAACAAAATAAAATTAGATTCGATACCTGTATAGGGCTTGAACAGACCTTTGCAGTGATGTGCGTCATGATTTATTTGATTAACTTTGAAAAGACGTCGTTTTTCTAAGCAAATTTTGAAATATCTGCTGAAAAAATCAATCAAAATAAAATATGTTTCCATACCTGTATAGGACTTGAACAGACCTTTCCAGTGATGTGCGTCATGCTTTATTTGATTAACTTTGAAAAAACGTCGTTTTTCTTGCAAATTTTGAAATAACTCCTGAAAAAATCAATCAAAATAAAATTAGTTTCGATACCTGTATAGGACTTGAACAGACCTTTGCAGTGATGTGCGTCATGATTTATTTGATTAACTTTGAAAAGACGTCGTTTTTCTAGGCAAATTTTGAAATATCTCCTGCAAAAATCAATCAAAATAAAATTAGTTTCGATACCTGTATAGGACTTGAACAGACCTTTGCAGTGATGTGCGTCATGATTTATTTGATTAACTTTGAAAAAACGTCGTTTTCCTATGCAAATTTTGAAATATCTCCTGAAAAAATCAATCAAAATAAAATTAGTTTCGATACCTGTATAGGGCTTGAACAGACCTTTGCAGTGATGTGCGTCATGATCTATTTGACTA